>OX422215.1:346269400-346869400 GCA_949130495.1 Sambucus nigra
ATTACGGTATTGTTTCGAGATATATAATGAGTTAGCTGATAGTTATATCAATGGCATATTTAGTAACTAAGTTTACGTTAAACCTCTATTTAATTACGAGCGTTGTTATGTTAAATGGAACCGGGTAATATGGGTAGAACCTTTGGCAGTCTAGCTAGTTATGTTGTCAGTTAGCTAGTAGTATGGGTCGTTATAGATGGGTACTTACGTTAGGAGTGCACAGTTAGACGAGAGGTGAGAATATCATGCGAGTGTACGTCCTAACATGTACTTTGCATTTAATGTTTTAAATGTTTTTAAAGCACTTGCAGGCTTTTAAAATATAACTCCACATTCGGGCTCTGACCCGTTTGCTTTTCAAATCTTTTTCTTGTAAAACCTTTTTAGGTGTCCAGCCACAAGGACACCAAGCATAGAATATCCATTCAGGTGACGAGCTGTAGCTGCTTGTGGAAGCTACAGGGATTTGCATGTAGACGCTTCTATCTTTTGGATTCCAGAGTCACTATCTATCAGTTGTAGGGCATGTTGCCCATTTCTATTTAGATCATCTTTTACATTTCAGTTTTCAGACTTTAGCATTTAATGTTTCAGCATTCGGTCATTTATTTCAGTATGGGATTGTAGTGAGGAGTTTTCCTCCAGACTTTATTTACTGTTATGTGATGGTTATTCATTTTACTTCAGTATGGTGAATGGTGTTATTTATTTCTTCATTACACTTGTTGCATGTTAATCAGACTTAAATTAAAATTTGGCAACTTGCTTTTTAAATACTAGGTGGTTAGTAATATTAAAATGTTTTCGACAGTGATGCTATTAACTGAGCCAACTTGGCATTTTGAATTAATTTAATAAAGGAGTAGCTACCCGGTATTTAATTAGTCGGGGTGTCACAGGTGGTATCAGAGCATCAGGTTCTAGTGTCCTTTAGGATCTATACGGCTATTATGTTTCCGCTACGTTTCTTTGATATAGAGCCCTATATTTTAGGACTGTTGTATTCTTTTTGTGTATGCTTCGTTCTTCAGCTATTTTAAGTTTATAAACCGTGAACTTATAAACTTCATTCTTATTTCAGATGCCTCCACGACGTGCACGACGAGTTCCCAGGAATGCTATGCCCGAACCCCAGCCCGCTCCAGTTCAGGGCATGTTGAACGCCGCTGAGGTTGCAGCTATAGTAGCTCAAGCGGTAAATGCCGCGATTGCCGTTATTCAGCAGGCACCACCACAGGCGCCGGTTGCCGCGCCAGTACAGGTTAATGCATTCCCATCTGCTTGGGAGCGTGTACGTGACGCTTTTCAGAAAGCGCATCCGCCAGAGTTTGCTGGTAGCTCAGATGTGGTAGTCTCGAGCCAATGGAGGAAGGACATGCAGAGGCATTTGAGGATGCATGAGTGCACTGATGTTCAGAAACAGGTGCTATCTACTTTCAAGCTAGTGGGATCTGCGTTACAGTGGTGGGAGTCTATTACCACCGCGGAGGAGAGGGATACCCTCACGATTCAGGAGTTCTGGGTGCGGTTCGACCGCAAGTACTTTCCATCCGCAGTTCATACAGAGATGAGGAGGAAGCTGATGAGTCTGAAGCAGGAGGGCAAGAGAGTGGCCGAGTATGAGGCCGAGTTCACTAACTTGTTGAATATCGTTCCAGACGAGATTCCAACAGAGAAGAAGAAGATAGAGAAGTTCACCGACGGGTTGAATTGGAGGATCCGTCAACATCTGCTAGGGAACCTATCGTTGGCCACATATTCTGATGTGGTTAACGCTGCATTACTACACTGCCAGGACCACCGTTTTCATATGGCCGAGGGCAAGCGGTCGGAGGAGTCTAGCCATCAGGGCAGGACTGAAGGACATGGTGCCAGCGGGGCACAATCTGGTCAGGGGTAAAGGCAGAGTGAACAGGGCTCCCAGCAGGGGGATAATAAGAGGTTCCGGTCAGGGAACTACAGGCAGGGACAGGGAGGTTTCCGCCAAGGCCATCAGGGTCCAAACGGCCATCAGGGCCAGCAGAGGCAGAATGGGCAGTAGTTCCATCAGGGCCAGCAGGGCCAAGGGAGGAATGGTAACAGCCACCAGGGCCGGGTACAGCAGGGGCAGAGGGGAGGGAACTTCCCGGGGAAGTGTTTCACTTGTGGCAAGACTGACCATAAGAAGCAGGATTGTCCTGATAGGGGCAGGGCCCCACATCAGCAGCAGTAGGGTGCTCGCCAGGAGCCACAGAGACCTATGTTTCCCGCCGCTCTTCCCGCACCGCCACAGATGGCAGCATTGCCACCCATTCCAGCAGTCCCAGTTCAGCAGGGGCAGCTACAGTATGGACGTGTCTACAACGTTCACCAGGCTGCAGTTCCACAGGCACCGCCCGCGATCGAGGGTACGTTTCCTATCCATGGCACTATGGGTCGGGTGTTATTTGATACAGGTGCTACACACTGTTTTATAGCTACACACTTCGCAAAAGCTTTAGGATTATTAGCTACGGCAGAGAGCACAGTGACGTGTGTCGACTCACCATTAGGGAGTGGGTCACTTATTTTCTTTATATGCCGGGGAGTGGGGGTAGAGATTGGTGGTTTGGTATTGCCTGCAGACATGTTAGTGTTAGACATGCATGTTCACGATGTGATCATCGGTATGGATTGGCTCGTAGCATATCGGGCCATGATTGATTGCTTCAGCGGGAGCATTGTTTTTGCCATTCCGGGGCAATAGATGTTTATAGTGGCGATGCCTCGCCCAGAGGGAGGATCGACCACTCATCTGTATTATATAGAGGAGGATACCTCTAAGGAGGTTGTTATTCCTTTAGATTCGATCCCGGTTGTCAGGGAGTATTCGGATGTGTTTCAGGAGATACCAGGCCTACCACCCAGTCGAGAGATAGACTTCGTTATAGATTTGCTACCAGGTACGAGACCTATAGCACGCGCACCGTACCGTATGGCTCCAGCGGAGATGCGAGAGTTACGGGATCAGATAGAGCAGCTGTTAGGGCAGGGCTTTATTCGCAGGAGTACCTCACCTTGGGGCGCTCCAGTTTTGTTTGTGAAGAAGAGGGATGGTTCACTGAGATTGTGTGTGGACTACCGAGAGTTGAATAAGGTCACGATACGGAATAAGTATCCGTTGCCTCGAATCGATGACTTATTCGACCAGTTGAGAGGAGCTTCTTTCTTCTCGAAAATTGACTTGAGGTTGGGATACCATCAGTTGCGTATCAGGGAGGAGGATGTCTCGAAGACCGCGTTCTTGTCGAGATATGGTTCTTACGAGTTTCGGGTTATGCCTTTCGGCTTGACCAACGCTCCAGCAGTATTTATGGACTTGATGAATAGAGTGTTCAGGGATTTCCTAGATCAGTTTCTCATTGTCTTCATTGATGACATTCTGGTTTACTCTCAGACAGAAGAGGAGCACGCCGAGCATTTGAGGCAGGTTTTGCAGACACTGCGTCAGAACGAGTTGTATGCAAAATATGAGAAGTGCGGGTTTTGGCTGAAGGAAGTCCAATTATTGGGTCACATTATTTCCGACCAAGGGATATCTGTTGATCCGGGGAAGGTATCAGCGGTGAGGGAGTGGGGACAGCCCACGACACCAACGGAGATTCGTAGTTTCTTGGGCTTAGCAGGATACTACAGGAGATTTATTCGGGGTTTCTCCGAGATAGCAGGTCCTTTGACACATCTTACTCGTAAGGGTGTGCCATACATCTGGAGTGATGCCTGTCAGTTGGCATTCGATGAGTTGAAGGACAAATTGACCTCAGCACCTGTGTTAGCATTGCCGAGACCGGGATTTGAGTATTTGGTTTACACCGATGCGTCTTTGCAAGGACTTGGAGGTGTATTGCAGCAGGAGAGACAGGCCATAGCTTATGCTTCCCGTAAGCTTAAACCTCATGAGAAGAATTACCCTACGCATGATTTGGAGTTGGCGGCAGTGGTATTTGCCTTACGGATTTGGAGGCACTATCTTTTGGGGGAGAAGTTTCAGCTGTTCACGGATCACAAGTCACTACAGTATCTGTTCACGCAGAAGGAACTGAATATACGGCAGCGTAGGTGGCTTGAATTTGTGAAGGACTACCAGTTCGACATCCAGTACCACCCGGGTAAGGCTAACGTGGTAGCAGACGCGTTGAGCCGCAGACCAGCAGATGAGGTGGCAGAGGTGTGGAAAGCTAAGTGGAAGGAATTGGGACACCAGGATGCAGTGGCCCGATCTTTCATGTCTGTGATGACCGTTACACCGCAGATTATCACGAAGGTAGTACGGGCACAGGCTAATGACTCGTTCTATCAGGAGCAGATAGTTCGATTACTTGCAGAGGGAGCCGAGTCCTATACCGTTAGCTCAGACGGGGGATTACGCTTCAATGGGAGATTGGTAGTTCCGGAAGGGGAAGAATTGTGGCACGATGTGATGGCAGAGTCGCACGGCTCACGGTTCGCAGTACATCCAGGAGGGGACAAAATGTACCAGGACATGAGACGACAGTATTGGTGGAGCGGTATGAAGAGAGATATCGCTGAGTTTGTCTCGAAATGCGCCACTTGTCAGCTCGTAAAAGTGGATCATCAGAGACCAACAGGATTGCTACAGCCGTTGGAGGTTCCGGTGTGGATGTGGGAGAGCATATCCATGGACTTTATCACGGGGTTGCCTACGTCACAGAGGGGTCACGACTCCGTTTGGGTAATTGTGGACAGGTTGTCCAAGGTCGCTCACTTCTTACCCGTAAGGACTGACTACACTACGGGACAGTATGCCCAGCTCTTCATTTCAGAGATTGTGAGACTTCACGGTGTGCCCCTAAATATCGTGTCTGATAGAGACAAGATATTTGTTTCGAGGTTTTGGGAAAGTTTCCAGGAGGCAATGGGCACGGAATTGCGGTTGAGTACGGATTATCATCCGCAGACCGATGGGCAGACAGAGGGCACCAATCAGATGTTGGAGGACATGCTACGCATGTGCATTATTGACTTCGGGGGTGGATGGGAGCAGTACCTTCCACTGGTGGAGTTTTCTTACAACAACTCCTATCAGTTCACGATTGGCATGGCTCCGTTTGAGGCATTGTAAGGTAGGCCTTGTCGTTCCCCAGCATGTTGGTTAGAAGTGGGGGACAACAAACTACTTGGGCTGGAAGTGATTCAGGATACTTCGGCAAGGATTGAGTTGATTCGGAGTCGCATTCGGGTAGCTCAAGACAAGCAGAAGAGTTATGCTGATGCGAAGAGGTTTTTCAGGGAGTTCCAAGTGGGGGACCAAGTTTTACTCAGGGTATCTCCAATGAAGGGGATTATGCAATTCGGGAAGAAAGGGAAATTGGCATCGAGGTACGTGGGGCCATTTCCTATTATTGAGCGGATCGGACCGGTTGCGTATAGACTTGGACTACCGGAGCACTTGCATCGAATTCACGACGTGTTCCATATTTCCTCGCTGAGGAAATACCTTAGAGATAATTTGGCTCATTCTCACATTGCTGTGGAGGACATCGATCTCCAGCCGGATAGCTCCTACGAGGAGGGGCCAATTGCTATTTTGGACCGAAGCGAGAGGAAACTGCGGTCAAAGATAGTTCCGTTAGTGTGTGTACAGTGGCGACATCACAATGTCGAGGAGTCCACATGGGAACGCGAGGATGAGATGCGCGAGCGTTATCCAGAACTATTTTTAGCAGGTACTTTCTAGTTTCGAATTTCGGGATGAAATTCAGTTATTAGGGGGGAAGTATGTAATACCCCGTACTTTTGGCTATATTTATTTTTAGGATTAATTAATTAAATTGTGTATTAATTGATAATTAATCCGGATTATAAATACTAATGTGATGCGAATTGGTATTTGATTATGTGCATATATGATTATATATGTATTCGGTATTATAAAATTTGTCGTGAGATTTATATAAGGCAATTTGGAAATTTTGTTGAGACGCGTGGGACCGCCGCGTCACGGTATAATATTTTGTTAATAAAAAGTGAATTTAAAATCTATAAACCGTATAGTCGTTTTGAGTGCGCCAACGCGTCCGGAAGGGTCGAGATAGTCAGAAAACACTAGCCGGGGGTATAGTTTGGGTCCCGGGGTATTTTTAGGCCATACCGGCAACTTAAAGGGTATTTTGGTAATTTTACATTTTGAGGAATTAAAAGTGACGAAAATTGGTGATGTAAATCTGATGTGGAATTTGGCCCACTAAGCCCATAACCAACCCATATTAACCTAGAAAGCTACGTAGGTTATCATTTAGGTTTTCTAAGTTTCCCCAAATCAAAACCCTAGCCACCTTAAGCCACCATTGGAGAAGAGCTTGGAGAGAGAGGAATTTCTGCAGAAAACTTCATCTAATCTACACCAAACTCAGAGACAACTAAGGCAAGTGACTTTATTAGATTTAATTTCTGAGAATGTTTCCTCCATGTTAGAAAATTCGGATTTATGGTTTGTTCTTGAAGAAAATATGAAAACCCATGTAGTTTAGATCATAGAAATTGAGAAATTGTGAAGATAATTGCATGTAGTATGTTAGGTAGATGATTTCCCTTATAATAATTGTGATTTGAAGGAAATAAAATGAAATAAATTCTGGGAATTGATGATGATATAAACCTAGGGTTCATGTTCTAGAGAAATTGGGAAAAGTATAGAGATTTGTAATTTTGGTTGATGTTATGATGATTCAATCCTTGAAAAACATGTTAGGAGATGATGTAAATATGTTTAGGATGAATTAGAGACCCTAAAACGTTATTGGGATGAACTTTGGAAGAGATTAGAATTGATAAAAATGGTGAAAAACGATTTGGGAAAAATCTGGGCCGAAACTGGAAGCTCGTTAGAAGCAGCCCCCAGGTCGTTCGAACGAACTCGTTCGAACGAGCTTCTAACGAGTTGACCAGTCGTTACTAACGAGTAGGGATTTCGTTCGATATCTCATTCGAACAAGATATCGTTAGAAGGGACAGTTCGTTCGAACGAATTGGGATCTCGTTCGAACAGCCTCGTTCGAACGAGACTTCTAACGACCTGACAGTCCAAACTCGTTCGAAGCCTCGTTCGAACGAGACTTCTAACGAGCTGGCAGTTTGATCCTTTTTGGACTGTTTTGACTTTTGGAGTTCCGTAAACTTGTTCGAGGATATAGTTAACCTTCCAATGATGATGTAGTGATAGGTTTGGGACATTTGGGTATTTATGAGAAGGAATTTACATACGAGAGTGTATTACATGGACGGTTTGGGTTGAGACGTGAGTATCTTCTACGACGTGAGATAATCATGACGCGTATAATTACAAACCGGAATAGTATGAATTGTGATAAGTATAAGCTAGTACGAGTATGCAATATGTACTACGATTAAAATACGGTATTACTAAGATGTGTTTACTTAGTATTAGTATATAGATTGTGTGTATGACATACCTACCATACTTGCTATCACGGGAGGTTGCGTTCGCTTAGGACCCTCTATTCCTTGTGTGCCTACGGGGGGGATATAGACTGGTACCTCGATGAACATAGGTCATAGGAAGACTTATTGTGATATTAATAAGTCCGCTGACCGTGGGAGCGTAGGTATGTGCGTGACCCACGTGATGGTGACTGTGTTCGCCTCCACTATTTGTGATTTGTGTTATCTGGACTATTCCTGAGAGATTCGGAATATGTAATCCTTATGTACGTGATGTACCGGGATGGATAGCAGAGTATGTGTGCACCATAGCTTAGATTGCGGGGTGCTTGTATTGTATATTTATGATATGAATAATATACACTAAATTAATGGGAATCCTCATGTTAATGTTGTAAAAATATTACGGTATTGTTTCGAGATATATAATGAGTTAGCTGATAGTTATATCAATGGCATATTTAGTAACTAAGTTTACGTTAAACCTCTATTTAATTACGAGCGTTGTTATGTTAAATGGAACCGGGTAATATGGGTAGAACCTTTGGCAGGCTAGCTAGTTATGTTGTCAGTTAGCTAGTAGTATGGGTCGTTATAGATGGGTACTTACGTTAGGAGTGCACAGTTAGATGAGAGGTGAGAATATCATGCGAGTGTACGTCCTAACATGTACTTTGCATTTAATGTTTTAAATGTTTTTAAAGCACTTGCAGGTTTTTAAAATATAACTCCACATTCGGGCTCTGACCCGTTTGCTTTTCAAATCTTTTTCTTGTAAAACCTTTTTAGGTGCCCAGCCACAAGGACACCAAGCATAGAATATCCATTCAGGTGACGAGCTGTAGCTGCTTGTGGAAGCTACAGGGATTTGCATGTAGACGCTTCTATCTTTTGGATTCCAGAGTCACTATCTATCAGTTGTAGGTCATGTTGCCCATTTCTATTTAGATCATCTTTTACATTTCAGTTTTCAGACTTTAGCATTTAATGTTTCAGCATTCGGTCATTTATTTCAGTATGGGATTGTAGTGAGGAGTTTTCCTTTAGACTTTATTTACTGTTATGTGATGGTTATTCATTTTACTTCAATATGGTGAATGGTGTTATTTATTTCTTCATTACACTTGTTGCATGTTAATCAGACTTAAATTAAAATTTGGCAACTTGCTTTTTAAATACTAGGTGGTTAGTAATATTAAAATGTTTTCGACAGTGATGTTATTAACTGAGCCAACTTGGCATTTTGAATTAATTTAATAAAGGAGTAGCTACCCGGTATTTAATTAGTCGGGGTGTCACAATCCCATTGACATATATAAGCTCAAATGGAACCCCATATCTACAAATGATATTCCTTCGTATGAACTGATCCACCCTTTGCATTTAAGATAATGTAGGATTTTGCCTCATTCAATTTAGTGAAATAGTCTATGGATACCAATATGAATTCATGACATATACATGCTTTTGGTCTCACTTTCCCAATAATGTTGATTACCCATGTTGAGAAATGCCATAGTGATTTCATGTTATAGGGTTCTCTTGGAGGAAGATGTTGTAGATTTGTGAACTGTTGGCACTTTGGGAACCTTTGGACAAATTTATTGTAGTTGTACCGAAGAATGATTCAATGATAACCTTGGTCAAGGGTATTTTTATCTAAAACATGTCCGTTCATGTGGGAACAGTATTTTCCTCCATGGATTTCTTCCATTATCCTTTCTTTTTTTGCTTCGTTAAGACACCGTAGATGAGTTCTGTCAGGATCCCTCTTGTACAACTTATCATCGGATTTCCATTTTTCTTTCTTGTTAGATCCAGAAGGGTACTTGCCTTTTTTGAGGAGTTATTTCTCATCTTGAAACTAGGGTACTTCGTTTATAGCCTTGGTTATGCAGATTTCTTATATGATGCTTGGTTGCTCTTACTTGTACAAGTTTACTTGAATTTTGTCTACATCATTTGGGATGTCTACCATGGAGACAAGGTGTCAAGGCATCACCAAATATATTATGTTCTTTGGGGAGGTAAAATACTTATACATCATCGAATAGGGAAGTAACTTATTCCAAGTGATCATGGTAGTGTAAGATCTTTGCTTCCACGATTCTCCAATGTCCCTCAATTTGGTGAATAATGAGGGTTCAATATCTATTCACATTGATCTTTTGGATTCCTCTTTTGCGAGATATTTTCATTCTAGATATATAAACTTCGTATTTAGCAACATTGTTTATGTAGTTATAGTTGAGATTGATGGTTGCAGGTTGGTGTTTTCCATATGGTGAGATGAGTGGCATCCCAATACCAAATCCTTTTTTATTGGCAGCCCCATCAAAGTATAATTTCCACAAATATCCCTCCTTTTTTGATGAGATTAGTGGGACTCTTCGAAGTATTGGGCCAATATGTCTCGTGCCGCTCTATCAATAATTATAAGGTACAAAATAAGGGGTCACCCCTGTTAACATGTTGACAAAACTATTAGATTACTAAGATAATGTTTAATTCCATCAAAGGCTTCTTGGCAACCCGAGTTCCATATGCTAGTCAAATCTATTTGAAATAGTTTGAATATTATCCTACATATAAAGATTATTTGGGAAATGAACCTATTAATGTGTTGTAGCCTTCCTAGAAAACCTATGACTTAATTTTTAGTCCAAGGTGGAAGAATTTTCAAGATGGCTTTGACCTTAGATAGGTTTATCCTTAATTTCTTTTTCTCTGATGAGGAATCCTAGAAGCTTCCCTTTAATGATGCCAAAAACATATTTTATGGAGTTGAGGCGCATTTGATACATTCTCAACCTTTCGATGAATTTCCTTAGTATAGGAACGTGTCATTCTCGATTTTTGGATTTGATAATCATATAATCTTCATATCCACTGACTTTTTAATGGATCATGTCACGTCTTAAAGTTGTAGCTCTCCGTTGATACGTGACATCATCATTCTTGATTCTAAATTCCATTATCGTATACTTGATGGTTCCCTAGAGGGTAGTGAAAGTTATTTTCTCCTAGTCCTCAGGGTGCATTTTTATCTTTTTATACCCGATAAATCCATCGACGAAGGTTTCTAGCGCATGATTTGTCATTTTTTTATTGATAATATCGATGTTTGATAGTTGGTAGTCTTCCTTGGGACTAGTTATGTTCAAGTCTCAATAATTAACACACAATCTTACCTTCCCCCCTTATTTTGGGATCCGTACAATGTTAGTCAGCCATGTGGAGTATTCAACTTATGTGAAAAAACCTACGATGAGTTGCTTCATGACTTCTTCCTTAACTTTGATGGACCATTCCACCTTTAGCATCCAAGGTTTTTTTCTTAACTAGTTTAACTTCGGCATTTTGGGGTATCTGATAGACGATGATCTTGGGGTCGATCCCTAACATGCTGGCGTATGACCAAGAAAATTTTCAATGTATTCCTTGAGGATATAGATGAGTGTGAACTTTTCGAGATCCTCTAAAGAGGTCCTTATATGAATTTCTCTCATCTTGTCAGAGGACCCTAAGTTAATTGTTGTAATTTTGTCTATAGGTTATACATGATTGTCTTGTTTATTATTAAGCTATTTTAGATGATATTATAATTCTTCATTATTTAGATTTAGCTAATTACTATGAGTTTCACATTCATATCCATCAATGGTTTGTACATAAGGATACTCAAAAAATTAATATCGTTTGTAAATAAAATGGCATGGTCAAGTACATCAAAGTAGTTAGCAACGATGGCCTCCCATCGAATGGGAAATTACACATAGTGTATGGGGGATCCTCTTGGAGAATATATGTTATTTTATCCTCGAATGGGTACTCAATCTCTGGAAGATGAGATATGATCCATTTTCATTCTTCTTCCTCGATCACTTCTCGAAATATTTCAGTAAGCTTTAGATCCTCGAGTGGATCCAAGTTGGTGGGAGACTTGTCTAGGGACACTTATTTATCTTTTCAATTAGATCTTCAATCTCATGAACTTATTCTTTTATCCATGAGTAATAGTCCTCAAAGAAGTTTTCCCATCCTAGCATTTATCTTCTTGATATGGCTCTGGTTCATGATTTTGGGAATCCGCAGGAAGGGAAGTTATCCCCCTTATTGGTAAAGTGTCCATTAAGACTAAAACAATTAATCACGAGGAATCCCTTGGTTTTTTGGATTCTAGCTTCCTAACCTTCATCTCTTTGGAGGCGAGATCGTCATTATTTCATATGTATCCCATCCCCTGAGTGTTGGATTGGTGTGGTGTGGTGACAAGTCCACTAATTCCTTACTGATTTTTCTCGATCCCTATTCCAACAATGAACTTCTTTTTCTTCATTATATGGGTAACATTGAAACACCCATATTTAGAGTACGGTGGAAAAGTTTCTTCCTTTGTGACAGATTCACGTTCAATCTCGAGAACTAGCTTGCTAAGTCCTTTCCTTTTGAGCAAGATAGAGTATTTGCCTATCGTAACAAAGTTTTTTTGTAGAATAATTTTAATTTATGGTTGATCGATTAAGTGATACCTCTGATTTCATGAAGCCACGACCTTCCCAAAAGAAGGTTGAACGAGGCAAGTTTGTCGAACATTTGAAATTCTATAATTATATTGAGTGGATCAATATCTAGGATGATCTTGATGCATCTCGTTACTTATCTACGAGTATTTTTCTAATCCCTTTTATCTTGAGTGGTAGGCATGAGATATATCTACTTAATTCCCACACACTAGGTCATTTTTAATGGGCATACGCTTATAGAAGATCCATTATCGACAAGTACCATGGGTATCCTTTGTCCTTGGATGTTTAGGATGATATTTAAATCCATATTGTGTTGTGGTCTCATCTTAGGTGGTTCCATGCTCGTAAATGAGATGATTTTTACAAAGTTTAGGTTGTCAATAGTTTCCATGAGCTTTTCTGGGCTGGCTGAGATCAGTATCATTTTTTGAGCAAATTGCTCGAGGATGAAACCCCTTTGTGGTTGGGAAGACATGGGAATCCCCCGTATGGAAATGTTGGCTTATGTTTTCTTTAACTGTTCAAGGAGTCGATTTTCCTTTATTTCTTCACAAGTTTTGATTGATCAAAATCACGTCTTTGTAAAATCTTCAGGAAGGATTTAGGTGGTCAACTTCCAAGGATTCCCATTATGGAATGAGAAATTCTGCAATTATTTAGTCGAATTTTAGAGTGTATATTTGCTCTTCATTTCTCCTAGAGGAGAGAGAAATAGATCATCAAAGTGGGACAGTAGCTCTTTCTCGGAAGATAATTCTGTTGTTGAATCATATGGAGACTACCATGGCCATGCGTCTTGATTGTCCTCCGTTTTAAACTCCTCACCACTTGTAGTGAGGACAATTTCTCCTTTTTTTGGTCCTCTAATATGACCTGCTACTTTTTGTGCTTCATCATACATTACCTCCCAATGTTTATAAAGGTTCTCATGTTTATGCACAGTATCTAATAGTAGAATATTGGATCTTTCTCATAACACTATTTATATCAGTTAGTATAGGCTCGCTTTGAGAGGGTATCTGTCAAATCTCCAAGTGTTTGAACTATAATATCCGTGTGGGTCTGAAAACTTACCATATGAACTAGGTGTCTATTGGCAAGGCCTCCCATTCTTGGTTAGTTTTCTTTAGCTACGTTATCGAGTGGTATGATTTAGAGAGAATGATCCTCAGATTCATCTTCTGTGGTGAGAGCCCTTACCCCCGTGCCATGGGTAGGAAGAGGGTTGGTGTTGACAATAGTCGTAGGCTTATCTGATTTTTTCATAATCCATTAAATCTTCGATGGAGAACTTCACGGCTCAACACCCTTCTAAGTTATGTATTTTGATTTGATGGAACTCAAAGTACAAGACACATCAAAAGTCTTCTAGTAAAGGGGAGGTTAATGACTTCGGGTCGTGGGGTTGATGCCCCTTCTACTTGACGGCTTGGTTGACTGTACTTATAGGATCATACACGAGGTGGAATGTGTGTTGGGCCATTTCATTACTACAAGGTGACAGTATGGGTGCAGATGTTAGGGTTTGAATGGAATTGACAACATTTGTGCTTTGCTTATCAGTCCTCCTACTTGTGAAAGGATGGATATTCTTACAGTTTTTGATCTCTCTCTTGGATGGAGAATTCATGAGATCTTCCTCTATATGTTCTCCCATTCCTATCAAAGACTTAAAGTGGAATAGGTAATGGGTTTTTAGTTGGATTAGATTTTTTTACAATGGCTACTTGTTCTTCCTCTAAGGGTAGATTTACATTGCGCGCGACCTTGTTCCTCCAAAGGATTCCAAGGTCGACGAGTAACTTGTAGCTCATCATTATATTTGTATTATCAAACAAATTCCCAAAAATGTTATTCTAACTTATGGTTCTCCCATTGAAAATGGACAAAACCCACTTAAGGTCCCCTCCTGACAGGGTGCCCCTAAACATTTAGGCCATTAGTTCCTATAAGGACCATAGAGATTGCCTAGGTCAGATGTATAATTTAAGGTGGATTATTGATAGTCCCATTGCGTTGAACTTTTTGATCTCCATCATCTAGAATTTATCCCTTGTCTATTATTGGGGTATAGGGATAGACTTCAAATGACTATAAGGTTGTTAGCAGGTCAGAGCTACCAAAAGTTTTGTTAGAGTATTTGAAACTCCATTCTAAAGCATCCAAGATCCCTTGGAACCATTGTTGTGTTGGCCATGACTGTGCTTTTGGTCATCACGGTTGGAGGGTTATTGGTAGCTTATACCATTGCTGGAAGAGGTATCACATTAGTAGGGTGAAATTTTTCTCCCTTAACTTCAGTGTTCTGCAATTAATTTCGAATGGAGGAGTTCTTATGGCCTGGATTTGACATTTTACTCCATATGGATTTCTGACTATACAGGATGCCAACTAATGACACAGTTTCCTCGTTATGCTTGTTTTAGGGGTTGAGAGATATCAGTGTTTGAGAAATACATCTTCTATCCCTTTTTTAAGATGGTGACTACAAAGTTAAACCTAGTTGCGAGATTAAGATTTATTTCCTCAAGTCTATCTTAAGAAAATGAATCATAAGTATAAGCATAACATATATTTTTTTCTTTTACGGGGTGAGCTCAAGTAATGACCCGATTCTTACAATAGTCCTCACTTAGTTTTTAGTCCCTAATTTGGAGTTGTGAAAAATGACTGGGTTTTTGAAACCTTGGAGTTCCATCCTTTGTTAGGGTACTTTCTTGGGGGTAGAAAACCCTTTTTTCAGGAAAATAACTATTGAGTGAATCCCTTGGCTAATTTATTTAGATGTGTCCTAGAGCTCTATTGCATGAGGTTATGGAAGGATTTTTGTGAGGCTAAAGGATCCCTTCATTGGTTGTAACTCCATATGATATACCTCAGGGTTACGTGTAAGAGAGATATTTTGATACACCCGAATGTACATGATTCGAGCCTCCCGATATACCTCTCATGGGGATAGTACATCGGAGAGATGACTCGATATACTTGACGTATATAAGTGATGTTCACCGAGAGCTAAAGAAGAGTGGAAACTTTCTCTAGAACTTGCATTTTTAGACCCAAGCCTAAGGCTAGGTTTCTTAAGGTAATGAGATATGTAGTGATATGAAGATGTTATGCTTCTAAAGTAATGTGCATCTTTTTTGGAAAGTCTCTTGTTTTCGGAAAAGATCCATTTTCACTTGAGCTTATTTATGTATATTGGCATAAATGTTACAAACAAGGTTCAAGGGAAGCCTAGGGTGTAATCTTATCCCTACGAGAGAGTGCAATACAAATGTTTTTTTCTACCCAGTCAGGTGTCAAGAAACCATAAGAACAAATGATAATTAACAGTATATACAGGAATGTGCAATAATAATGAGATAAGGAAATAAAGATCTAAATTAAATTGATTTCATTCATATTAATAAAAAAAGTCCCTAGCAAAGTCACCACTGTGAGAACTTAGACCCGAGGTGTCGCACCTATATTTTACCCCTCAGAACCCACATGCGTGTACTTTTGGGATGGAATATGGAGGACAGGAGTCATTGGTAGTACGTGTAATACCCCACCAGTAAAATCTATTAAATTATGTACATATTCTATATGAGGATGAACCAACTATAATTATAGGAATTGGCGGGTAACAAATCAAATTAAACAAAGAGTATTCATGGGTTTGGGTGACAATTATCATATTGAAGATTTTATAAATAAATGGTTATAAAGTTGATTAAACCCATATACTATTATTAAACCTTGGAACTGATTAAGCAAAGGCAGAGGTAGTGCTAACATAATAACCTTATCCATATGGGTTTGATATCACATGTGCCAACGTAACTCATCTCGTAGTAAGAGGTCAATCTACCAAGGGATGACCACGTCGCTCAAATGCCAACCATGCTCGTTCGAGAAATGACCACCCCTGTTCGAGCGATGACCTGTCGCAAGTCAGATGCAGGTGAGTTGTCGCCCCATATTCATAAATCCATTTCCAAAGTCAACTGGGTCCTGAAAAATGATGAACGATGATATTAACTTGTGGGTGTGGGTTTTATGCTTATCATTACAGAGAAAGAGAAAGAGAAAGAGGTATGATTTATACCTCAATCTCACAGCCTTACGTTATCTCAATAAGGGATGTAGGATTACATGAGTTTTTGATTGATGAAAGACCTAATCCCCGATATGGGAAGACTCCAGGATGATGAGGCCCTCCTTTATTGGCAACACTTCATTTGTTTGGATTATAATATAGGAGCGTGAGTTGTGAACAAGGGAAGAAAAAAACAATTATGTTGAGTCCTCCTCAAGGAGCTCACAGATCCCTCCCACCTTTTCATACACTGACTTCGAAAGTTAAGGGTAGCTAACCACCCTCACAACAAAATACATATATTCCCTACTGTTATTATGGAGTTATGAAAATATAGTAGTTGTTGTTGGAGATTTGATGAGGTATTCTTTTAGAAGAAAAATGGGTACGCTATTGGGGGTATTTGAAGAGGGTTTTAATGGAGGTTTCTTGGAGACAAATCTGGTGGTGCTAGAAACCCCCTTTAAGGACACCTTAGGAGGTGGGAGGTTGTCATCTTCATTGTTTCTTTCATGCTTTCTACTAATTTGGACTTCATTGACGTGGTTAATCTACTCTTACTGTATTTGTGACTATATTTGATAAATATTGTAGCCTTGTTATCGTGTATGATTAAGAGTAGGATTATGAGCAATAATGTTGTGTTCTGAGTAAAGTGAAATTAGGCATTTTTATGGGAATAAAAATGTTGGAAAGCAATATTGTTGTGTGTTTTCTATTAAATCTAGAATTGGACATTTTATGGAATACAAATACTATAAAACGTTATTGTGGTATGTTTTCCTAATAAATACGAAAATGGCCAATTTTTATGAAATAAAAATGTGTGATGACATTTTTGAAGTGCATTTCTAGTAAAAATACATAACATATATTTTTATAGGATAAAAATGTGAGAAAACGTTATTGTGGCACATTTCTCATAAAAAGAAATAATATACATTTTTATGGCAAAAAATTTGAGAAAAAATTATTGTGGCAAATTTAGTAAAAAGAAATATTATACATTTTTTATGGGATAAAAATGTAAGAAAATATTACTTGTGTGTAATTTTAGTAAAGGAAATAATGGCCATTTTTGTGAAATAAAAATGTGGAAGGATGTTCATGTTGTTGAAATATTTATGAAATAAATGCCTTTTAAGTTTCACGTAAATGGAGACCTTATGAATAAAAAGTAAATTCGGGAGCTTGAAATGTAAAGGGTGTTAGTTACGCGTTAAAGATTTTAAAGTGACAAATGTTAAAGTTGGGCAAAAGTGTGATGTTAAACAAGTGTTGAATTGACTAGAGTGTTTTAAATATTAATTTGGAAACTTAACAACCATTTTGAGAAAAATACGCTTGATTGAAGGAATAAATTGCAAGTTTGGTAAATAAAAGGTAAATTGGTAATTTACTTAAAGTGGAACATTTTTATGGAATAAAACTACTAAATAATGTGTTTACGCAATATGTGTGAAAATGAATTAAGTCGTAAAGCATGAATGAGTTTAGTATAAATCACGTGTGTGTGAATAAGTGAGTTAAAGGATAGATGAAATAATTTTCCAAGTGTTAATGGAAAAATGAACGGTTAAGTTCGGGTCTTGTCTTCAATTGTGTAACGCTAAGAAAATTGAATAACGTGGACATTGTAAAATGTTAAAACACATGAAAGGAACTCGGATGACACCGGGATAATGCATGAAGGGCCCGGAGCCCTTGGGTGAAAAACCCTAAACCACTGGCCAGAGCATATGGTATGCATAGTCGTCGATATGGAACCCGTGTAAGTATACGATATTGGGAGATTTCAAGAAAAGATAAATTGAATATGGAACATATCAAGAAATGGATTGTGTGGTAAAATGTGTTAATACAACCTAAATTGGATGAATGTAATAAATGTTCTGGTAAAGGTGAAATGGATAAGTAAATGCTTAAATCTATTAATGTCCATAAAGATATGTAAAAGTTTAAATGGAATAGACAAATGGGTGGTTAAGAAACCTAAATGGTTAAACCACGTCTAACACATAAGAATGTGTCAAAAGGGATTTTCAATGAGTAAATGAGTATTTTCTAACCTGGTGAATGTGTGCATCGAAATGGTGATTTCCAATGAAAATAATTAAGTGTATCGAAATGGATGAAAGGGTTAAATTTTGATAAAGTAAATAAATCACGTGTATTAGCTTCATGTGTTGAATCGGGTGTGTTAAACAACGTGTGAAATGCTAAGTATGAATAAAGGAAGTCTTTTCAAGATGAATGTAAATTAATCTAAATGTGCTAAGTTTTGGACGTAAAACGGTTAATGCATTTGAATATGTATTTTCAAAGGTACATCTATATGTATGTAAATGAATATATATTTTTGCATGGATGTGATTGTAGCATGTAAGTATTCCTTTATTTCGTTCATTTCTATACTTCTTGTATATTCCCACTGGGCATAGGCTCACACCCTCGCTTTGTTACGGCAGGTTGGGTGCAGTTTCATAATTTGAGGGTGTTGTACAGGTAACTGTACTTTCTTTGTTTTACGTTAGTATCTTTGTTTACTTGGACTCGGGGTGATCCCAATGGGTCCCACACGTAGTTTATCATAAAACTGGACTCGCTTGTTAAATAAGTGAAACGTTAATTTATAACAAAACTGGTCTAGCTACATTATCTAGGTTGTTTCAGTGCACTTCAACATAGCTTCCGATTCGGATCGGGTTGACTCATGGATGATCCATAAATCTGGACGGGGTCATTACAGTGTGCATCATGATCGACTAGTTCTCTTTGAAAATAAAATTGAGTCAACGGTCTATATAACCCAAAACAAACAAATTAAGGGGTAGGCTTCGTAAAGACCTATTGATGGAAAGTACTCTATG
Source organism: Sambucus nigra (assembly GCA_949130495.1). NCBI lineage: Eukaryota > Viridiplantae > Streptophyta > Magnoliopsida > Dipsacales > Adoxaceae > Sambucus > Sambucus nigra. The sequence continues at coordinate 346,288,324 of OX422215.1, forward strand.
TGTTTAACTAGAAAGTCAAAGCTCTGGGGATTGGGTTATGGATTAGGAAGGTGTTAAGAACCTTCTCCTCCCTTTGGTATCAAATGTAAATGTGAAGCATATTTTTCAACATTTTATAGTGTAAATAAAATAATGAAGTGAAATACTTAGGATGTAAATAGATTATGCATTGTAGTATGGGATGTGCTTGTTGATAATACATATAAAGGATAAATATGTCCATAGTCGGAATTGTTCACTCGGATGACAATGAAAGTGAGCCTATATACTCGCACTAACCGATTAAAAGTCCACGTAGTTTGCAAAGGGAGAAGGACGAATTCCATCACTTATAAACGCTCGATGTGAGAGATCTAAGCTCTCTTCGATATCTAAAAGTTTTTTTAAAGTGAAGTATGTTTAGATCAAAAAATGTAAAGAACATTGTGTTCATGAAACATGCTTAAGTGAAATGGGTTCCCTCGTAAAACTATTTTAGTTAATATAAAATGTTAAGACATCGTCCATTAAGAACAAAATAATAGGTATAATCCATGGATCTAGTGATTCTCAAACCTACATGAAAATATTAGATGGTTTTGATGATTTTTTGTTTAGTCTTGAAGATTAAATTTAAAAGAGGTGCATATATACATGGTTTTACTTGAATTTTAGAGTTTAGGTTTCTTTAACATCCGTACATATCCATTGTACGTAGAATTAAAGTCAGCGTATTTTGGGCATGACCCCTGGAGATGTATCAAGCCTTATAGATCATGGAAACACAGGAATATGGTTTGGGGTAGTGTTGCAGCACGACATATCAAACTTGAGAATATAAGAATGAGACATAAAATAATTACAAAGTCACATGTGCTCCTTTCCATTTAGAAAACATTTCATCTTTAAATAAACTCTTCTTGATATGGATCTAAGGTTACTTTTAGGAAAAAGTACCTTTAGACGAAGAAAAAAGTAAGAAAGAGGAAAATTTTAGTTTTGGGGTGATAATGGGTATGGATAGTGAAGAAAAAAGCTACGTCTAGAAGTTATACTTCTAGACCTATGTTTATCGAAGAGAGTTTCGACGCTTGTTCGTAATAAAAGATCTTCTGGACATAGAGCACTTCATTTATGGTGCAAAGTTAATGCCCCAAACTAGTTGGTGTATGGATCCTTTTATAGGCATAAAAGTAGGGCTTTTGACCAATTGGTCTAGCGCACAGTGTGCCCCAAACTAATCGGTCAATTGTGTTTCACCATGAGTCTTTGGGTGTAACAACATACTCTAGATAGACCTTTAGTCCCTCTCAAATGTAATAATTCTAAATAAAATGTAGGCTTTTACCAAATTAGAAAAATAACCCTAAAAGAAGAATTAAGTTAACTTACACTTTCATATATCAATCAAAACCCAACTTTCACTCAAAGTTTGACCAAATGACTCATATTTATAGGAATATCATGAACCAATCCACTAAGTTTCAATAGTTACACATATACCGCTGAAATTTTACAAAGTAACTAAAAATCCCTAAAATCTATAAACAAAACGATGTAAGGACCTAAACCAAAACCAAAACTTATTCATACTTGCTCCCCTACTTATATGGGACTAGTTGGACTGCCAACATGGCATTTACCATGTGGAGTAACATGGGTACCCAATTTCCATCAACATATACCATGGTGGAATTTGTTCAAAATAAGTTGAAAGTCACCTTCAAAACCAACCAATAAACTCCCCCCACTAACCTTGTAAAATCCCATCTTCATCTCAGTGAAAACCACAACAGTTCAGAGCTTTTCCAATGTAAAATTTTTAGATTTTCGCATTTTTGATATTTTTTATATGAATGTTTATTTATTCAATTTGATTATGTTTATGCATTTATATATAATAGAATTATGTGTTTACATATGTTAGTTAACACGTGGATGCATTAAAATGGCTGAAACTAGAAAACTCCATTGAAGCTTGAGCACCAATGGTGGATTTTGAATCCTTGACGCTCAACCAATTTCAAAGTGAGGTAAGTTGAGCTTAGGCTCTCAAGAAGCTAGGTGAAATGTTTAATTGAACAAAAAATAGGTTCTGATAACTCAAATCAAAGCTTGAAGTTTTCAGTCCTGGAATTTTCAGAAAACAAATTCAAGAGTTTTACTTTACCAAAAATCTTAAACTAGTCTTGTTTTGCTACATTTTCAATATAGAAAAAAACTTTTGATGCCGGAATGAGAATCATAGCTTTTAGTCACATATGTTTAGTCAAAATTTCAAGATTTTTACATAAATTCAATAGATCAATTTTTCCCACCAAAATCCTTACATCCAAAAGTTATGAAATTTTAATCTAGGAACCAACTTAAATGGAATTCTAATCCATCTCAAATTTAAGGTCAACATTTAAAAACCCTAAGTAAAACTGTCGAAGGCTGATGATGAGTGGGTTACACACGCATGAGTGAGAGTCAAGCCAGGTGCATGAATCGTTTGACTTAGCACGTGAGGGCGCGTCCCCAATCAGAAAATCTTATTTTTTTCCAAAAATATTATTTTTTAAATGTGAACAAAATGGTATTAAATCACCGTTTTTGGATCTTTGAAAAGTATTATCTCCAGAAAAGAAATTTTAAATCTTAAATTCAAGTTTTAATTTCACAGATAACCCCCTAACCAGTTTTTCAAGCATTACACTTTTTCCACAAATTCTTTAGTTCATAAAGAGCCATTTTGTCTCATCACTAAATCCAGATACAAAAAGAAATGAAGAAACATTATTTCTAAAACTTTTTAAAATTATATATTATACAATCTTAGTTATTTTTATACTCAAACTTATTACAATTTAGCATCCTACTGCATCACATGAGCATTAGTTTAGTCATATATGACCCACTTAAACTCTCCATAATTTCATTATATCCTTTAAACCATAGTTAAATAGGAGCACAAACCCGGAATCTGTTATTTCAAAGTAGTGATTTCAATTTCAGTATTAAACAAATTGAGATTGTGTCTTTCAAAATTAGTGATTATTATATCGCTCTGTGATAATTTCGAACTCATGTTTCAATTACAAACTCATTTGTGTAGTTATATTTATCCCATATATTGATTCTCTAGATATTTCAGTTATCCGTACAACCGATAAACTGCTACAGCCTATAACTTTAGTAAAAGCCACTGAACTCTTTTTACCCTTGATTGTCGTATAGCCTTAGAACCTACCACAATAATTGCATATTAACCTGCATTTTATGGCCATTATTAGTAAAACCCTGGTAGCATACCTAATGATTCAGGGATTAGACCTCGATATACCACAACAATTCTAATAGGCCTATAGGATTCTAAAGTTGAGGTCTAGTTTTTATTTGTTGCATACATATGAGTGCCACTCTAGCTAAGTGTGCCAATCCATCATCATTATTATTGTTATTTCCCCAACGATTTGAGATTTCTTTTCCCAGTGCATGATATGCTTTGGATGATATTGTAATGGTACGTCTACACATTTGAAGCCCCTATAATCGATAATTTATAAGTTACCTTGTTATATTCTGAAACCTTATCCTAGTAACTTGATACATGACTTATCTGGTTACATTCAACCATATTATTCATTGATACATAATTAGACTCATGTATACCCCGGACAACTCTATGATATTTCAGCTTGCCTCCATATTTTTTTATCATATCAATATTAAATTTCGTTACTCTCTAACAATACATTTTCTTCCGTACCTTGTATAGAAATAAAATTATCTACTTGGAATATCTGCTTCATCGATTTACTTCCGGATGGACAACAAACCTAAGGATGATGAGATACCTCCCACATGTTTGGATTTTTATTCTATCTTACCTCAGAAAATATTTTCGATTACGTATGCATAGGCGGTAGAAGACAAGGAAGGTATCGAATACCCCGTATTTTTATGCTTTCTAAATTTGGCGATATATTAAATTTAATGTGAGTTATTAATTTAATATAAATCAAAAAATTTATTTATTTTTATAATTACTAACGTGACGAGAGTTAGTAATCATTGAAAACTTGTTGAATATTACTAATGAGCAAAGTAATATATAATATTGGATCTATTAAATTTCATGAGTGAATAAAATGACAATTTTGGAAATTTAAATCGGGACGTGCCCATGTCGCGTCGGGACTAAATGTTGATTAATAAAAGTGAATAAATTATAAGTCATCGTATGGTCATTTAGAGCACGCCAAAGTGTTCGTAAGGGTAGAGATATTCAAAATAATGTACCCAGGGGTTTAGTTTGGGTCTCGGGGCATTTTTAGGCCTAATTAACACCCCGAGAGGGCCTTTTGGACATTTTACGTTTTTAGGCCTGAAAACCCACGAAAATTGAAAGGTTATATCAGATGCTTAGGGTTGCCTTCTAGGGTTAACACAACCAAAAACAAGTGACGGCCATTGGAGAAGGAATGAGAGAGCTTGCCAAAGAGTTCTAGGCCAAGAACTCCTCCATTTGTGCCGCCGTCGCCGCCAAACGATAGATCGCGTAACGAGGATCACCACCACACTGATTTTAGGACAAATCAGAGACCAAAAATTCCCAGGCAAGTTCTTATCTTGCTTAATTTCGTTAATTCTTCATTCATATTAGTTTAGGGTTGATTAGGATGAGTTTTTATGAAAGAAAACCCATGTAGGTGATTAGAAATCGCATGTTGTAGTGATATAAACAATAATCTGGAAATCCCTTTCACATGTAGAGGTTGAACCACGGATTTATGATGGATTAGAAGTAGAAATTCTGTAAAAAAGAATGATTGGAATTAAGTTAAAGGAATTTTTAGGGTTCATGAGAATTGTATGAATTTTCGCACTTTTAATCCATGATTCTTGATGAAAACTCACATGCCTTACGTAGAATATTGTCCATTTGGGTTTAGAATGTTTGTGGTATAAATTTCTGGGAGTTTGGGAGTTAAAAATTTGGATTTGGATGATGTTGGATGATAGAACCCGTAACTGGTATTCTGCAGATTCGCCATTCCTGTTTGATCCATCGATCGAACCAGGAGTATCGATCGATCGACCCATCAATAGATCGAGCTCCTACCATCGATCGATCGACCCCTCCTGGTAGACTCATAGTTACCCTTCTAAATAGTTGAATTCAATTTAAATGATCTTTGGACATCCTAATTAAAATATTTTGGGAGATAAAGAAGACCAGTAGGACTTATTAAAAATATGAAACCTTTAATGTAAGACGAGATTTACATTTTACGGGGATGTTTACATATAAAGGACGATGGAACTATGGATTAAAGGGGGAGACGCGTAAGGTAGTTACGTTGGAAAATAAATGAGTACCTACTGAAATTATACTTGGGAGGATAGAAATCCACGAGTGTCACTTCATAAGTTGGAATAATCACACGAATAAAGACAAGAGGCAAACGTTATACGTGATAACTAAATAACGAGTAATAAGGACAAATATCATAATTATGGGTCGTGAGTATGTACCTAAACTTGATATGGTAATATTATTATATTTATATGACTGTGTTTATGCATATACTATATACGTGTAAAAATCATGCCCGCGCTACTTGCTATCCCTGAGGTTACCGCGCTGGGATAGTCTTATCTCGATGGAACTTTATGGGCGATTTTGACTCGTACCCTAGAAGATAGAAATACTTTGGTAAAGGCTATCGGATCCATAGTCAGACGGTCCTAAGAGATGTGGGGGCATGTGCTGACCTCTTACAGACTTGGAATCTATGCTTCACCTCAATATTGTTTGTGTTTCTGTTAATACAGTTCGAGAGTGATTATGAACTTATATTTCCCTTAGTACGAGTGATACAGAGACTGGATAGAAGAGTATGCCTGCACCATAATTATTATGTGGGGTGCTGTTAGAATATATATATTATATGAGTATTTAATATATATATTTAAATCTGGAATTTGGAAACTACCTACAGTGTCATGGTAAGTAAGAAAGGAATAATTATTTCAATTTGGGATTAAGTGTTTGAAAAGTATAATATGTTACTGAGAAACTTTATTAGTAAATAAGGTTTAAATGAGAACCTTGTTGTTATATGAAATTAACCGCTTAAACAATTGAAATTGTCAGTTTAAATCTTACGAGCAACCTAAGATAAGATAAGTTAAACCATTGGGAAGGTTAATGCGATAGGTGTTCACATTAGAACAAATATGAGAATTTCTCAAGGGAGTGCCGCACTAATATGTTGTTGCATTGGCCAGTAAACATTTTAAATACTTGCTAAATAAATTTTAAATCGTTTTTACAATCGGGCTCTGACCCGTTTCCATTTTCTTTTCTCTCTTGTATATATGTATATATCACAGGTGCCCAGCCACAGGGGCTTCTTGCATAGGATCCTTTGGATGGAACGCGCTGCAGCTTAGGTGGGAGTTGCAGGCCTCTTGCTTAGACAACCTCATATATTTGATTCCACTCCTAGCATTATATATTCCAGTTGGGAATGTGTCGCCCTTTTCCATTATTCAGTTGTTTTATTGGATATTGTGATTCGTTTATTTCCAGTATTTACACTTTGGGATTTATTATTGTCAGGATGTTTTTCTTTAAGTTTTAATGTTGAAATCAATTCGTTGGATGTTTAATTATTTGGATTATATGTTCCATGATAGTTGTTGTCTGATTCTTTAACTATGAATTATGTAAAGTTTTAAATGTTGGTTTATATAAATAAAATTTGGAAAGTAATGTCTAAAATAGGTTTGACACTTAGGTTAATTATTTAAGGTGTTTAAATCGGAAAACTTATTTTTACGACAGTGATGCTAAGAATGAACCAACCGTCACCTCGATTATAATTTAATAAAGGACTGATCACCCAGTATTTAATTAGGTGGGGTGTTACAGATGGTATAAGAGCATCAGGCTCTAGTGTCCTTAGGATCTGTACGACTTATTTTGCTTTCATCTTAGCATTTTGGTTATACAGCCCTATTTTAGGATTGTTGTATTGTTGCTTTTACGATTACGTCTTCAGCTATTTGAGATTTAATAACAACTGTAGACTAATAAATTTCTTCATATTTCAGATGCCTCCGGGACATGTACTAAAGGATAGGCGTGCCCAGGCCGAGCAACAAGTAGCTCCATCTCAGGGAATGATGAATGCTAATGAGGTAGCCGCTATCATTGCTCAGGAGGTGAATGCCGCGCTAGCGGTAGTACACGAGGCTCCACCCCAAGTTCAGGCAGTGGCGCCAGTACCATCACAGCTTCCATCAGCATGGGAGCGGGTGAGGGATGCATTTCAGAAGGCTCATCCCCCTGAGTTCTCGGGTATCAGATATCACCATCGTCAGCCAATGGAAGAAAGATATCCAGAGGCATCTGCGTATGTATGAGTGCACGGACGTGAAGAAATAGTTGTTGGCTTCCATTAAGCTAGTGGGTGACGCTTTGCAGTGGTGGGAGTCCACCACCACCTTGGAGGAGAGGGATACTGTCCCGATCCAGTCATTTTGGGAGCAGTTCGACCGCAAGTATTTTCCACCCGTCGTGCAAACTGATATGAGGAGAAAGTTACTGAACTTGAAGCAGGAGAATTATACTGTTGCTGAGTATGAAGAGGAGTTCACGAGACTTTTCACTATAGTGCCAGATGAGGCACCCACTGAGGGCAAGAAGATACTATTGTTTGTGGACGGGTTAGCTTGGAGGATCCATCAGCACCTTATAGGGAATCTGTCTCTGAGTACCTTCACAGATGTAGTCAATGCTGCTTTGCTACACTGCCAGGATCACCGCTTTCATCTGTAGGGAAGAAAACGGGTAGGAGAGTCCGACCAGCAGGGCAGGATAGGGGGTAGTGGTGCTAGTGGAGCACCAAAATCTCAGGGGCAGACTCGTCATCATGAGCAGAGTTCCCATCAGGGGGACCCTGCCAAGCGATTTCGATCAAGTGATTCCAAGCAGGGATTTGGGGGATTTAGGTAGGGTCAGCAGGGCCAGCCTAATCAGCAGGGCCAGCAACGCCAACACCGCCAGCAGTAGGGTCAGCAACAGGTCCAACAGCGTTTTCATCAGGGCCAACAGGGCCAGTGGCGGGGCGGTAATGGCCAACAGGTTCGTGGTCAGTAGGGTCAGAAGGGAGGTAATTTTAGGGGACGATGTTTCGTGTGTGGCAAGAATGGCCATAAGCGCCAGGATTGTCCAGAGGATGATAGGGCCCCACAGTCGTAGGGTGCCCGTAATGAGCCATAGAGGCCACTTTTTCCAGCCGTCCACCCCGCACCAGCTCAGGTACCAGCCCTACCAGCCATTCTAGCCGCTCCGGTGCAGCAGGGGCAGTTAAAGGACGGACGTGTCTATAACGTCCACCAGGCAGCAACTCCACAGGCACCACCCGCGATTGAGGGTATGTTTCCTATCCATGGTACTATGGGTCGAGTTTTATTTGATACTGGGGTGACGCACTGTTTTATAGCTACCCATTTTATGAAGGCTTGTTATTATCCACAACAGAGAGCACTATGACGTGTGTAGACTCACCACTGGGAAATGGATCGCTAATTTTCTTTATATGCCGGGGTGTGGGGGTAGAGATTGGTAGCTTGGTATTACCAGCAAGCATGTTAGTCTTAGATATGCATGAGCACGACGTTATTATCGGTATGGATTGGCTCGCCGCTTACAGGGCCATGATAGATTGTTTCGGTGGGAGTATTGTCTTTACCATTCCGGGGCAAGAGATGTTTGTAGTGGCGATGCCTCGCCCAGAGGGAGGCTCGACTGCTCATTTGTATTACATAGAGGAGGATACCTCTAAGGAGGTTGTGATTCCCTTAGACTCGATCCCAGTTGTTCGTGAGTATTCCGATGTATTTCAGGAGATACCAGGCCTACCCCCCAGTCGAGAGATATATTTTGTCATAGATTTACTACCGGATACTCGACCTATAGAACGCGCTCCATACCGTATGGCTTCGGCGGAGATACGAGAGTTACGAGATCAGATAGAGCAGCTGTTAGGTCAGGGCTCTATTCACAGGAGTACCTCACCTTGGGGCGCTCCAGTGTTGTTTGTGAAAAAGAGAGATGGTTCACTGAGGCTATGTGTGGACTACCGGGAGCTGAACAAGGTCACGATACGGAACAAGTATCTGTTGCCTCGAATCGATGATCCGTTCGACCATCTGAGGGGAGTAACTTTCTTTTAGAAGATAGATATGAGGTCAGGGTACCATCAGCTATGTATTAGGGAGTAGGATGTTTCAAAGACTGCTTTCTTGACGAGATATGGGTCCTATGAGTTCAAAGTGATGCCATTTGGACTCACAAATGCTTCAGCCGTATTCATGGACTTGATGAATCGAGTGTTCAGAGAGTTCTTGGTCCCCATGTTCATGGCCCCTTGGAATTTTCCCCATGTTCCCCATGTTCATGGCCCCTTGGAATTTTGGTTATGGTTTCATAGTGTCAAAAATTGTGTGCATGGAAAAAGTCAGTCATGTTCACGACAGAGTTATATTCCAAATATTATTATATATAGACCTAGTTTCCCTTTAATTTTTTTAACACTCTTACCGCACTTAAAAATATATTATCTAAAGATATTTTTTGACCTGATCATATTGATCTCTCTATCACATTAGGTGTTTAGTTATAATTTTGTGAGATGTTATAGATATACACTTAGATCTCCATGTTTGAGAGTTTTTTAGAAGCTCAATCCAAATAGCAACGGTTTTCATGTGACTTTCAATCAATACATATGATCTAAACTCCAAGATATAAAAGGAGGTGATCAAGATATCTAGAGTTGGATCATCGTTCTGGCTTAGGACAAATAATATAATTTTGCATTAAACTGATGGAGCTTCAGTTGAATTTCTCATTGGAATGGGGGAAAATCGCATTGTCCATAGGTAATTTCCTATAAGTGCTCAAGAATGAATTTCCTTATTGTATTATTTAAATTGTTATTTTAAAGTATAACGAGATGTTAGGACGCACCGAGATTTTTTCCTTATATACTCGATGTTGTGAGATTTTGTGTGATTATTTTTCATTTTACATTGATCTATTATGCTCATATATCTTTAATTTCATCTAGATCTAATTACAAATTAAAAATCACATGGATCTAAGCACAAACTTGCATTTTCATTTAATTATTTGGATAAAGAATGATAATGGAATTCACTTTAGTTAAATTAATTGGACTTAACTACCTATAGTTCATTTTTTTAAGTTGGTGTAAATAACTTTATTTGGTAATTTGATAATTAAAATTACTTATGACTACTTTTACCCTATGAAAACCAAGGATTTTCAAATCTTCATCAAAGAACGTGTCATATGTTATTGAATAATTAATCAAGAGGGTGTTTTATGGAGGGTGAGTCGGTGATTTGACATCCTTTATCTAATGGAAGTAATTATTCTTATTAGAATGCAAGAAACTTTTTCTCAATTCCCCAAACCAATGTGTGGGGTATCAATAGATTAGGTACATAAATATCTCATGTAAAATTAGGTGATAATGTTATCACTAATCCTGTTGATAGCTAAATTGAGGATGATCATTGGCTTTGCAAGTACAACTCTAGAGGGATTTAATGCAATTTTAAGTCTTCTGACGATAATGTATTTTCTCCAGATTATCACAAGTTAAAAAGCTAAATTAGTGTGGGAGATACTATAAGTCACCCATGAGGGTACGAATATTTCACGGATCTAAAATCTTCAACTAATTGATACTAAATTTGAGATAATATTGATGAAAGAGACCGAGACATTTGATGATTTTTATGCTAAAATGTTTGACATCTTGAAATCTTCTTCGTTAAATTTGGGTGAGAAAATGCCAAAATCAAAGGTAGTTAAGTAACTTCGATCTTTATGTCACAGGTTCCTTCCTCAAGTCCCTCCCTTTAATGTCTTAAGCATAATAGACTCTATTCAAATAGAATAAATTATAGATTCCGTTCAAAATAATGAGTTAGAGGATTGTACTAAATCAATGAAGGACAATTGAATCACCTTGGAGGATTAACGAGACTCATCTGATTATGAGGATGAGTATGTCAGTGAATGAGAGAGTTTCACCAAGTTCGACAAGACATTGAAATTTTTTATCAAATTATGTAAATTTGATAAACGAAGAAAATTCAAAATATTAGTTCTAATAGAGTTAGAAATATTTAGGGAACTAATAAAAGGGAAATTGAGATGTGGATTAAGATTCACATCATCGATTGGTAGTGACATGATGTCGGTATAGCTGCATGTGCAATTCCAGTTATTTATCTCAAAATACGAGAACTTGTCCGATGGTTCAAGAACTTGTTTGATAGTTTAAAAGAGGATTGTAATTAGTCCATTTAGGAATGTAATGAATATGGACACCCATAAGATTCAAGTCTAAGGGTAGTCTTGACTACACTTGGAAAATCTAACCCCATTTGTAAATGATGCATAAATTCTTAATTCCAAGGGTTATGAGGATTAAAACGATTGCATAATTATTTCTTTGACTGTTATGGTAAAGATTCATTTCTTTATTGTCTTTCAATCTCTGCAAATTGGATGATCGTTGTGCAAGTATGCATGAGATCCTAAATTTAAGAAATTTTCATCCAAGAAAGAAGTTGGATTGTGATACCCCCTTGAAAGATGTGTGATATTTATTTCTCCCGGTAAACCGGTCCGATGGATTTTATAATCCGATAGGGTATCAAATATGTTAAGTTTGACAATTAAGGAATCAATTAGATATTGGAAAAAATCGAGTAAAGACAAATTGATTTCACCAAGAGGGCATCAAACATAAAATGTGGGTAACCAGATTATGTACCAAATCCAATTTTCTAACAAGACCTATTTATTCCTAGTGATTCAATGATAATTAAATGAAATAAATTAGTGACATGGTTGATTTGGTAGAAATAGAGTTACATCACACATCACCTCAGTGAGGGAAAGTAATGGTTTATATATTTATATTTGCACTCTTCTAACATTGAGTCTTTTTCAGCTCCATTGGTAAGGTATGTTGTTTATGATACCACATGTCAGGGTTCAAAAATCCAATGGCACCAGTTTGTGGATGAGAACTAGAATAAAACCACATACCTCTGAGAGTGGTGGTTAAATTGGGTACAATCTCGATGGTGGTAGAGTGGCATATTACATTAAATTGGAGTGCAGTGTTGAGTATTTAGTAGAATTAATCGTGATCAAATAAATAAAAATAATAAATTAAGGGGATGTAATTTTGTATTTTCGTGTATTTATTGAAATACAATTTAATTATTTAGTCATGGTTCTCTAGTATAGTCCATTGCCCAAGTGGACATAAGATATTCATTATGGGGGGTTAGAAAGGAAGATGAAAAAACTAATCACACTTTTGTAAATAGGTGAGGAGAGAAAAAGTGATTTGTCTCACATTTCACCAAGTTTTCATCTCTAAGAGTGCCCACACCAAAAGCTTAATTTATGTATATCATATATTAGAATATATGCGGCATTCAGTTGATTTTAGCAAGATTTTACGAGACCATGGGAGGGAAAAAAATCCATCATCTTCATAAACATATTTCTCCTCATTCGGATTACCAACAAGATCTGCAATAGTATTGTAATTGAAAACCCTTTATTTATTTTTTAAACCTAGTTCTTGTTTTTACTTTCCCATCGACGATGGATTGAAGTTCTTACGAAAAAATATTTTTGCATTTATGTCAATCCCATTTCCCAACTACATGTATCAAAGATTCAATTGTAAATTGATCCTGTTTTGTAAATGTACATGTTATCAAACTTGAAACCCTAGTGTTACATGTTGTAGGCATATAATTCTTTGTGTATGGTATCGTACTGACATGTTTTCTAGAGATTATATTCTATATCCTTTCAATCATTGTCACATGAATGTTGTTTTGTGTAAATAGATCCTACAGTTGTTTATACATAGTTATTTTGTTTATAAATTTGATTTGGTTGTAATAATTAGATTATTTTTATAAACTTCATTAATCGATGTATATGAATGATATTTTGAGTGGATGTAATAGTTTTTTCTAGCTACATCTTGTATTTACATTGGTTATGGAATTGGATAAGTTTCATAGAGTTTGGTAAAGTTTTGGGTATATTATAAGGGTTTTTGCATGCAATTTGTGAACCCAGTATGAAGAAGATGAGTAATAGACTAGGATTGATATTGAACCCTCTTGGATCAATTTGTAAATGGATCGGATCGATCTGTAACAACCCGAGACAATTAAATTCCATACTTGTATATAAATTGGCAATTTGGCGACTTTCTCGAAATAGTGATTTTGGGGATTCTCGAGGATTTAATGAGTTTTGATGGGTGTTGTAATTTCTTTTGGGACTAAATAGGTCGAAGTATTTTAATTATATGTCGCAGTTGAGTAAAGCGACAAAAGAGGTAAGATTTTAATAGGAAAACCCGCATTAAATTATAAGGGTTCGAATAGTGATTTGCGGTCAAGTACCTCAGATGGAAATTTTGACTGCGCCGTGAGTCTCGAAATGTCCGAGATAGTCGGAAAAGAGTGTCCCATTGTCAAAATTGAGTTTCGGGGAATTTTGGAGTTAAATGGGCTCGTAAGTGAGTAAACGAGTCGTTTTTGGGTTTTAAGGGGTATAACCCTTTTCTCACTATATAAAGAGGGGGAGAGGGAGAAAAGAGAAGGGAAAAGAAAGAAAAGAGAGAGAAGAGAGAAAGGAGGAGAGAAAAGAGGAGAAAAGGGGAGGTTCCGGCCAAACTTCGCGGGATTCAGCTCTAGGTCATCGGATTATATCCACGAGGCAAGTGTTTACTTGCTTTATTTACTTTTGAGAATAAATCTCATATCGTAGTTTGGTATAAAGAATCCCTAGATGTTTTGGGTTGGGTTTTCATGAATAAAACAGGTTTTGGGATGATAAAACGAATAAACCCCTAAAATTTCATAATCGGAGAAACTTAGGTTTTAACCTAAATTAATTGGTGATTCCGGGTCCTAGGACATTTAGAACCCGTTTTATATGCGTAGTTGTTGTTGGTTGAGGTTGTAGGATGTTGGGTGAGGTGACAAAAGCTTGGGAGAAGCTTTAATGGCCGAAACCATCTCGGAGAAGACGATGAATAGTGACCTGCGACCTTCCGAATCGATTCGGCCTTGATGCGAATCGATTCGGCTCCTGGTCAAAAAATAAAAATTGTATATATTTTCGCTGCGGTCGCATGGGCGCCGACCGCGTATTTTTCTTATTGTTTTTGGATCTATAGTGATTTTTCTACGAAAAGCTGTATGAGTTCGAAATCGTTAGTTAGAACTTATTGGAGATAAATATTAGGGGTTCTGAAATGGAGTGTTAGGACCTCTAAAGAACTTGAGGAGATATGAAAACTTTGGGTTTGTGGGAATAAATCCAATTTATGATTTAAATGGAGATTGGATTGAGTTTTGGGTATTTTGGAGTTTGAGAAATTGCCCAAACAGTGGACCTCGAACTGGCCCAATCGATTCGACTAAAGGGGATATGTGATTCTGCATTGGGCCTAATCGATTCGGATTTAGACCGAATCGATTCACCATTAAGGACCTGTTTGCAGAACACCATCCGGATCGATTCGGATTGGGGGCCGAATCGATTCGCCCACCCAAATCGATTCGCAAATGGGGCGAATCGATTCTCTTTGGTCAGAATTGCTAGTTTTCTTCCCTTAAGAGTATGGGGAGTTAAAATACAATTTGGGATTTTTATGGGAAAATCCTAGGAGGTGATTAGGATAATTTGGGAATATAGACATATATATTCACTTAGTGTCGAGTGTTATATTTGGAGATATCCAATAAGTCCTTAGATGGGATTTAGGTATTTATCATTTATCAAAGTAAGTAAATACTTTGGGTTTAGTATCATGCGAATATGAATGCATGATTATGATTCTTTGAGAGAATATTTGGGATTATTGGTCATCGTTAGATGGTTTGGCAAATATGGCCATTTATATATATTCGAGGAGGAATATATGGTATATATATATACTATGTGATTAAAGTATATATATGATATGATGTTAATGATTTTGAAAATAAAATATGAATGTTTTCAAAAAGGAAAAGAAATGATTTTCATAATTAATAATTTATGGTTAACACCCTCTCTAAATGACATCATAAGGGAAGTTCGCACGTGAGGTGAAGCCCCTTTGCTAGTGAATGCAGGGTAGATATAGTCCTAGACCATATGAGCGTTTCTGTTATATTTTCTGCGATGATTAGGTAATTGCGGGTGTGGTTGTGACTAGCCCGCAGGCATATGGCCGCTTCTCGACGTATTGCGTATAGGTGCTCAGGTGTCGTAATTGATAGGCACTGTAAGATGATGGTCATTTAGGGGGCGCCCGGGCGGGCAGTCTTGGAATGCGTTATATGATATATATGAATGTTTTCAATAATGTGGGGCATTATTAGTATTAAAGCAATTTATGATAATAAATTGGCTTTAATTACATTTCCTGGATGGAAGAAGGGAAATGGGATAAATGATTTGGCTTCAATTGCATTTCCTGGATAGAAGAAGGGAAATGGGAGCATATGAAGTAAAAAGCATTTTTATGATAATAAAACTGGCTTTTAAAAAGGTTATATGTTATGTGAAAGCAATTCATGATAATGAATTGGCTTTTAAATACATTTTCTGGATATAAGAAAGGAAATGGGAAGTTTTGAGATAATTATGGAAATGAATTCTCATTCCTGAATATAAATCCGGATGTATATTGTAATATGAATTATATATGGATAAATTGAGATATCTTATATATATATATATTATGTTCTGAGGGTCTGGCGGATCTCGACGATCGACCTTGACGTATAGTAGTGTGTCGGGGGGGTTCCTTGTTTGGATTTCGCTTTGCGAGACACCCCACGCACGAACATGGCTTAGTGTTGAGACTGGGGAGAAGTTTATCCCTTAGTACATTACTTGGATTATCTAGGGTGGATAGTAGTTGGGTGATAGACTAGTTTAGCAGGGTAGCTTGACTAGGGTGTTTATAGGGATGTGCTAGGAGTGCACTCTTAGAAGAGAGGTGAGGGGTATCTCATGGGAGTGCGATACCAAATTTAAATATGAGATAAAACCTTCTTCTAAAAATAAGGCATTTATGCACTTGCTAAATATTTTCAAAACTCGGGCTCTGACCCGTTTATCTACTTTTCCTCTCTTGCTATATATATATATATATATATATATATATATATATATATATATATATATATATATATATATATATATATATTATATAGGTGTCCAGACACCGGGATGCCTGGATGACACTTCTTTCGAGTCTGACGTCAGCTGCAGCAGCTGTGGATGCATGCAGGATTTTTGGTAGACGCTTCCATTCTTGTAATCTAGATAGGAGGTACTGTATACACATTCGGGCCAATGGTCCAATTGCATTTATTTATTTGTTTAGCACTGCATTCGATATGGTTGTATATTTTTACCGAGTGTTCGATTATTTTATTTCAGTTCAGTTTCATTTCCGCAACACTGTGTGGATGTTTTAATTTTGTAGTTGTTAAAAAGAATAGTTAAGGAAAATTTTGACACCGTCCTAATAGGATATTAGTAATTAAATGGATTTTCGACAGTGATGCTAAGAATGATCCATATGAGACTCATGTTTTAATTTGATATAGGAGTGATCGCCCCATATTTTATTAGGCTGGGTGTCACAGATGGTATCAGAGCATCAGGTTCTAGTGTCCTTAGGAATCTGTGCGGACGTACTACGCTATCAGTGTTGCTCTCGATTTGATATAGAGCTTCAGGATTAGGATTGTTGATTTCTCTTGTGATATTTCGTTCTCCTTCCATAGTGTAAGATTATAGTAAATCTTTTGCGCTCTCTTTCGAGATTCGTATGCTAATCAAGGAAAGCCGTGGTGAGGGTAGCATGAGGCAGGGGGTGGTGGAGTCTCATTTTCATGAAGAAGTTAAGGGGAAAGGCAAAATTATTGTTATGAGTTTCACCTAAGAAGGAAGACGTATAATTGGCATGGCTAGATAAAGTCGCGGTGTTCGTTAGCTCTAAACTCGTGTGTGTAATTTGATATGTGGCAGTATCGATAACATTATATCATGTATGCGTGTGTGTTTTCCGCGATAGTAGAGTTTTATTTTCCTTCATTTTCCATAGAGGCGGGTGTTGATATATATATATATATATATATGGTTAGTGATACTCGTTTTATATGTTTATAAGAGTTTGGTAATATGGTGAGTATATATGTATTGGTATATTCAGAGCGATAGCAGGCTAATGATGGCAAGACTATTGTGTCCACAGTTCAAGGGTGGAACGGGTTGTGGTTGCGATATCTCACCTAGATATATGTTGAGTTCGCCTTTATTATGTGCATAAATGGAACTTCGATGAGCAGAGGTTTCATTATCGTGTTTTGAGAATGTGGCGACCTTATAGATATGATTTAAGGCCGCAGGATTATTGTTGAGCTGTAGGATTTAGCTCATTATTGATTGCGCAAGGACTTAAAATTAGTGCGAGCGCGGGGTGGTGTGACTCTTAGTTAGAGATAGGAGTTCATACCACTTTTTGTTGGAGTAGGGGATAGGGTTATCCCGGTTGCATGTTTGAAATAACGGACCTCCATGACCGACAAAGTTAAATAGGAGTGTGTGGAGGGGTTCCTTGTTTGGATTTCGCTTTGTGAGATGCTCCACACATGAATCTTAGTGGCGTCGGGAGTGGAGAGATGTTATAGGATTAAAGGATGTTAGTTTTGTGGAAAGGTCTTATAGTGTGGATGAACCACTATAGACTATGAGCCATGTGATGATGGTATGCTTATGGAAATATTGTGCTATGGAAAAGCACTAAAGTTGTCCTCTCTCGACAAGTAGGTGGGTGAAGTAGGACTTAGAGAAATTGATTTGAGGATTATAGTCAGGCCTTGATGAAAAGGCAAACTTTGATGGAATATGTTTTGGGTATGATGTTCGTGACACTTTTTTAGAAAGTGGGCACTTCGATTTGTTAGGTTTTCTTTCGTATGGGCGGAAGGATAGAGTAGTAGGAATGAATTATTAGGTTAGCAAGGTAGGATTCAGGACGTCCCGCTAGTGTGCCTTAGGTCTCTATATCTCGATGACCGACAACGCGAGGAAGTAGTGTAACAGGAGGGTTCCTTGTTTGGATTTTTCTTCGACGAGACGTCCCACGCATGAAACCAAGCAAATGTTGGAAGTTGAGAGAGGCCTTGGGCACTAGGGACATAATTAGGATTATGCTCGTTTCACTTAGGTAGGACTTCGCATAGACCTTAGTATTATTCGGATGTAACTTTAGTAGAGTTAGTGGCTCCGAGGTTAGGAGAATGAATTTCGCGGGTTGGGAGGACCCATGTGGGAGTATTACACCGAGGAAAGGAGACCCTTATTAGGAGAGAGTGTTACGTGTCAGACGTTCACTATGGGTGTGCTGATGTTCACCTGTTAGAAAGGTGTATGGGCACCTTAGTGAGTTGGTTTATATACCGACGGAGTTAGAAGGGGCATGGTATATAAATTTGAAGTTTATGCTGTTAGTCACTAGAAATAATGGGTGAAATGCGACGCTATTGGATTCACTTTACAACCGTAGTAGTAGTACGGTATATGGTTGGGAACCATTAGGTTAGTATCATTCCCCTTGAGGTATTAGGATTTGGAACGATTCTAGGATTTGTGGTGTAGGTAGTATCTGAATTTTGAGGACGAAATTCCGTTGTAAGGGGGGGAGTATGTAACAACCCGTCCTTTTTGGAGACAATTAAATTCCATACTTGGATATAAATTGGCAATTTGGAGACTTTCTTAAAATAGTGATTTTGGGGATTCTCGAGGATTTAATGAGTTTCGATGGGTGTTGTAATTTCTTTTGGGACTAAATAGGTCGAAGTATTTTAATTATATATCGCAGTTGAGTAAAGAGACAAAAGAGGTAAGATTTTAATTAGAAAACCCACATTAAATTATAAGGGTTAGAATAGTGATTTGTGATCAAGTACCTCAGATGGAAATTTCGACTACGCTGTGAGTCTCGGAATGTCCGAGATAGTCGAAAAAGAGTGTACGATTGTCGAAATTGAGTTTCGGGGAATTTTGGAGTTAAATGGGCTCGTAAGTGAGTAAACGACTCATTTTTGGGTTTTAAGAGGTGTAACCCTTTTCTCACTATATAAAGAGGGGGAGAGGGAGAAAATATAAAATAAGAGAAAGAAAAGAGAGAGAGTAGGCGAGAGAGGAGGAGAAAAGGGGAGGTTCCAGCCAAACTCCGTGGGATTCGGCTCGAGGTCGTCGGATCATATCCACGAGGCAAGTGTTTACTTGCTTTATTTACTTTTGAGCATAAATCTCATATCTTAGTTTGGTATAAACAAACCCTAAATGTTTTGGGTTGGGTTTTCGTGAATAAAACGAGTTTTTGGGATATAAAACAAATAAACACCTAAAATTTCATAATCGGAGAAACTTAGGTTTTAACCTAAATTAATTGGTGATTTCGTATCCTAGGACGTTTAGAACCCGTATTATATGCGTAGTTGTTGTTGGTTGAGGTCTTAGGACGTTGGGTGAGGCGACAAAAGCTTGGGAGAAGCTTTAATGGCCGAAACCGTCTCGGAGATGACGATGAATAGTGACCTGCGACCTTTCTAATCGATTCGGCCTTGATGCGAATCGATTCGGCTCCTAATCAAAAAATTAAAATTTTAGATCTTTTCAATATGGTCGCATGGGCGCCGACCGCGTATTTTTCTAATTTTTTTTGGATTTATATTGACTTTTCTATGAAAATCTGTCTGAGATCGAAATCGTTAGTTAAAACTTATTGGAGATAAATATTTGGGGTTCTCAAATGGAGTGTTAGGACCTCTAAAGAACTTGAGGAGATATGAAAACTTTGGGTTTGTAGGAATACATCCACGTTATTATTTAATTGGAGATTGGATTGAGTTTTGGGTATTTTGGAGTTTTAGAAATCGCCCAAACAGTGGCCCTCGAACTCGCCGAATCGATTCGGATCCAGGACGAATCGATTCGCCTAAAGGGGATATGTGATTCTGCAGTGGGACGAATTGATTCGGATTTAGACCGAATCGATTCGCCAATAAGGACCTATTTTCAGAACACTTTCTGAATCGATTCGGATTGGGGACCGAATCGATTCGCCCACCCGAATCGATTCGCAAATGGGGCGAATCAATTCGTTTTGGTCAGAATTTCTAGTTTTCTTCCCTTAAGAGTATGGGGAGTTAACATACAATTTGGTATTTTTATGGGAAAATCCTAGGAGGTGATTAGGATAATTTTGTAATATAGACATATATATTTGCTTAGTGTGGAGTGTTATAATTGGAAATATCCAATAAGTCCTTAGATGGGATTTACGTATTTATCATTTATCAAAGTAAGGATATACTTTGGGTTTAGTATCATGGGAATATGAATGCATGATTATGATTCTTTGAGAGAATCTTTGGGATTATTGTTCATCATTAGATGGTTTGGAAAATATGTCCATTTATATATATTCGAGGAGGAATATATGGTATATATATATATATATATATACTATGTGATTAAATTGTATATATGATATGATGTTAATGGTTTTGAAAATAAAATATGAACGTTTTCAAAATGGAAAATAAATGATTTTCATAATTAATAATTTATGGTTAACACCCTCTCTAAATGACGTCATAAGGGAAGTTCGCGCGTGAGGTGAAGCCCCCTGTCCAGTGAATGCATGGTGGATATAATCCTAGGCCATATGAGCGTTTATGTTATGTTTTCTACGATGGTTAGGTAATTACGGGTGTGGTTATGACTAGCCCGCCGGCATATGGCCGCTTCCCGACGTCTTGCGTATAGGTGCCCAGGTGTCGTAATTGATAGGCACTGTAAGGTGATGTTCATTTAGGGGCGCGCCCGAGCGGGCGGTCTTAGAACGTGTTATATGATATATATGACTGTTTTCAATAATTTGGGACATTATTGGTATTAAAGAAATTTATGATAATAAATTGGCTTTAATTACATTTCCTGGATGGAAGAAGGGAAATGGGATAAATTATTTGTCTTCAATTGCATTTCCTGGATGGAAGAAAGGAAATGGGAGCATATGAAACAAAAAGCATTTTTATGATAATAAAGCTGGCTTTTAAAAAGGTTAAATGTTATGTTAAAGCAATTCATGATAATGAATTGACTTTTAAATACATTTCTTGGATATAAGAAAGGAAATGGGAAGTTTTGAGCTAATTATGGAAATGAATTCTCATTCCGGGAGATATATCCGGATGTATATTGTAATATGAATTATATATGGATAAATTGAGATTGTTATATGTGTGTATATATATATAGATATATATATTATATACTGAGGGTCTGGCGGATCTCGACGATCGACCTTTCCGCGTAGTAGTGTATCGAGGGGGTTCCTTGTTTGGATTTCGCTTTGCGAGACACCCCATGCACGAACATGGATTTGTGTTGAGACTGGAGAGAAGTTTAGCCCTTAGTACATTACTTGGACTATCTAGGGTGGATAGTAGTTGGGTTATAGACTAGTTTAGCAGGGTAGCTTGACTAGGGTGTTTAGAGGGATGCGCTAGGAGTGCACTGTTAGAAGAGAGGTGAGGGGTATCTCATGAGAGTGAGATACCAAATTTAAATATGAGATAAAACCTTTTTCTAAAAATAAGGCATTTATGCACTTGCTAAATATTTTCAAAACTCGGGCTCTGACCCGTTTATTTACTTTTCCTCTACTGCTATATATATATATATATATATATATATATATATATATATATATATATTATATAGGTGTCCAGACACTGGGACGCCTGGATGACACTTCTTTCGAGTCTGACGTCAGCTGCAGCAGCTGTGGATGCGTTCAGGATTTTTGGTAGACTCTTCCATTCTTGTAATCTAGATAGGAGGTACTGTATAAACATTCGGGCCAATGGTCCAATTGCATTTATTTTTTCGTTTAGCACTGCATTCGATATGGTTGTATATTTTGACCGAGTGTTCGGTTATTTAATTTCAGTTCAGTTTCATTTTCGCAACACTGTGTGGATGTTTTAATTTTGTAGTTGTCAAAAAGAATAGTTAAGTAAAATTTTGACACCGTCCTAATAGGATATTAGTAATTAAATGGATTTTCGACAGTGATGCTAAGAATGATCCATATGATACTCCTGTTTTAATTTGATATAGGAGTGATCGTCCCATATTTTATTAGGCGGGGTGTCACACGATCTAGTCTAATAACCCGCATTTTTGAAAGATTTTATTTTAATTATGGGACTAGGATTTTTAATTTAAATGGAGAAAATTTATTTAGAATTAATCCGAATTTAAATTAAATAATTATTAGCGTGACAAGACTTAGTATTTATTGGTGATAATTATGTTGAAAATTGCTAAGCGAGTAAAGTAATATATAATTGTGAAAATATATTAAAGTTGTCGTGAGTGAAAAATATGACAGTTATAGAAATTAAGTCGGGATGCGCGTGTCGGTTGTGTTAGGACTAAATTAATGGAATAAAAAGTAAAATGTTTATAAGTTGCTCATACTATCATTTTGAGTGTGTCGTTGAGTCTGTAAGGGTCGATATAGTCCAAAAAGTCTACTCGATGGCTTAGTTTGGGTTCCGGGGGAGTTTTAGGCCGAATCGGCACCCCGAAAGGGTACTTTAGTAAATTGTATTTTTGGAGTAAAATAAAGGACAAAAATTAGAGAAATAAAGGATCTCCTACGTGGGTTAGATTAGGTTATCTTCCGTGAGAAAAAAGTTAGATACGGAGAGAGAATAAAAATAGAGAAAGAGGAAGAAAAATATAAGGAAGAGTCACCACAGGTGCACCTCTTCCACAACCGAGACCACCATATCGTAGATCGAAGAACGAGTGTCGTAACCATACCAACAACACCAAAGGATCAGACCATCTTTCATAAGGAAGGTGCTTAAATCTTCATGTTAGTGTAGGTAATGAAACCCCCTTAAATTGCATGTAATTTGATGAAGAATTCATGATTAAAATATATATTAGGGTTAAATTGATACCAAGTTGAATGGTCCATGTAATTTGAAGATTAACTAAGAATTTATGTTGATAATTGCTAAGTAAATATGGGATAAAATAGGATTAATTGGAGCTCTTATGAACTAGGGTTTTAGGAATCTAAAATTTAGGGATTTTGGGTTTGGGGGTTAATTAATCATGAATTGATGTGTTTAAGATGTTAGAAATCATCATTTTATGTGGGAAAATGAGTCAGATTTGAATGGAAGGAGTTTGGGACTGATTTATAGAGGTTTTAGGACTGTTTATGGATGAAAATGTAGCAGGTGAAGGTTGGGGATGAAATTGCTCAATCTCGTTCAAACGAGATTGAGCTTGCTTCGAATGAGAATTCCTATCGCACGATATGTGTTTCAAATGATATGCTATCTCGTTTAAACTAGATAGCTTCCGATTCAAAGGACAGGTCCTGTTATGAAAAATTTTCTTCTGTTTCAAATCTGGGTAGTAGGTTTATTTGAAGTGATGCTTAGTAGTAAAATTGGGATTCGGGTTAGGACAAAAATTATTGGATAATAAAAATGGGTATGATATTTTATGACAATTGGAGCGACGATTTATCCCTAAGTTACGAGTGAGAGAGTATCCGTAATCTGGTATGTGTAATGCAAGTAATAATGAGAGATATTATGTATAAGTTAAATATTCAGTTTGTGTGTATACCTAATTAACCTCATAGGTTGCGTGAATGCCTATAATGATAGGTATTATGTGTATGACATACCTACCATACTTGCTATCACGGAAGGTTGGGAAAGGGTACATTCCTATCTTAGGAAGACTTTGGGGGGTATTGGATTGCTACCTCAAGAGCATGTAACCTAGGTACGGGCTAGCTGAGAATGATAGTGTTGACAATCATATGGGTGCGTAGGTATGTGCGTAGACCATGGGCTTAGAACCATGTTCGCCTCCAATATGTGTGATTTGTAAATTTATGGTTCATGGGAGATTTCAAACCCATTTTCCTTATGCAATGCAAGATGTACCATGACTTGATAGTAAAGTATGAGGGCGCAGTAGTTGAGTCTAGAGATGCCTTTTTAGTATATATAATTTATAGTGATGTATATATATATACCTTTTGTGTGAATGTATATGGGTAAGATATATAATGATGAAAATCTCTGAATAACTTAAGTAAGCGAGCACTTAACGTGATTTATAAATACTTCCAAAATTGAGATAATAGTTGTGAAAACATTTAATATGTTAATTTGTCAAAAATGCGGTCTGGTGTTGTTGGTAGTGATTGGAAGGATTTTGTCTATCGTCTAGTTAGATGATAAAAGAATTAGAATTGGTTTGAGGTCTGTTAGGCGTGCCCATTAGTTGCGACGTGAGAATCTCAAGTGAGTGTTCAAAAATCTAACATGCGCATACTATTTGCTTTACCGCAAAATTTAAATACTTGCTAAAAAATTTAAATGTTTTACACTCGTCCTCTAACCTGTCTCTTGCAAATCTGTTTTCTTTCTTAAATTATTTTAGGTGCCCAGCCACAGGGACACCAAGCGTATGGGTTCCATTCATTTGACGTGTTGTAGCTGTTGTGGAAGTTACATGACCTCGGTAGTAGATGCTTCCATGATTATCATTCCTTCATCTTGAGCTATTTCCTTCTAGTAGGGCATGTTTCCCCTTTTCTATTTAGACAGTCAGAGATTATGGATTTATTATTTATTCTTTTCAGTTTTTGGATTATTTTTGTTCAATTATTGTATTCGGTACTTAGATTGGAAGTGATTACTCCAGCCACATTTACTATTTCAGTTATTTTCTTATGCGATTGGTTTCAATGGTGAATGTTTAATTACTCGTTAATTTGGTTTTATATTAATTAAAAGATAAAATTTTGACATCAACCTTTTTAAATATTAGGTGATTACTATTTTAAAAGAAGTTTTCGACAGTGATGCATATTCTGAACCAACTGGATATTCTGATTTAATTTAATAAATGACCGATCACCCGATATTTAATTAGGCGAGGTATCTCATCTAGACCTATGTAGTTTTTGCGGTTTGGTGCGATAGTTGTAGTTTTCACTAGTTTGAGCATCAGATCTTCATCCTGACTCTTCACGGGTCAGAATGGAGTATTTTTAGATGTTCAGATACATAAAGAACTCCATATGACAAATAAGTTTACTTAGAGGTGGATTATTATTCGAAAAGAAGTCTAATTCAAATGGTATCCTTGATATTGATGAGTTTTACATTAAGAGGAACTCTAGGCCATGATGGAAAGGGGAATTTGTTTCTTATTTGAATTTTGATTGGATGTTATTATGTTTTATTATAATTCCACCATATTTATCTTGTTCATAATTTATTGTGTGCTAATTAATTGATTAATTAGTGTCCCACATTATTATGGACATCATGTATTACTATTGTGATCAGCCTAGGTCATGTTTTTTTTTCTAGAAAATGCATTTTATTTAATCATTTATAAATGAAATTTAATCAGGTAATTAATTTAAAGGTAGAAATTAAACTTTGATCTTCAAGTTTTATTTTAATTTATAAAATATTTTATTTTTAGAAAATTAAAATAGTGAGAGGGAATTATTTAATTTGTAGAAATAAATTGGGAATTATCAAGGATTTAATTCGAGCATTTAGAATATAATGAATTGAATTTCAAAATACCCTCTCAAGTTCAAAATATTAAGTGGGAGATGAGTTTCCATACAAAGCATGTTGTCTGTATTGATGTCTTTAAGAATATGATGTGACTACTTCCTCTTATTAGCTTATACTGGGATCCCATCAACTTGATTTTAATCGTGATATTTGGTATTCTTGAGACTTTTAAGTGATAGTTCCATAAAATTTAAGGTGATTGAGTTTGGTCCGCCTATCGAGGATGTTATACATGAGTGGATTTAATACCAACCAAAAAGCTTATGATATACACTTAAACACAACTATGACATCCTGCCCATCGAAGTCACTGTTATTTAATTGTTAGACCAAATGATATTAGCTATTCAATTATGTAGGACACAAAATTCCTAGATTGTCCAGAGGACATAATTTAAAGATGAAAATATGTATAGTTTAGGGTGAGGCAATTTAACATCCCATAGAGAAATCTCACTTCATAAGGGAACTATGATGTTCGACGGGATTAGTTTTTTTGGTCGAAAGGGGTAATAAACTTATTTAACCCAAGATTTCCATCTATTTTTTAAAATTCTGATGTGATTAATTCCTCCTGTAAGCATTTGTCTTTCCTCCCCATTGGAGGGAATTGATCATGGGATCACGATATTTTAAAATTTAGGGTAAGTATTTTAAATTAAATGTTACATATGTTTAGTTTCCCATCACATAAGTTATATATGAACGTTTTAATTTTAAAGAATTAACCAATGGGAATTTGTAAACATTGATGTTGGCTGATAACGGTCAAGTAAGAATCATGTTCTTAAAATGATTTTTATCATTGGTTGAACAAGAAATTCTTTGGATTGGATATGGATGGGAAATCAATATCAATTTTGTAATATGGGAGTGAGCATCATGAGTAGATAAGGTATAGTGTTCGTTGTTTATAAGAGATTTACTTATTCCCCAAAAAGGGAGTTGGAGGAATAAGGCTAAGTCTCTGGTATAATGATTTGTGGTTAAGAATGTTCATATTCCTTAATAGTAGTGGAAAAGCCAAAAGGTAGGTGTCTTTATTGCAAGTAGTTAGAAATTTTATGGCCACGATATCTTGTTTTTCCTAGCTCTATAAGAAAAATAACATGGTTATGGTTTTTATCTTAAAAGTAAATGCGTAATTTATGGGTTTGTCTACATGAACCTGGTATGCGAAATCGGGAATCACAAGTTAGGATTGCCACTTCTTGTAAAGGTTCTAGGTAATTAGACAACAACTCAAAATAGGGATGTCACTAATAATGGGAAATAAGAATAAGGAAACAGTATAAGTAGTACCTTATCTATTTTAGACAATGGTGGATAAATAAGGATAATGTGGGTACATTATCTTGTGTACCTGGTTTTAAAAAAGTGGTTTCGGTTTCTAAATTTGTTTTGAACAGATATATGAAAGTTTTAATAAAATATTTTTTATCAAATTTGGGAAATATTTTGTTTGTTGTGGTGCGTAAAAAACCCCACAAATTACAAGGTTTGTCTCACCAATACTAATGAACCCTAATATGAATAAATTTAATGAAAAAATAATTAAAGAGAAAATTTCCTTCTTAATTGAAGCAAACAGAATATCATCAATTATGCTCAGTTTATTTTATTCTAAAAGGAATTCAAAGATTGGGTTAAATGGATAATTAAGTTAATTGGAAGTGGTGTTGCCTACAGTATATGAATATCATTTAAAAGGTGAAATTACCAAGGGGATTTCATGGCCAAAAGCTAAAGATATGTTAAAAATGGTTCATTTCGATTTATGCAATCATGTGACTACTTGGTCAAGGAGGTTATTATTAGTGCTTCATTAATTTCATTAATGATTACTCATAGTGTGGACATTTTTACATTTTGCACCACATGTCTAAAGCCTTTGATTAATTAAAAGTGTATAAGACTAAGGTGGATCATAAGTATGGTAAAATAATCAAAACTCTACGGTTAGATCAAGGGGGTTTACCTATTGAGAGTATTATGGAATCATTTATCAAAGGTGGGGATTATATCCTAGTTGTCTACATTGAGTATTCCACTTAGGAATGGTACAAAGGAAAGGAAGTTATAAGATGCTTTTAGATATGATAAGGTCCATGGTTAGTTATTTAGGATGGCAACATCCATATTGGGATTTTATATAAGACACAACTATGTACATTCTGAATTTAATTTGTTTAAATATGTTTGTTTCACTCCCATAGAACTATGGTATGACGACAAGCTTATTCTATGACATGTTTGGATATGGGGGTGCCCAAAGTAGTGTTGTTGAAGGAGATAAGGAAGTTAAAATCAAGAACATAATTGTGACTCTTTGTTAGTTATCTAAAAGGTTATATAGGTAGTTTATATCATATTCCTAAGAACAAGAAGGTGATTGATTGTATCAATACCTAGCTCTTGAAAGAGGATTAAGTAATAAACCAGGGCCCAAGACTAAGCTAGTCTTATAAGATAATAAAACATCATTTTACTAGTATTGGTTTTCCATCCTTATAGGATGAAACACTACCTAATATCGATAATACACTACCTAGAAGTAATTCGAGTATTATCGATGATTAGGATACATAAGTCACTTGTAGTAGATAACAACTAGTGCCACGTTAGAATGGGTGTGTCAGGACAGATCCTGAGAGGTTAGTATTTTCGGTGATTATTTCGATGAGATCCTATGCAAAACACGAAATGGGTCATATGAAATACAATATGAAATTCAAAGATAAGAAATTTTATCTTTGACTTGTTTCTATGGGTACAAAAATGGATTCTATTTATTTGAATAAATTTTTTAGGACTTGTAGACTTGATGATGGGATAAAACCCATCAGGTGAAATTAGATCTACAAGAAGTTATAAGATAGATGGATGTAAGGGTGAAAACATTCAAGGAAAGTCTTGTGAAAGGGTTTAATCTAAAATAACTAGATTGATTACGAGAAAACCATGTCTTTGGTAGTCATGCTAACCTTCATCGAGATTCTTTTAACGTCAAGACTGCTTTCTTGAATGACTATCTTGGCACGTACATAGTGAGAAGTCAGGAAAGCAAAGTGTGTAAGATTAAGAGATCCATTTTGGATTTAATTTAATATCAAGGTCTTGGCCCCTTCAGTTTGATCAGGAAATCAATCTTTTAATTTTGACCAAAGTTCGAATAATACTCATTTGTATAAAAGGTACGACAGAATCCTGGTGTTATTTCCAGTATAATATATGGATAATATTCCCCGAATTGGGAACGAGTTAGGTGTATTGTCTTACATTATAGTGTGATTGTTTGGGAAACTTTTTGTTTCTTCTTCAGAGGTAACTTAAGAGTATATATAGATCGAGTACTTAACTTATGTAAGGTTCCCTCAAGTAAAGTTGGATATTATAGATTTTAGTGTTCAAAGAGGTACAATTGAAAGTTTGGGACAACCCATAAAAAGGTTACATAGATCATAAACTTCACCTAGTTTGAGAAACTAATCAAGGTAGGGAATAAGTTAATGACCAAGGTTGAATCAGACAACACTCGGTTAACCCTTCTACAATTAGGGATATAAACTGTTGAGTACATGGACTGGGACTTATCTTCGTAAGTGCATGGATTTAAGACTAAATGGGAGATTATTGGAGTTTTATTCTTAAAACCATGTATGATGTTTACGTTTCAGTAAAGGTGTGTGAGTTCATTTTGAAATAAAAATCATGTTTTTTAAAATTATTTATATCTATGGATAAATATATTGGTTAACATGTTAGAAAATGGGACTTAATAGGAATTGTGATGAGTTAGGTTCCACTTGATTACTAGAGATCGGAATTCAGGTTTTGGTGCAATTGAATTGTTCGCGGACTATATAGGGAGTGACATCCTATTGGTATAGCTCCATGTGAAATCTTAGTAGTTTCTCTAAAACATAGGTAACTTTTATAATGTTTAGAGAACTTTTTTGATAGTTTAGAAAAGTATTATGATCGCTACATTAAATAATGTATATCACCTGACCATCCATGAGGCTTTAGTCCATGTGCTTTATGGATTAGACTTGGGAAATCTCACACCATTACCAAATGGTGCATATATTATTTACCATGAGGGTTATGAGGTTTGTAATGCTTTAATTATTTTTTCTTGACTATTATGGGAAATATTCATTTTATATTGGAGCTAAATCTCCACAAATTTGGTGATTGTTACGTAAGTAGGTCTCAGATCATAACTCAAAGGAATCCACATAAAAGAATGATTTCGAATTTTGATACCCCCTTATTAGACTTATGAGATTTTTTTCTACCACTAAACTCATTCGGTGGATTTTATAATACATTAGATTATCAAATAAGTTAAGTTTGAGAATCAAGAAATTGATTAGATGTTGGTTAAAATTTATTAGCAACATATGTATTTTATCAAATGGGTATCGGACACTTAACCTGGGGATTCATATTATGTAGAAAATTATCATTGTAAATAAGACCTCTTCATTTCGAGTAATTTGGATATAGTAAATTTAGAGTGTAGCCGTGATTATTTACATAAATTCATCACGACATATGCCATCGAGAACAACTGTATCATGGGCAAGATTTAGCAAAAGTCACCACCGAGAACAACTTTAATTCCTCCAAAAGGCTTCTTACTATGTAGTATATCTTGCAAAGTACGATCAATAGCCTCAACGCAGAATCGATGTTGCATTGGCACTTCATCCAAAATTCTAAGGTAGTATAATTTAAACAACTTCGCTTGAATCGACTTCTTCGTAAACCCACAATTTGAATTTTTGAGATTGTCAAGGGGAATACAAAACACAGACTGAGATGTACGACCACCAACCAATAGTAATGAAGTAATACCTAAAAAATAAATGATAATCACAATGTGCCCCCGACCTCGACAATACGACAAAATTGTATCGTACAAAAATGTATTGCCTGTGCCCTCCCCGCCATTAAAAAAGAAAGTTGTTCCTTTAGCCTCTAATACGAAGGTTGTAATTGTATCAAATGCCTTCCGTTGCCCCAGATTAAGACGTTTTACATCAGAATGCACAATAGAGGTGTCGGTATCTCTATGAAGTTATCGATGTTCCCATATCAGTCTATTATCTCTTGTAGTGCTCCAATGTTTTATAGGGAGGGGGATGGGTGGATAATTAGATAAAGATTTGCTTATTCCCTGGAGCAAGTCGTTTAGAAAATACAATCTGTAGTTGTTGATTTCAGAATCTGTTGGAGATGCAACTCCAAATGAGGTACGCATCTTGTGAGCAAGGTCATCACATATGCACGATGTGAACTACTCCCATAATAAAGCAGGATCCAACGGAGAGCATTGGGTTAGAATAACATTAAAAATACGCCGAAGTTTATAGCCTGTGTGCATAATCGACGTCTCTTGGAAACATCGTACCCATCCATCATCGTCTTCTAAAATCCCCAATGCAACTCATGCGAACTTGGTAGAATCGTGTAAGACATTGTTTACCGTTCGTAAGAACTCAAATGAAGGCGGACCTTTTACAATGGTTAGAAGTAAACACAAATAGAAGCTTTCTATGAAATTTGGGCTCACAAAGTACATTCTACCAATTGCAAAAGGTGATGTAGGTGACCTTGGAGTCCAAGACTTTGTTACTTTGTACCAAACAAAGTGTTGGGGAAACTCTTGATAAATGAAAGCAATGGTAGATTCATTCGATGCAAAAAATTCAAAAAATTCCATCAAAGAAGATTGTTGAGTCGAAGCCTGACGCACTATTTCATCCATCGACTTATCTGGATTGAACACAACATGATGCATTCCAGGGAGGAGAAGTTCCAATCGAGTAACATGTGTTTTTTCTGCATGCATTGGATTACCCAATATTCTCCAAGCTTCCTCGTTGGGGCCAATGTACCTAGCATCCAAGTACTGTTCGATTTCATCAGCACCTCCTAAGACCATAGTAGTGCGATCACGTCCCTTATAGATATACTTATTAATGTACTTGACGCATCTCAACCCTGCACAAACTTCAACATTAATGTAGCAATTGAACATACTGGAAATATGAGGATTATGTAACACCCCATAATTTTGAGGATTAAATGTTTAATTATCTTGGGCGATATAAAAATATTTAAATTGGAAAAACTTAAATTCATGAGTTGGAGAATTTATTTGAGTGAGCCGAATTATTTATAATTGGCAACTTTAAAATTTAATTGTTCAAATTAATGTGTGTCGCATTTTGAGGTCAAATTTTGGAAATGTCAAAAACTATTTCGGATGGAAATTTTGAGTGCGCGATTGGGTTCGGATGGGTCGAGATAGTCATAAAAGAGTGCCCGGGGGTAGTAATTGGGTCTCAGGGTATTTTTGGGCATAGCCGGGCCCACACAGGGTGATTTAGGCTATTTTAATTAGGCCCATGTGGCCAAAAACGGGATTTAAGAGTTTTAACGTAAATTGGGAAGTGTTAAATGGTAGTAAACACAAATTCTAAACCTAGGGCTTGAGAGGGAAATTGGGGAAAAGAAATTCAAGAGCCAATTGGAGATTATTAGAGCCAAATTAAGGGACTACACCAACGGATCAGACCCTACGAAGAATTCCAGGCAAGTGGTTAAATGTTGTGATTCATAAATTGATGATAATCAATTCATATCATAGTGTGTATATAAAAATTCGTTTTGGGTGTGTAACCCTTATTAAAATTGGGTTTTTTGGAAATTGATATACTTTATTGGGATTAAGGGTGAGATTTATTATCTTTATGATTCTAGAATGTAGAGGAATGAATTGTATGTTAAAACTAGTAAGAATCAATGGTTAATTGCTAATAATGTGAATGAAATTCATATTGGAGGTTTGAAACTTGGATAAAACCCAAATCGGGAAAACATTAGAATTGATGGAATTTGATGATGAATTAAGGTCTTTAGGATGTTTAGACCCTTTCCTTATATGGATGATATGTTAATTTTAATTGGTTAAGGGTGTATATTGAGGATCAAAGCTTTAGGGTTCGTCCATGGCCGATAGTGGGCTGGAGAAGACGAGAACTGGAACGATCGATCGACCGACCCAGGGGGTTCGATCAATCGACGCTACAGATATTTTGGCAGTTTCGCCAGTTTTGTAAATAAAGAGGAAATTACTTAAGATTTAAACCCTTACTTTTATTTAGTGATAAATTCATTTGTTGCACATATTTCCTTAACAATTATATGGTGATATAATTGGGGTTAGGAGGCTGAAAATGGTATGTCATGAGATGAACGAATTTCGGGAAATAATTCATAAGTATTTAGGTTGGTCCGAGGAATAATATTTGGGTATTGTAGTTGGTTGACGCTACATTTTAAAGTAATTGAGGGGAAATAAATTAGTTATGTGGAAAAGAGGATAGACTTGGAACATATTTAGTTACGGGACAAGTGAGCGAGTCTGGGTGGAATGGTTCGGTGACACCAAGTATTAAATTAATTAACGTGTAATTAATAAAATTAGAGTCGGACTGTAGACTCGAGAAAGTATTTAATGAATTAATGTGTAATTAATTAGATTGGAGTCGGGTTGTAGACTCGGATTGGTATTTATTAATTAATGCGTAAATTAATTAACTGAGAGTCGGACCACAGACTCAGATTGGTATTAATTAATTAATGTATAAATTAATTAACTGAGAGTCGGACCACAGACTCAGATTGGTATTAATTAATGTGTAAATTAATTAAATGAGAGTCGGACCATAGACTCGGGGAAAACATTATATTAATTAATGTGTGAATTAATTAAATTAGAGTCGGAGCATAGACTCGAGATAATGATAATTTAATAAGTGAGAAAATTTATTTAGCTGAGTCAGGCCAGAGACTCAGGAAATTTCAGGCTAGTGTTACGGTTTGTGAGTACACAGTGAAGACGGGGTTTACTTTATATATATATATTCGGTGTGGTGATAGTATATATATATGTGTATATATTGTGCTTGCTATTAAATATCATTGGTTAGATATTTATTTAATAATATACTCTTCTTCAATCGAGGGAGGTTGCGCGATGTGAGTGAATCCCCTAGCTTGAGGAGTAGGGTTAGTATATCCCCAGGTCATAGCGTCCGGTATATGGGTGAGGGGGTTATCTCACTTTCAGGGAAGGAATATGACCGCCTCCACTTCGTTTATGTTTTGGGCCAGGTTGGGGGAGAGAATACAACTTGGGTAACTAGGTTATGTGAGCACATATAGTGAGATGGCATGTTAGAGGGAATCATCCGGTGAGGGTATACTCGAAAGGATGGATATACGCATGATATATGTGTGGTTGTTTAAGTGAAGATACATATAATATGGTAGTAAATATTATATGTGGGTAATAATAATACAGTGCGTGATGTATTTACTTTCTATAATTTGTGTCACGGTTATATGCTATTAATTAAGAAGGAATTAATAAAGTTAATTGGTGAGATAACTTATAATTCATGAATAATTATACTCGGGTTAGAGTAGTTTGGCAAGAGGAGGTTATACCAAGACTAGTTGGATGGGTTAGTACAACTAGGTGGGGTTAAGGTAACCGTTAGGTGTGAACATTAGTGGAGGGGTGAGAATGTTCACAAGGGAGTGAGACACTAACTTAAATATGAAGCGCATTCATGCATTTTAAATTACTGCAGTTGATTCACTTGCTAAATATTTTCAAAATTTTTTGGGTTCTAACCCTTTCTATAAAAATATTTTCAAAACCTTTTAGGTGTCCAGCCACAGGGACGCTAGGTTTGATATTCTATTCCAGGGACGGAGCTGCGGCATATGTGGATGCTAGCCGGAGTTTGGATTAGACGCATCGTTCATTTATTCCTGTAGTAGGAATCACTTAGCAGTCTTAGTTTTATTTGGGGCTTGTCGCCCAGACTTCTCAGTACAGTTTCCAGATTTATTTTATTCAGGTGTTGGATGTTTGCATTGAACTATTTACTTTAGTGGCCGATGGTTTATTCGGCATGTCATTTTATAATTATTCAGTTGAGTTTTATTCAGTTGTGTGAATGGTTTATATTTATTTCTGCATGTACTGTTTTGTGCAATTAAAAAGATAAAATTTGCCACCAGCTTTTGGAGTACTAGATGGCTAGTAAGTTATAAAAAGTTTTCGACAGTGATGCTAAGGATGAACCAACTGGGATTCCTGTTTTAATTTGGTATAGGACTGATCACCCAGTATTTTATTAGGCGGGGTGTCATAGATGGTATCAGATCATCAGGTTCTAGTGTCCTTAGGATCTGTACGGCTTTTCACATTTCGTCTTAGTAATCTTTGATATAGAATATATCCCTATCATAGGATTGTTGTATTCTTATACGTATGCGCATTTATGTTCTTCTGCCATTTATTTTATTTGAGGGTGAACTCAAACGATTCGATTCTCATTTCAGATGCCTCCCAAGAGAGAGAGAGCAACTAGGGCAGTAGGGGGAGATGAGACTAGAGAGGCTCATCAGGAACCAGAGTTACCGCAGCAACTGCCAGATATGATTTCAGCAATGCAGGTAACTGAATTAATGGTGCACGCTATTGAAGCAATGATGATCGCTATGGCAAGGTACTTTCCATGAGATCAGCTACAAGTGTTAGTGGAGCCAAATGTTCAGGCTCATGCGGGGCCGTCGAGGTGGTAGCAAGTATGAGAGGTCTTTTAAAATGGCCATCCACCAGAGTTTCGAGGGGGTTCAAATATGGTACTGACATGTCAGTGGAAGAGAGATATCCAACATCACCTACGCATGGTAGATTGCAATGAGGTGCAGAAGCAAATGCTAGCCACTTTTAGGTTAGTGGGAGCAGCGCTACAGTGGTGGGAGTCGATCACCACAGTGGAGAAAAAGGATAAATTGACTATTACCGAGTTTTGGGTGTGGTTCAACCGCAAGTATTTTCCACCAGTAGTTGAGACCGAAATAAGGAGAAAATTTAGAGAGGTGACTCAAGGGGACCGTTCAGTGGCCGACTACGAGGAAGAATTCACTCGTTTGGTAAATTTTGTACCGGATGAGGTATGCGATGAAGAAAGGAAGAAAGCAAGGTTCATGGATGGGTTAGTCTGGAGGATCAAACAACATTTAATTGGTAATCCCGCTTTAGTATCTTATACAGATGTCATTAACGCAGCACTACTGCACTGCCAGGAATATCGCTTTCACGTGAAAGGAAGCAGGAAGGGAGTGGAAACCAGCTAGTCGGATAGAGCAGGAGGGAACGGTACCAGTGGGGTATCCCAGCAGCAGATAGGGGGAGATCAGGGGCAGGATTTAGGGTAAGGAAATCATGCCAAACAATTTAGGGATGTAGGCTTTGGGGAATGGCAAGGAATTTCGATAAGGCCAGCAAGGAAGGGATCAGTGGCAGGGTGAATTTAATATGAGGTGTTTCGTTTGTGGGGAAGCGGGGCACATGGAGAGATATTTTCTCAGCGAGGCAGGGGTCAACTACAGGATGAGGTCCTGGATGTACAACCATTACAGCAAGTCATGGGTACATTCAGGCAGTGTGAAGATGCTCCGAAACCCAAGGATCAGTCGTTGCAGCTAGAGTATGGAGGTAATTATTTTTACCCTATGGACATGGGGTATATTTTTGAGTGGCAAGGAGGATGTCACAATATAATATTTATTTTTTTCCACTAGAGTTCGTGGGTGAGTCAAATTTAGTGGGTGCATTGGCTGTAGCAGCCATAGTATGTGGATAAACTTTCCGTGGGGTAGCAGAGTTCTTTGGTGTTCTTCACGGGGGAGTGGAGGTGTATACTGAGTGAAGTTTTGAATTATGCGAGGAGTTACTAATTTCAAAAATTATGGGAGTAGGGTTGATAATATTTCCTAAATATCGGTTGGATAGCGATGGAAGGGAACTATTATGGATAATGGGGTTAGGTTTTGGTGTTAACGACACCAGGGTATGTTTGGTACTAGGTCTCACCTGAGAGGGTGTCTAGCCTATATATATGTGTGTATATATGTTGTATTACGTGGTGCGATAGGCACATAGTGAGGTCTTGTGTTCTCACATTTTATCCCAGTAAGTAAGGGTGTTTACTGAAGTGAATCAGGGTGGTTAAAATTATTTCTGAGTAGGAAGAGATAGCTCGGGGTTCATTTAGCGCAAGAACTAGTGATAGTAAGGGAGCGGTATTTTATGTTGCCTTTGGTATCATAAGGGTAAGCGTATATACTTTTGTTTTAAGAGACAAGTATTTTGGGGTACGTGCTATGGACTGAGAGTCTAACGGATCTCAACGATCGACAATATTAGGTAGTAGTGTATCGGGGGGGGGGGGGTTCCTTGTTTGGATTTCTCTTTGCGAGACGTCCCACGCATGAAACTTAGCACAACGTTGGAAGTGGGGAGATGTTTGGTCGTTAGTACAGAGGTTGAGCACCCCGGACAGTATATATATATGTGATTTGACTACGGGTTGGAAGTTATATTAAGGATTATGACTACCATAGTCGGGTAACTTTCGTGCGGTAAAGCACGGGGATAGGGTGTATGGGTACCCGGGTTAATTAAGATAAATTTTGTGCGGTTAAGCACGGTTACAGGGTGTATGGGCACCTTGGTTAAGTAAAATGCATAATTGTGTAACTTATAGTTAGAAACGGGAGAGATAGATATAGAGAGCTTAAAGACGCATGATTAGGAAGTGATATTTGAAGCTTGGAACACTAGGCTTATCTTAATTTTGATTAAGAAATTCCTTTGTAAGGGGGGGAGTATGTAACACCCGATAATTTTGAGGATAAAATATTTAATTATCTTTGGCGATATAAAAATATTTAAATTGGAGAAACTTAAATTCATGAGTTGGAGAATTTATTTGAGTGAGCCGAATTATTTATAATTGGCAACTTTAAAATTTAATTATCCGAATTAATGTGTGTCGCATTTTGAGGTCGAAATTTGGATATGTCAAAAAGTATTTCAGACGGCAATTCAGAGTGTGCGGTTGAGTCCGGATGGGTCGAGATAGTCAGAAAAGAGTGCTCGGGGGTAGTAATTGGGTCTCGGGGTATTTTTGGGCATAGCCGGGCGCACACGGGGTGATTTGGGCTATTTTAATTAGGACCATGTGGCCAAAAACGGGATTTAAGAGTTTTAACCTAAATTGGGAAGTGTTAAACAACAGTAAACACAAATTCTAAACCTAGGGCTTGAGAGGGAAATTGGGGGAAAGCAAATCAAGAGCCAATTGGGGATTATTAGAGCCAAATTACGAGACTACACCAACGGATCAGACCCTACGAACAATTCCAGGCAAGTGGTTAACTGTTGTGATTCAAAAATTGGTGATAATCAATTCATATCATAGTGTGTGTATATAAAAATTCGTTTTGGTTGTGTAACCCTTGGGTTTT
This sequence comes from Sambucus nigra, assembly GCA_949130495.1. Classification (NCBI taxonomy): domain Eukaryota; kingdom Viridiplantae; phylum Streptophyta; class Magnoliopsida; order Dipsacales; family Adoxaceae; genus Sambucus; species Sambucus nigra. The sequence goes on from OX422215.1 coordinate 346,326,577, forward strand.
TTGGAAATTGATATACTTTATTGGGATTAAGGGTGAGATTTATTACGTTTATGATTCTAGAATGTAGAGGAATGACCAGTAAGCATCAATGGTTAATTGCTGATAATATGAATGAAATTCGTATTGGAGATTTGAAACCCGGATAAAACCCAAATAAGGAAAACATTGGAATTGATGGAATTTGATGATGAATTAAGGTCTTTAGGATGTTTAGACCCTTTCATTATATGGAGGATATGTTAATTGAAATTGGGTAAGGGTGTATATTGAGGATCAAAGCTTTAGGGTTCGTCTATGGCCGACATTGGCTAGAGAAGACGAGTACTGGAACGATCGATCGATGTTACAGATATTTTGGCAGTTTCGCCAATTTTGTAAATAAAGAGGAAATTACTTGAGATTTAAACCCTTACTTTTATTTAGTGATAAATTCATTTGTGGCACATATTTCCTTAACTATTATAGGGTGATATAATTGGGTGTAGGAGGGTGAAAATGGTATGTCATGAGATGAACGAATTTCGGGAAATAATTCATAAGTATTGAGGTTGGTCCGAGGAATAATATTCGGGTATTGTAGTTGGGTGACGCTACATTATTAAAGGAATTGAGGTGAAATAAATTAGTTATGGGGAAAAAGGATAGACTCGGAAATTATTTAGTTACGGTCTAAGTGAGTGAGTCCAGGTGGAATGGTTGGGCGACACCAAGTATTAAATTAATTAATGTGTAATTAATTAAATTAGACTCGGACTGTAGACTCGGGAAAGTATTTAATTAATTAATGTGTAATTAATTAGATTAGAGTCGGGATGTATAATCGGATTGGTATTTATTAATTAATGTGTAAATAAATTAACTGAGACTCGGACCACAGACTCGAAATGGTGTTAATTAATTAATGTGTAAATTAATTATTTGAGAGTCAGACCACAGACTCGGATTGGTATTAATTAATTAATGTCTAAATTAATTAACTGAGAGTCGGACCACGGACTCGAATTGGTATTAATTAATTAATGTGTAAATTAATTAAATGAGAGTCGGACCACAGAATCGGGGAAAAATATTATATTAATTAATGTGTGAATTAATTAAATTAGAGTGGGACCCTAGACTCGGGATAATGATAATTTAATAAGTGAGAAAATTTATTTAGTTGAGTTAGGCCAGAGACTCAGGAAATTTCAGGCTAGTGTTACGGGTTGTGAGTACACGGTGAAGCCGGGGTTTACTTTATATATATATATATATATATACGGTGTAGTGATAGTATATATATGTGTATATATTATTTGTGCTATTAAATATCAGTGGTTAGATATTTATGTAATTATATACTCTAGTGCTATCGAGGGAGGTTGCGCGATGTGGGTGAATCCCCTTGATTGAGGAGTAGGGTGAGTATATCCCCAGGTCATAGCGTCCGGTATATGGGTGAGGGGGTTATCTCACTTTTAGGGAAGGAATATGACCGCCTCCACTTCGTTTATGTTTTGGGCCAGGTTGGGGAGCGAATCCAACTTGGGTAACTAGGTGATGTGAGCACACCTTGTGAGATGACACTTTAGAATGAATCATCCGATGAGGGTATACTCGGAAGGATGGATATACGCATGATATATGTGTGGATGTTTTAGTGAAGATACGTATAATATGGTAGTAAATATTATATGTTGGTAATAATACAGTGCGTGATGTATTTACTTTATATAATTTGTGTCATGGTTATATGCTATTAATTAAGAAGGAATTAATAAAGTTAATTGGTGAGATAACTTTTAATTCATGAATAATTATACTCCGGTTAGAGTAGTTTGGCAATGGGAGGTTATACCAAGACTAGTTGGACGGGGTAGTACAACTAGGTGGGGTTAAGGTAACCGTTAGGTGTGCACATTAGTGGAGGGGTGAGAATATCCGCTAGGGAGTGCAACACTAACTTAAATATGAAGCGCATTCATGCATTTTAAATTACTGCAGTTAATTCACTTGCTAAATATTTTCAAAATGTTTTGGGTTCTAACCCTTTCTATAAAACTATTTTCAAAACCTTTTAGGTGTCCAGCCACAGGAACGCTAGGATTGATATTCTATTCCAGGGACACGGAGCTGCGACATATGTGGATGCTAGCAGGAGTTTGGATTAGATGCATCGTTAATTTATTCCTAGAGTAGGAATCACTTACCAACCTCAGTTTTATTTAGGGCTTGTCGCCCAGACTTCTCAGTACAGTGTTCAGATTTATTTTATTCAAGTGTTGGATGTTTCTATTGGATATTTACTTTGGTGGCCGATGGTTTATTCGGCATGTCATTTTATAATTATTCAGTTGAGTTTTATTCAGTTGTGTGAATGGTTTATATTTATTTCTGCATTTACTGTTTTGTGTAATTAAAAAGTTAAAATTTGGCACCATCTTATGGAATATTAGGTGGCTAGTAAGTTTTAAAAAGTTTTCGACAGTGATGGTAAGGATGAACCAACTAGGATTCCTGTTTTAATTTGTTATAGGACTGATCATCCGGTATTTTATTAGGCGGGGTGTCACAGATTATACGTCACAACATCTAGATTATCAACATGTTTTCCATTTTTTGTAGTATAGACACAACCATCATTTCTCTAACGATAAATTGGATACTCATTGTTATCTATAGTGATCGACTATGAGAAATCACGAGGATATTTCTTTGTGCATTTACCATTTTCCATGGACGGAGCATGAGGAGATTCTAAGGTCCATGGACCATACAACCCAAAATTGTTTGAAAGGGGGCTGGATTTTAATCTTTGTTAGGAAACTCTACATAAAAAATCTTATCAACTTGTGCAGGTGTTTTAATCTTGTCACAACCATCAAGAAAAATTAAAGCGTTCATGTGAGGTAAACCTCACTTTTTAAATTCAATCATAAAGACATGTGCCACTTTTTTGCCCAATATATGATTTTTCTCAATCTCCTTCATTAAAGCCTTCCTCTTAAGTTCTAACATACGTGCCACCAAGTATGGGCGAAGGAAGGGATTTTGAAAAGGCAGGAGTTCCTTTGTGATCTCTGGCCAATTAGGGATTGTCGTCACTGTGAGAAAAACATATGGGTCATGACTGAAATGCGTAATTGCCATAAAATCTTGATAAATTTCAAACATATTTCTCGTGCTCCCGGTAAAAGAAGATGGCAAAATCATTCTTTTTCCAATCTGACCTGGTTATAACCCGGTGGACATACCATCAGTGAGGTCATTGTACAACTCCGCTCGAAGTTTTCCTTGATTTATTCGGTGGTACATTAAATGGTTTTTCTCAATAGAAGCCCAACCATCGACGATGAATTTTGGAACAATTTTTGCCTTGGTGTATCCTGGAGTAATCCGAGTGGCGTTGAAATATTCGATAACCAAAATAATTCATTTGAGTGAAACGCGCTTCCTTTTCATTACAAAGTTCCACGTCCCACAGTTTCATCTCCTGGTGCCAACCAAGTTCACTGTGAGGAAATAATAATTAGTGCAATGGTAAGAAAATATGCTGGATGTGACTCGTTAATGTGCATCAATTGACTACCCCTTCAGACGAACTATTATGTCACGCATGCCGCTGATAGTAGAGCCATCACTTGGAAAAACAACGGCAATCTCATCAGCGGATGGCAAATTATATGTGCGACGGTCCTTTGAATAATTGTAGTGGAGATGAGAAGGTAAGTTATGACCCATCTTATTTGACCTTTCCAAAATCGAAAAAGCCTCGCGATATTTCGACATGAAATCATTATTCACCACTAAAGACCCTTGAACTGTACTTGGAACATCCCTCCTCAAATGAGGATTTATATTATGGAGGATGTCCAAAGGCACGCCGGGATCATATATAGACAACTGTGCATAAGCAGCCTGGTGTTCTATCCCAACATCTGGTATATAGGATTTGGTGCGATGATGAAGCTCTCCATGAATCGTGAAACTCAATGGAGACCTACCCCCGATTACCCAATCATCCATTTGGACACCTGAACTTGTAAATGCATTGGCAGTATTATACTCTCTGGTATAAGTATGAAAGGACTTTGAACGGTCATCATCACCATCAAATAAAATATTAATTTCAGCAGGTGGTTCAATGAGTGGGGGTAAAAGGATTTGGCGCTGCAAACAACACTTCCGAAATAATGGTCGCATCATTGAAGAATCTGACAATGTTTCATCCATCTAGTGTAACACATCAAAGTGATGGCATCTTAGGTTCATAGGTCCCAAATCATGTCTTTTCGAGGCAACATATGAACGACTTACTCCGTTGGTACTGGCTCTATTTTGGAAAAATGGTCTCCTTGACTTGAATTTAAGAAAAATAGTTGTATTAGATATTTAATTAAGTAAGATAAATGAATACAACCAAACACTAAAATATAGAAATGAGAAATCATTAGATGTACCTTATGATTTAAGGGAGCAGTGATGTCCTAATTGAAGGTGGTATAGTATTTCCCTCCGATTGAGTATCTTGTAGCGAAACCTCGGGGGATGAATTTACATTGGAATTAACATTCGTATCCTGATTAGATAAATCTTGATGGACTACTCTCTGAGATGAAGTTAAATTTTATGTTTGAATTGTAGAAATGAAATCCATGTTTAGATTATGGGGATCGAGATTATGGATTAATTGAGAAGGGTCTGCCGAACGTGGAATGTCCGTCACGATATTGCATATAGGGGTTTTGTTATGCTATGGGGAAAATTGTGGTGTAGGGGTAGCTAACGAAGTAAAAGGTTTATAGTCAATACTTTCACACTGCAATACCATATGTTGGTGTCGTTCTCGTCCACGTCGACGTCTTTGGCCCAAGATGCGATTAGATAATTCCTGACATGTTAAATAGATGAAAATATTATAGACTCACAATTACCGCATTTTTAAATATATAAACTGAAATTCAGTGCAAAAGAAAGAAATCAAACCGAGTGAGGGGGTGGTTTTCTTTCCCTCTACCCTTTTCGTTAGTCGAAAGTTTCTCCATGTATTTTCTCTTCTGAAAAAATAAAATTACAAATATTAAATGAGTTTAGTTAAATAGGAAAGAGACAAAGAATGTGATTTATAGATACCCTAATTAAATTTTGTTTAAATACCTCTCTAAGAATGATGTCCACTTTCGAAACATCCCGGATGACAACATCCTTGTTTGATAAGGGGGTTTGGTTACGCCGAGGTAAAAATTGCGGTGTATGGGTGATTAACAACGGAGAAGTCATAGAAGATGGTCTATCTATAATGGGAGTTGTTTGATGGAGAAACAACATTTATTGGGATCTTTCTCGTTCACGTCGGCGTCTCTAACCCGAAATGTGTGCAGAAGTGGGTGGCGTTCCTTGATAGGTTCAAAACATAGGAAATATAATCAAAAGAAAATAATAATAAATAATGCATACAAAAGATAATCAAAGGAAAATAAGAATCAATAACATAAATGAGTGACAGAAGAATCAAACCAGGTGGGGAGAATGATGTTCTTTCTCTCTCCCATTTCCATTAACCATACATTGCTCTTCATGTTCTCGGGTGATAAAAAACGGAGAATTCATATAAGATGGTTTATCTATAGTGGGAGTTATTTGATGGGGAAACAACATTTGTTGGGATCTTTCTTATTCGTGTCAGCGTCTCTGACCCGAGATGCGTGCAGAGTAGGCGTCGTTCCCTAATAGGTGAAAAACATATGAAATATAATCAAAATAAAATAAGAGTAAATAATTCATACAAAAGATAATCGAAGGAAAATAAGAATCAATAATGCGTACAAAAGATAATACAAGGAAAATAAGAATCAACAAAATAAATGAGTGAAATATGAACATTGTATCTATTAATAAAATAGTTACGTAAGAGGGGGGAAATTACAAATGATTTGTTAGGAGTTACCTCTCTACTAATGATGGCCACTTCATAAGCCTTACGAGTCACGATACCCATGTCTATGCTTGGAAGATGTTCAATCTGTTTAGAAAATGTACCACAAATTGAATAAATTAGAATCCACAATGCGAAAGAAATAACATTATACAGCTCTTGAAACATACTTTGTTAGAATTGGTTGTACCATCCATGGGAAAATATAATATTCAAGTCCTCCATAATTATAAGAACCATATTTATTACGTACATATTTCAAAAATGAAATTTAGAACTAAACCTAAGCCACATACATATATTAAACATAAATGCAACAAATATTCAAGAAAAAAATTGGGAGGGAATGAAATGCCCTAAAATCCAAACCAAACCAAACAAAATCAAAATAAATTCCATAATTATTATCTACACAAATAAATAGGACCCACGAAAAATGCGAGAGAAGCCCTAATTTGAAACCGGATTGGAAATCCTTATGTACATGTTTCAAAACTAAAATTTAGAACTAAACGTAAGCCACATATGTATATTGAACATAAATGCAAGAAATATTCGGGAAAAAAATTGGGAGAGAATGAAATGCCCTAAAATTCAAACCAAACCAAAAAAATTCAAAATAAATGACATAATTAATACTTAGACAAATAAATCGGACCCACTAAAAAAATCGGGGAAAAGCCCTAATTTGAAACCCCATTTGAAACCCTATTTGAAACACAAATCTAATAAGGAACAAATGAAACCTAATATGGAACAAATCAAATCTAAACCTATGCCACATACATATATTAAACATAGATGCAACAAATAATCGAGAAAAAAGAGGCATGAATCAAAGGATGTACCTAAAACAATCGAAGATGCTGGAGTTGATATTGGAAGCAGGTGAGGTAGAGATGGGGTGACAGCGGGCAGATGGGGCGGTGGAGGGAAGACACGGAAGGGTTCAGGTAGGGGTGTTTTGCAGACGTAGGGAATGAAAATGGGGGTACGGGAGTTTGGACGAAAATGAAAATGGGTTTGGGGGAGTTTCGGTGAAAATTGGAATAGGCGCATGAGCTTAGAAGGCTTAGTTTTTTTTTCAATTTTCCACGTCACAATGTGTAAATGGTGACATGGTACAATCTGAGACCCTTAGAACATCCCAAAAAATTCGCTCCTAACCGTTGATATTTTCGAACAATAAAACATCCTCCTCTCTCATATATATATATATATATATATATATATATATATATATATATATGCGTGTCTATGTGTGTGTGTAAGCTAGGTTTTTGGGTAAGAGATCCATTATGAAGGGTTAGAGAGGTTAGAAAAGCACTATTCACATTCATGTGAATGGGTGAGGAGAAAGAAATTATTTTCTCTCATACTTAACCATGTTTTCATCTCCAAGAGTTCCCATACATAAGTGTTACATTTGGTGGATCATATACTAGAAGATTTGAAGCATTTGGTGGATTCTAGTATGATTTTTGGAAACCATGGGAGGGCAGCAATGTCATCATTTTCATCACAATATTTTTCCTTATTCGGATCACTAACATGATCTGCAATAGTATTCTAAAGACATAGGTTTATGCTTTAAAAATAGTTCTTGTTTTTACTTTCCAATGAATGATCGATCGAAGTTCTTAGTGATGAATTTGTATGCATTTATGTGACTTCCATTTCCCAACACAAATAACAATACAAGACTTGGCTATGACCACTTGAAATATTAAAATCTTAAAGGACGAGATTTTCTTTGTCTTCTTTTTGCTGGGGGGGGGGGGGAGAGAGAGACGGACAATACCCTTAATTTTATTAGATCATATAGGATGGGATAACCCCATAATGGTGGCTTAAAACCTAAATGGGTGACTTTATAAAGAGTATCCTAACCTTGGATACATAAGAGAAAACCTATACAATGTCTATTGAAAGAGAAATTACCAAACCGTTACCTAAATCTAAAGTTTGGGAATCCTAATTTGTCCATCATCATTAAACCATTAATTAGGAAAATAATTTATGTCATATGAAGTTACATAAAATTTATGTTTATGTCCATAGTTATCCAACATATCTCGTACTTTGTTCCCCTCCCTTATAATTTAATTAAAACTTATATAAAGATCATGAGATAACTCTTTAATCTTCTAAAAATTGAGTCTAATAGACTAGTGGTATGTGATTTTATGTTGCATAACACCAACTAGTAATTTAGATTCAGATTCAGTAATGAAGCAACACTTTAAATAATCCATACACTTTTGAATTCTAACTAGAATAACATTTTAATCATCTCAAATGTTGGCACCTTTATCAAATAAATATATAAATAACTCCAAGGAATTGATAAATAGCATCCCTCAGAATACCTCCTCCACCACTAAGACCTGGATTTTTCTTAGAGCATCCATCCACGTTTAAATTGAGGTCAAAACTAGTTGGAGGAATCTTTTTCACCCAAGTAACCGGATTTTTCCTTATTATGATTTAACTGATTTAACGTTGCTATGTTATTACTACTATTATGCAAATGAAAAAGGATGTAAATTTCCTTTATCCCTTTAGGCAAAAAAATATCGATTTCCTTAAACTTGCATTTTGTTTCTAAAATTGAAATGCACCAACAAATTACGACTGTAATGGTTTTATAATAGTTCCTTTCATTGTATGATTTACATGATGCCATCACATGACAAACTTTCTTTTAGTAGAGGAATTAATGGAAAGAACCCTAGAAAACCGTCAAAATTGTTCCACCAATATACAACCAACTTACTATCCCCAAAGAGATGGTCTAAAGATTGTTCTTTTATATATTAACAACAAACACATTTGGAAGGCCCTTTAATTTCGTGATTTTGAATTTTTGAATCTAAATGAAGATATTTCTTATAAGTTTCCATAAAAAACTAGCATCTTTATTAGAATACACTTATTCGAGATATAGGAGTTAAACTTAGTTTTAGAATGACACGTTCTTACAATATTCCCAGTAGATTTAATAGAGAATATGGCTGACTTATTATCAATTGATCCTTGAAATGAAACCCCATAACTATGATAAAAACATATTAGTAAACAAAGATTTTAGGATGGATTTTATATAATTTTGAAATGTCCTAATTACCAGTGTCATCAAGCATTTTTTTGACCTTGCATTGCAAAAAAATCCCATGTTTTCACCAGTGTAATTATCCCAATCAAAGTTAATATCTTCCTTTCCATCTAAATAAAGATTATTTGATTCAGCTTCATTTCTTTAACTAACTTTTATTATCCAAATGCTACATCCCATTTTTATGTCAATCGACAAGCGTTTATAATATTTTTTTTCCCTCGTAAAGTTACCCATAAAGACCTATAATCTCAAACTTTACACAATAATTTCATACTAAAAAGATAACAAACCCCCCATGGTTCTTATATTTAATCCTCCTTCATTCAATGGTCCACATAAACTATGACATTTGGACCAATCGTGTTTGGAGATACCTTCATAAAACCCCAGAGGGAAGTCTGTCAGCACTTTTCAATGAATTTTATAACTTTTTTAAAGAAGATCAATGGCTTCAAGAGTAAATAGGCATGTATTAGAGCACATTCCTAATGAGGATAAGTCTAGCTCCCATAGAACATTCTAACGAGATAACTTTTTTCTAATTTTTTGGACCAAAATTTCAAGCAGACTACATTTATGTCTAGTAGTGAAAATATGACATACCAAATAATAAAATGAGTTTTTCTAGTTGGGATATGAATAATGAAAGAAATTTGATTCACGCTTCTAGGTAACATATTTTGAGAATAATATAGAATATTTCTGATAGTTTACCTTTTGGCCTGGCATAGACCATACCTACTAATTAGGGATTTCAAAGACTAAACTGAAACCACACAACATAAGAAAAAATAATTAAGTCATATATGTATATGGTAAATGAGTAATGATTGGGCATCTAAAAGGAGTTCTAGCGACTTCCAAGATGAAGAGGGAGAAATAATATCCAACTTCCTACTGATCACTTGTACACAAATAGTAAAGAGATTTGGGGATAATGGATACCACTACCTTAAGCCCCAGTAGATTTAAATAAATTATTCACGATGACAGAGAACCAAATGTTAGAGATAATCCTCGAAACCGTATCCACACAAGATTTATTAAAACCAAATTTTATGAGTGACTTTATAGAAGAAATAATCAGTCCACTAAATCATACGCCTTATCCATATCTAGCTATAAATTCTAATTAGCCTCCTTAATTTGTGTAGTTGAGCTTGGTGAACATCTCTTATGCTAGATGAATATTATCCACAATACCTATACCTTTAACAAATCCACTTTGAATTAGAAAGTTCAATTTTGGAAAAATATCATCATGTTTATAGGCTAAAATCTTTGGAATAATTCTATTAACAACGTTACATAGACTGATATGCCTCATATCATAATTTTTTTTTGGAATTTTATTACTTTGGAATAAGAACAAAAATAATGCCATTAATTTATTTTGGGATTACCATGGCTAGAAAAAAAAATCCTTTACATATTTGACCATATCATCACATATTATTTTCGAAGCAAATTTAAATAAACTTCCTATGAAACTATCTACTCCAGGACCATCGTCTCAATTCAAAATAAAGACTGAATTTTCCATTTCTTCTCTAGTAAGAATTATTAACAAGTAATTATTGTCCTCACAATTGAAAATATTTTTGATATCATTATTGAGGTCGTCATTATGAATAATGTAAGAATTAGAAGCAAAAGTGTTGGGAAAATGCCTTTATGACTCATTTTTAATCTCTATATGGTTCTACAACTAGTTATCACCATCATTTTTAATATTATGAATGAATATTTTATTTCTTCTAGTTGACACATGATCATGGAAGAAATTTTTGTTGGTATCTCCATCTTTTTCCCACATATGATTCATTTTCAACATCTGAACTCTTCATCATTCTTCTAGTGATAATATAGCTTATCCATGGATAGGTGCATATTATGTATCTTCTCTAGTAGTATTTCAAACTCAATTTCAACTCCAATCAATTAATACTATAATTATCACCACCTTCTTCTATTCTATCTGAACTACCTGGGTGGTCCCTTATATGCGTGTGCTTCAAATCAAACAAATTTATTACAAAAAATTATCCAACTTTTAATGTGCACCAAACCAAGTTGGGAAAACCCAATACTTACTTTAAACCAATTTTATCTTTATTAATCCTAAACATGCATCTAGTGATTAGAGCAAGTAAAATAAAGTAAAGAATACTCACAATGCCGGATGTACGAGGAAAAAACCCAAAACGGGAAAACAACCTCGAACGGCCCAAGCCAGACAATCATTATGAACAAAGGTTTTACAAAGACAGATTAGCCTTAATCAATGACTCGATCCCCACGAGTCTTAACGCTCCTTGTGATCTTCAACTGTTCTACAATAGTGACCACATAGAAATTTCGTCTTCCATGATACCTTTCCACAACACTCGACTCCACGAATGTCTCGGTGTCCATCGATTGGCTTTGATTCATCTACGATGTCGAACAAGAAGTCCTTCTCTTTTATTCATCGCAAAACCCTAATGTTCATTTGTAGAACATGAAATAGCGTTGCCAAAGCCGTTTATTGAAAATAAACTATTTAAGCAACTCCGAAAGTTTGTTGAAGAAACTCTTTACTTAAATCAAACTGATTTTGAACACAAGATGTGTTAACAAAAATTATGTACGAGATAAGGACAAGATTTGATAACAAGTTTTAGTAAACAGTTTAAAATATTTTAAACTCAGCACACATCAGACTGGGATGAGAAGATGTAGACATATTAATACTCAGGATTTTTAACGTGGTAAAACCTCAACCTTGAGGAAACATCAACGACTCCCTCTACGGAGTAAAACAAGAAAATATCACTAAAACAAATATGTGAGTTACAATCTATTTAACTAACATGCACACAATAATAAGTCTATGCAAGTTCTGGATTATACCCTCTGGCGTCCTTAAACTTTTCTGCAGATCTTGATTGTTGATGTAGTCTTCTCAGTTTGTCAACTCTTCCTTTGTTTCAGCAGTATACGTCGACTTATGTTCACCAAATCTTATAGCCAACACTTTCAGTGTATGTAGTGTGAAGATGTTTGTGAAAAGTGTTCTATACCACATGCATGAACACACGCACTCTTATTAGTTACAAACAATCCTAACAAATTACATATAAAGTCTATATGCAGTGAGTTTGTTATTTTTCTTTCTTACAAAACCTAAAACCTTTTGACCTTTCAAAATAACCCAGATTCCACGGAGATCTTGCTTAAGAAATCGGTCAAGACCTTTCTCAATCTATTTTGAAAATATTTAGAAGATTGAAAACCCTCCAAGTGCGAATCCAACTAAGTCATGTTAAGTTTTGTAAAAACAGAAACAAAAAAACATCTATTGTTGATTCTGAAGTAAGAAAATGTTTTAACAGAAAACAATCAACAACGAACTTCTCAAGATGAGAAATAAAATGCAACTAAGTGTGTTGTGACATGAAAAACTTCAGATCTATGATTTCTATTGAAACAGAAACAAGATCTGAGTAAGTGTCTATGTTGGAAATAAGATTTTATGAACACAAGGTTACAGCAACCCAAGTTCACTCAACTCGAACTCTCATAAACTCAAGAAACACTAAGGATGGTGTTTATTTGGTTATGGTGTTTTGGAGAGGTAAGTGGTTTAGGTTGGAGACGATTTTTGACGAAGTTAGGGTTTCTAACTTGGCTCTCTGGTTTCTCTCTCTCTCTTCTCTTTCTTCTCTCTCTCTCTCTATTCTTTCTCTGAGAAATTTCAAAGTGGCAAAAGCTTTCGAAGGCTGAGATGAGAGTCCTTTAAATAGGAAGAGGAGAAGGTTCCAGACTATCGTTCAAAAACAACGTCTGAGATTGAGTCAAGCTTCTTTGACTTCAATCCAAGGGCTCACAATAGGCGGTGGATTAAACAGGCTGTGATTGGCTTAAAGGTTTACACGGGGATTCACTCAGGCGACATGCAGGCCATTGATAAGGGTTGATCTAAGGGCTGTAAACATGCGAAGCTTTGTCTCTGTAAAGAAACACAACTTTGGCCAATCAGAGAGCAGCAAGTGTTGGCCATAGAACGAATGCAAACGCGCATCCCAAACTAATTACAAAGCCAACCCTGGAGTCTCTGGCGCTTTCGGTTTCTACCCAGAGTAACTTAAGGCCAAAAATCACAACAATACATATTTAGATATTTACCCCAAGACTTTTTAAATGAAGTTTTAATTTAATAAAACCTTAATTAAAAGATGTTTAAAATTCCCAAAAAATTAATAAAAATCAAATTAAGGGATTTAAACACACTCACCACATTAATACACATAAAGGTGCAATATGATATGCAAGAATTAAGTTCTAAGTGTGTGAGTGATGGCTATAGTCTCAGGATCATTACAAGAAAAATAGGAGAAGAAGCAACACAATCTCTGAGGCTCTTTGGTTTCTAGGATGGACACAATTTTGTCACAATTTCCAAACTAGATGAACTCTTATACAGTCTAGACTCAAATGAGTCAAAAGTATAAGGGCTTCATTCTCCCCTTTGGAAATATGAGACAAAATCTCCTTTGAGTCATCTAGAACTCGTAGGGTGACAACAAATAAGAAAAACCTATTCCTATAAAAGTTCTATCTACCCAAATCCTAGAAAGCAAAAATTACATAACTCAACTATATACAGTTTAACATCCTATTATTACAATAGAGAATGAATGTACAAGAAGAATATGTACAAGAAGAATACCTGCAAAGAATTACTAAGATCAAGCTGTTTAGTATATGCAGAGATAGACTCAGATTTCTCCCCCATTTTGTCTCAAATGGACAAAGGGAAGGAACTTGGAAAATATAACAGGTATTTACTCAACACAAACCATACCAATAGATTTACGTAAAGAAATGAATCTATTATAATCAAGAGGTTTGGTAAATAAATCTGCAAGTTGTAGATCAGTAGGAAGATAATTGATTTCTAATTCCTTAGTTTCAACTAATTCACGAATAAAATGATGTCTTATTTTAATGTGCTTAGTTCGCGAGTGTTGAACTGGGTTCTTAGAAATGTTAATCGCGCTTTGATTATCACAATAGAGATAAAGTGTGGGTTCTAAAATACCATAATCACTTAGCATTTGTTTAAGCCATAATAATTGGGCACAACAGCTACCAGCGGCTATGTATTCAGATTCAGCAGTCGAGAGAGATGTGCAGTTCTGTTTTTTACTACTCCATCCTACCAAGTTATTACCAATATAACAACATGCGCCTGAAGTGCTTTTACTATCATCAATACAACCAGCCCAATCAGCATCAGTGTACCCAATAATAGTGCTCGGTGTGTCATTCGTGCACCAAATTCCTAAATTTAGAGTGCCTTTAACATATTTAATTATCCGTTTAACAGAGTTTAAATGGCTCTCTTTGGGGTTGTTTTGATAGCGCGCACAAACCCACACAGCATACATGATATCAGGACGCGAGGCAGTTAGCTAGAGTAATGTGCCAATCATACTACGATATAAAGTAGGATCAACAGATTTTCCATTTTCATCTTTTGACAATTTTTCTGTAGTACTCATAGGCGTTTTAGCACTTTTAGCACTCTCGAGGCCAAATTTCTTAACTATCTCTAATGCGTACTTAGTCTGCGAAAGAAACAATCCATCTGGTTGTTGTTTGACTTGGAGACCTAGGAAGAACTGTAACTCCCCCATAAGGGACATCTGAAATTCCTTGCTCATTATTTCAGCAAAAGATTTTACTTCTGAGGTAAAAGTGGATCCAAATATGATATCGTCTACATAGACTTGAGCGATAGTAATGCGTTTGCCAAAATGTTTGACAAATAAGGTTTGGTCATTTCCACCTCTTTTGAAACCTTTATCCAGCAGAAAACTGGACAAGCGCTCATACCAAGCTCTAGGAGCTTGCTTAAGACCATATAAAGCCTTTTTCAACCGAAATACATGATTAGGATAATTAGGGTCAATGAACCCTTTAGGTTGTTCTACATAGGTTTTCTTGGCAAGTATTCCATTAAGGAACGCAGATTTAACATCCATTTGATATAATGTAAAATGCATGTGACAAGCTATAGCAAGAAGCAGACGAACTGATTCTAAACGAGTAACAGGAGCAAACGTCTCGTTAAAATCAATTCCTTCTATTTGGGAATAACCTTGAGCAACTAGTTTGACTTTATTTCTAATTATCGTCCCATTTTCATCAGTTTTATTTTTGAAAATCCAACGAGTACCAATAACCTTTTTGTGATCAGGACGTGGAACAAGATTCCATACATCATGAATGACAAATTGTAAAAATTCATCCTGCATAGCAGAAATCCAGTGAGAGTCATTCAATGCCTCATTTACATTCTTTGGTTCCACAAGAGAAACAAAGCATGCATAAAGCGCATAATTTCTAAGTTGGGATCTTGTACGTACTGGCTCACTAGGGTTACCAACTATGTTGTTTATGGGATGATCTTTAGAAACCCAGTTAGGTACTTCAGGTGACTCAATAGGTAATGAATTATCTATTTCAGAAGAGTCATTTTCTAAAATATTTGACGATTCTTCTTCTATAGTTAATTCACTAGTCTTGCTTTCTACAGTAGTGTCACTAACCATTACATTTATGGATTCCATTAAGGTTTTAGTGCGAAGATTATACACCCGATAAGCTCTACTGTTAGGTGAATATCCTAAGAATATGGCTTTATCTCCCCTACTCTCAAATTTAGATAAGTGTTCCCTATCTTTGCATACATAACAGGTACTAGCAAAGGTTCTAAGGTACTTAAGATTAGGCTTTTTATTGTACCAAAGTTCATAAGAAGTTTGTTTGGAATTCTTTCTAAGATAGACCCTATTAATAAGATGGCATGCTGTACGAATAGATTCTACCCAAAAATACTTAGGTAAGTGCTTGGCATGGAGCATGACACGTGCCATCTCTTGAAGAGTTCGATTCTTTCTCTCAGCTATACCATTTTGTTGAGGCATCTTAGGAGCACTGAACTCATGTTTGTAACCATTATACTCACAGTATTCTATAATACCAGTGTCTTTGAATTCACCACCTCTATCACTACGGATTCTATTTACTTGAGTGTCTTTCTCATTTTCAATCCGTAAAAGAATCTTTAGAAAATTTTGAAAAGTATCGGATTTCTGTTTTAAGAAAGCTACCCAAGTGAATCTGGTGAAGTCATCAACCATAACTAGAATATAACTGTGTCCACAGAGACTAACAGTTTGAGAAGGACCCATTAGGTCCATATGGATGAGTTCTAAGGGATTAGAGGTAAGAATATCTTTAACCCTTTTATGAGGTGCTTTAACAATTTTTCATTCTTGACAGGGACCACAGATAATGTTATGAATAGGTTTAATTTTTGGTATTCCTCTAACTATTTGTTGAGAGGACAATTTACTCAAATTTTCGTAATTAATGTGACCCATTCTGTTATGCCATATCTCATTGTCATCCATTCTGGCAACATTACAGATTTCAGAACTAGACATGACAGTATAACAATTGTCAGGAGTCCTGAATCCTGTAATTACGCATTCTCCCTTTTCATTTAAAATCTTGCAATTGTTTTTTGAAAAGGTAACAGTATGGTTTAAGTCACAAAATTGCGAAATGCTGAGTAAATTAGCCTTAAGACCTTTAACTAAGAGAACATTTTCAAGAACAGGAAGTCCTTTTTCTTTAAGAGTTCCTTTGCCTATGATCTGGGATGATACTCCATCACCAAAAACAACTTTTTCACCATCAAAGTGGGTTTTATTTAAAAGTTTTGTATCATCACCTGTCATATGCTTGGAACATCCAGAATCCAAATACCAACCAGAAGATGTAAGTTCAACTTTTAAGGCAGAAATAACAATATTACACTTCATCTGGGGTACTAGATCATCTTTTCTAACCCAAATTGCTCTGGTTTTCTGTTTGCGCTTGTTTGCTCTCATTTGATAAAATTTGCGAGCATCAGATTTTTGTTGAAAAACATTTTGTGCATGATTTTGAGTAAATTTAAACACCTGAGCATTTGATTTAGAAAAGTTTCTGGGATTTCTTCTAGTAAATGTCCTTTTAGGTTTAGTCTTTCTATTCCTATAGTTGGAGTTTTTGTCTGGTGGCCTGGGAAGAACATAATTGTTACGACTCCTCCTAGAATAGTTAAAGTTTTGATACATGGAGGTATTGAAGGTAGGCTTAATCAGTCTCCTAGCATAGCAATCATCGAAATAATGTCCGTATATATCACAATAGGAGCAATAAAGATTGCTCAGAATGAGGTTTACCTTAGGAATGTCTCTAAACAAAGGTTTTGAGAAATTTTCAGGATGAATTTTATTCCTAGGTAGCACAGGTTTGAAAGCAGGTTCACTTTTCCTAATTGGGGGGGCAGACATATTTTTCTTTTGGTAAACTTTCATGCTTAGAGCAACTTGCATCTCCAGTGTTAGTGTTTTGATGATCAAACTCAGTTTTTAAATAATGAAAGTCTGGACATGTTTCAATAGGTCTTTTGCCTCCTGACACGAATTTGATAGGTTCAACAGGTTTTGTTTGTGTCTTCAACTTGGGGCAAAACCCTATACCAGTTCGATCATCATAATTGGTTTTAGATTCAGCAACAAATCCATCAAAACAGTTTGAATTATTTTCAAATTTTGTAAATTTTTTGAAAACAGTTGCTGTCTTTTCTTTAGTTTGTTCCAATTCTAATAATGTCCCTTTGTATTTTTTCTCCAGAATTTCATTAGCTTCAGTCAAAGTTTTCAGTTTTTCATCAAACACTTTGATATCACTTTCATGAGACATGCATTGAGTAGTATACTCTTCAGCATTTAGTTTTACCACCAGGCTTAGATCCTCTAGCTTTTTGGTAAGATCTTTCACAATCTTTTCTAGTCTAGTGCTTTTCTTAAGAGTTTTGGCATATAGAGTGTGAATGTCTGGGAGATCTTCATTGTCTGAGTCACTAAGTAAAGTGTGTGAAGTGACCCCTAAGGTTTCATTTCTTAAACTCACGCACCCATTGACATCAGCAGTATCGATTCCCCTTTGACTCACACACCCCGAGGAAGAAGTATTAATGTTCTCAGTAAGTAAAGCATCTAAACCAGTTAAAGTATGATTCAAAGCAACAGAGCTAGAATTACTAGATTCATCCTCACTATCAAGCACATGCATATCATCATTATATATGATTTTGGCAAAGAAGGATAAACAAGGATCAAAACCATCAGATGTATCAGGTTCCTCATTTTCAGAGTCACTTGAGTCATCCCATGTTTTGCAGATGTTGGCTCTAGAGTGTTTGTTTTGGGTATTTAAATTAACTCTACAGTCTTGAGCAATGTGTCCTAGTTTACCACATCTATAGCATTCAGTCTTCTTGAGGTCTCTGTGAGGTCTTGTGTTGTCCTTGTTCTGTTTGTCATGAGGTTTCTCATGAGGCTTGTGATTTGAAGGAGTAGAATAATTAGACTTGCCCTGTCTATTTGCAATACTGTTTCTAAATTTGACAATTTTCTTAAATTGTTTTGTCATTAGGGAAATCTGATTATCTAGACTTTCTAAGTCATAGTCCTCATCAGAATCATTACTAGGAGTGTTTAACTCAGGCTTAGTCATCTTAGAAGTAAAGCTAAGATTGGAATTGGTATGTTTCCTATGAGTGTGGGTCAATAGTTTGTTAAACTCCAATTCCATTTCCACAGTTCTTAATTTACTACTGAGTAATTCAGGAGTGAGATTTATATCACACATTTCCTCAATAGCATATCTTTTATTGTCAAATTTCTGTGGTAATGATCTCAGAATTTTAGACACAATTTCTTGTCTATCATAACTTATACCATTAGCATGCAGTTTAGTGACAATATCAGTCAGGTTCATATAGAAGTCATCAAAAGGCTCAGATTCAGACATGATTAAGGAATTATACTGTTGAATTAACATTTGAGTTTTAGCAGCCTTAACCCTAGAGTCTCCTTCATGGGCAGTAATCAAAGTATCCCATGCTTCCTTAGAAGTGGTGCATGATGGGATTCTCTTGAACTCATGTTCATTTATGGACATAAATATAGCATTCTTTCCTTTATTATTATTGCGAGCAACTTGTTTCTCTTCTTGAGTAAACTCACTTAATATTTTCTTAATCCTCTCATTACTTCCTTCAGTGGCTGGTTTAGTAGGATAAAAGTATCCATTTTCAATAATGTCCCAGACATCATCTCCCAAAGTTCCTTGAATGAAAGCAATCATCCTTACTTTCAAGTAAGAAAAATTGGTTCCATCAAAGAGTGGAGGTTTGGTCAAGTTACCATATCTTTCATTTTTCTCGTCCATTATTGATTTTGAGAAAACAGTTTCAGAAACTCGGGATCTTTTTGAAATAAGTTCACCAATAGCTCTGATACCAATTGAAATAGTGTTGCCAAAGCCGTTTATTGAAAATAAACTATTTAAGCAACTCCGAAAGTTTGTTGAAGAAACTCTTTACTTAAATCAAACTGATTTTGAACACAAGATGTGTTAACAAAAATTATGTACGAGGTAAGGACAAGATTTGATAACAAGTTTTAGTAAACAATTTAAAATATTTTAAACTCAGCACACATCAGACTGGGATGAGAAGATGTAGAAATATTAATACTCAGGATTTTTAACATGGTAAAACCTCAACCTTGAGGAAACATCCACGACTCCCTCTACGGAGTAAAACAAGAAAATATCACTAAAACAAATATGTGAGTTACAATCTATTTAACTAACATGCACACAATAACAAGTCTATGCAAGTTCAGGATTATACCCTCTGGCGTCCTTAAACTTTTCTGAAGATCTTGATTGTTGATGTAGTCTTCTCAGTTTGTCAACTCTTCCTTTGTTTCAGCAGTATACGTCGACTTATGTTCACCAAATCTTATAGCCAACACTTTCAGTGTATGTAGTGTGAAGATGTTTGTGAAAAGTGTTCTATACCACATGCATGAACACACGCACTCTTATTAGTTACAAACAATCCTAACAAATTACATATAAAGTCTATATGCAGTGAGTTTGTTATTTTTCTTTCTTACAAAACCTAAAACCTTTTGACCTTTCAAAATATCCCAGATTCCACGGAGATCTTGCTTAAGAAATCGGTCAAGACCTTTCTCAATCTATTTTGAAAATATTTAGAAGATTGAAAACCCTCCAAGTGCGAATCCAACTAGGTCAGGTTAAGTTTTGTAAAAACAGAAACAGAAAAACATCTATTGTTGATTCTAAAGTAATAAAATGTTTTAACAGAAAACAATCAACAACGAACTTCTCAAGATGAGAAATAAAATGCAACTAAGTGTGTTGTCACATGAAAAACTTCAGATCTATGATTTCTATTGAAACAGAAGCAAGATCTGAGTAAGTGTCTAAGTTGGAAATAAGATTTTATGAACACAAGGTTACAGCAACCCAAGATCACGCAACTCGAACTCTCATAAACTCAAGAAACACTAAGGATGGTGTTTATTTGGTTATGGTGTTTTGGAGAGGTAAGTGGTTTAGGTTGGAGACGATTTTTGACGAAGTTAGGGTTTCTAACTTGGCTCTCTGGTTTCTCTCTCTCTCTTCTCTTTCTTCTCTCTCTCTCTCTATTCTTTCTCTGAGAAATTTCAAAGTGGCAAAAGCTTTCGAAGGCTGAGATGAGAGTCCTTTAAATAGGAAGAGGAGAAGGTTCCAGACTATCGTTCAAAAACAACGTCTGAGATTGAGTCAAGCTTCTTTGACTTCAATCCAAGGGCTCACAACAGGCGGTGGATTAAACAGGCTGTGATTGGCTTAAAGGTTTACACGGGGATTCACTCAGGCGACATGCAGGCCATTGATAAGGGTTGATCTAAGGGCTGTAAACATGCGAAGCTTTGTCTCTGTAAAGAAACACAACTTTGGCCAATCAGAGAGCAGCAAGTGTTGGCCATAGAACGAATGCAAACACACATCCCAAACTAATTACAAAGCCAACCCTGGAGTCTCTGGCGCTTTCGGTTTCTACCCAGAGTAACTTAAGGCTAAAAATCACAACAATACATATTTAGATATTAACCCCAAGACTTTTTAAATGAAGTTTTAATTTAATAAAACCTTAATTAAAAGATGTTTAAAATTCCCAAAAAATTAATAAAAATCAAATTAAGGGATTTAAACACACTCACCACATTAATACACATAAAGGTGCAATATGATATGCAAGAATTAAGTTCTAAGTGTGTGAGTGATAGCTATAGTCTCAGGATCATTACAAGAAGAATAGGAGAAGAAGCAACACAATCTCTGAGGCTCTTTGGTTTCTAGGATGGACACAATTTTGTCACAATTTCCAAACTAGATGAACTCTTATACCGTCTAGACTCAAATGAGTCAAAAGTATAAGGGCTTCAGAACAAACCTTCTTGGTGAAGCAAGATCACGTAAACATATAAGAATGATAACTCAGATCTTTGCAAACTCTAACGACGTGTTTATGCTTTTTAAACCTTAGAAAACATGTGCAAAACTCGTATTGGATGGTAAACTGTTTTTCCAGATGCACACCTTTAAAGCTATGATGAAAACACGCTTTAAATAACAATTAAGCACCACCTTGAAAAACGAGCATCTCGTTCGAGCTTATTAGGCCACATCGTTCCCGCGACATGAGCATCTCGTTCGAACGAGAGTTTAATTCGTTTGAACGACAGTGCGTAAGTTTGACTTTTTGACTTTTTGATTAAAACATCTCTTTTAAAAGATATCCAAATTAGTCAAACTCTATTTCGAGCTTATTAGAATAAAACGTAGTGTAAACCTATTAAAACACTTTTAAACATTTTTCTTTATAAAAATTATAACCTTGTCTTTTATAAAAAACAATTTCGAGCACCATTAATTATATGCATTCATACCTGTGTGATCTCAGAATGCAATTAACTTTGAAGACGATTAAACTTGCACCAATTAAACTTCGGCATTATTAATTCTTTGAAGCTTTGCCGCAACGTCTTTAACTTTCTTCAATACGTCATAGACCAAATGGGATCTTCACAAAATAAAAATCTCCCTATGACATATTACAACCACAGTTTTGTTCATGGAAATAAGTCAAAACAATATAAGGACTCAATTGGAAATTTATGTCCTTACAAATCTCCCCCTTTGACTATTCTCGGACAAAACTAAACTAGTGTCGGGCCGTCAAGACGTATGATGCCTAAATCCCATCCCATAAACCCAAAATCAAAAATACAGGACATGGACTACTATATGTATCACCGTCAAGCATGAACTGTCTGAATGTGATGAAGTCTTTAAATCTCGAATCGCTGAAGCATACCTACACACATGAAACAGACAAACAAAATACCCAGTGAAGTCTGGAGGAACAAATAAACAAATATATATATATATCCAAATGATACAAAATAGAAATAGATACCAATATGAATAAACTCTGAAAAAATTATTTGTGAAACAATTTGAGCAGCAAAATGATACCAATGTGTAATACCAATTTGTAACCTATGCAATAAAAAACATGCTCAAATCTCCCCTACATCACATACATCTCTCCCCCTTTTGTCTCCAATAGAAAATCCAGTGAAAAGATAAACCAATTAAAATATCTAGCATGAGAATAAAAACCAATTTGAATCAATGTAAACTTGCCAGATAATCATGAAACAACCAGTTAAATATGATCAATAAATGACAAATGAGTAGCTAGTAAGCCAATGAATCACAAAAAAAATATAGAAAATTAATCAGGTGTGATAAATAGACTATATGCAAAAAACCAATTTAGAATCAATAAATCTTGCATATAAACTACTCAGTCCAGAAACACTCCCAGCAGTACGAAAAGAAATATACCATAATAACCAGTGGACTGCAAACTAATCAAAAGCCAAAATTAAATCTTTTGTTCGAACGAGCCAGTGATGTCGCTCAAACGAGATGAGGACGTCGCTTCAACAAAGTACATATGTCGTTCGCATGACATGGAGATGTCATTTAAATGACTTCTCGCGACCTGCCAAATTTTCACATTTTCCCATAAATATGTTATATTTTTGCCTAGTGAAAAAATTTCCATAAAAAAATCAGTGAAAGGCCCTGACAGCAGCAAAACAGTGTTAAGACAGTAGGCTTTTAAGAGAAAACGCAAAAACTCATAAAAACTAACAATGTGAGTTACATGCAAACATAGTACCGATGTGCTTAAACATGGATATGAAATGAATGGGCGTGAAACTATAACAAATGAGTCACAATTCCAACACATCAAAACGATCAAGATGATCTAATTGATAGCGATAAATCATCAAACTTTATCATAGCCACATGATAATTAAAGTGTGAGCTTAATAAACTAAACATACTACATGCACACAAACCCAGAATTTTGACGATTCGACAAACAATAGCGTCAAATTGCAATGTTTTAACATTAGGATTAGTTGTGCAAACCCGTTAACTTTTTTATCCATCCAAACTCTCTCAATAATATCTTATTTTATTTGGAATGAACTAAACTAATTTGGCCCTTTCCTTAGCATATTTCATTTTCTTTTGGGCCTTTTTAAACGATGGCTTTCACGACGAGTTAATTTGAACTCTCGCAGACCTTTCCCATTAATCAGTCATCATTTTTTTTACTTCAAATCCACACGGTAAACGGTTCTTACATGCACACTTCTCCTTAAGTCTACTTACCCATAGATGACATGATTGAGATAAGAATGCCTCACCAAATTCAAATATGTAAGAGAAGTCAAACATCCATATAAACTCGTGCATGTGTGTAATGTTGGCATATATACAAAGTCGAATCAAAATGCATATCAACTTCGAAACAAACCCATATAAACAATGGTTAAGATCATTATAAGCATGTATAATAATGACCAAATGTCCTAGCCACATGGATAATGAAAAGATGGGGGGGGGGGGGTGTCCAAGCACACCAATATGCCACATCAAACATGTAAACTCAAAAACAAACACCGAAAATCTTTTTGGCTTTTCATATTTTGAATCAAATAAAAGAAAAATATTTTTGGGTTTTCCAAAGTTTTCTACAAAACAAAATCTTTTTGTATTTTTTTAATAAGACTCAAACAAATGAAAACTATAATACAAAATGATACACATGTCATTATACTAGCAATGAATAAATCATGAAGCAAACTAGCATATGACATACATGGCAACACTATTATCCTTTAGATTTAAATGGGAAGAATCAATTGCACCCAAATGATAATCATAAAGTTTAATTCCTAAATCCACTAAATCAAATTTCCTAACCAAAGTAGGTGTAAAACGACGCATGGGGGTTTTGGGAACTAGGGCAACTTTATTCCTAAACTTCATAGGAGATTGTCTAAGGTTGTAACAATAATACCTAAGGTGACCTTTCCTACCACAAAACGTGAAAGTGTAGTGATGGTGGGAATGATTACCTATATGTGGACCTTTTCTAACCTTACTAGTGTTTCTCACACGTGCGGGGAGAATGGGAACAACTCTCGCATCAAAACCTATACCTCCCTTATCTCCCTTAATTTGGACGGTGCCTATGATCTTATCTAACTTCTCTGACCTAGCCTCCAAATCAAAATTAACTCTAGATGAGTCTATCAATATCTCCTCCAACTCATTAATCCTAGACTCGAGCAAACGCCTAGACTCCTCAAATGATAAAATATCATTTTTCAAAGACTCCATCAAACCATGGAAATTTTCTCTATATTTCTCCCTAAACTTATTCTCTTGTGACCTAAGATCCTCGATCAAACTATCATTTTTTTCTATGGCACACTCATTCAATTTATCTTGCAATTTTGCATTTGCCTTTTTCACTATCACAGTCTCGGAATACAACAAATTAAATGCAACTTGCGACTCTTTCACATCTACCTCCTCCTCCCCACTCTCTCCGCCCTCACTAACATGGGATACACTAAAAACCTCCTTGGAAGTGTCATGCACATGAGAATCGTCATCGCTCACATGACATGCCATAAACGCAACAAAGTTACGATCAATGGGGTAACTCTCTCCCTCTTACGGATCACTATAACTTAAGCTGGCACTGTAGATAATGGGTTGCTTTCCCTCTTTATTAAGTCTAGTGGTAAACTCCTTAAATTTGTGACCATACCCCTCATACCCAAAACACTTATCTGACTCATCTCTTTTAGGATTCTCAAACTTATCCTTAGAGGTGGGATATACTTTGTTGTTCTTCAATTTTTCAAATTTATTGGCTTCTTTCGATTACTTTTGAAACTTAATAAATTTTTTAAATTTCTTTGCCAACAAAGCAACATCCTCAAAATCAAAATCGGAATCAAAATTCGAAACTTTAATTTGCTCCTTCCGGGTTTTCAAAGAAATAAACTTTTCTTTATTAGGCACTTTCTTGGAGGTAATCATGTCGATTTCATAGGTTTGTAAGTCACCTACAATCTCTTCTAGTTTCGCCGACTCTAACTTACCCAAGGAGTTTAAAATGGTTACTTTCGCATCAAACCTACTAGGCAACGACCTAAGGATTTTCTTAATGAAACGGTTGTCCAGAATTTTCTCACCTAGGTTAAATGACGAGTTGACAATATTGGACAACCTAGCATAAAACTCATCAAAAGTTTTACTCTCTAACATCCTACTAGTCTCAAACCGTGTAGTGAGATTTTGAAGCTTTGATGCCCAAATCGTGATAGTGCCCTCGTGAGTAAGTGCCAAAGTATCCCAAGCCTCTTTTAATGTCTCAGAAGTCATAATTCCATTATATTCTTCATGTGTGACATGTGAAAAAATAACATCCAGACCCTTAGAATTATGCAAATCTTTGTTTAGTTTCGGTCCATGACTCAACAGACTTTAAACTATTGACCTCACCTACCATAGTGACAGGGGGTGTCCAACCTTTCTCAACTGCTAGCCACACACGCATCAATAGATTTTAATGCACATCTCATTCTCCTCTTCCAATAGGTGTAACTAGTGCCATAAAAAACATTAGTTCGAGAAAATTCGTTGTATCCAAATTTAATCTTTTGAAAACACACGGGATCACAAAACAAAAAAAATATGTTTTCTAGCTCTGATACCAATTGGAAATACCTGGGTGGTCCCTTATGCGCATTTCTTTCAAATCAAACCAATTTATTACCAAAAATTATCCAACTTTTCATGTGCACCAAACCAAGTTGTGAAAACCCAATACTTACTTTTAAACCAATTCTATCTTAATTAATCTGTAATACCCCATGACTTTGGGACTGAGAAATTAAATTTTTAAGAGAAATAAAAGTTATTTAAATTGGGGAATTTTAGCATTTAGAAAGTGAGGTCCAATAATTGAGGACGTTATAAAGTATTTTGGATGATGATTCTGAGTGCGCCATTGATTTCGGATAGGTCGAGATAGTCGAAACGACTGCCCTTGGGTTTTATATCGGGTCCGGAATATTTTTAAGTTAGTTTGACTCGAATTAGAGTAAACGAGTCATTTAAAGTGCGTATTATAACTTAAGTTGGTTGTTTTGGTTAATTAGGCTTATAAAGCCTATGGGAGACGAAAATCTCATTCTTGAGATTTCGAGAGAGAGAGAGAGAAAAGCCCTAGAAAGAAGAAGAAAGAAAGAAAGAGAAAAAAAAGAAGAAAGGAAGAAAGAGAGAGGAAAAAGCTTGGAGGCTCCGGCTAACATGCAATTTTGGGGATGATTCAACCACTAGGATTTTGAGGCAAGTGTTTAATCTTGCTAAATAATTAATTTGTGTATTTTATTTCATAACTTGTGGATGAAAGAATTGGATTTTGGGTATTAATGTCAAAACCTAGTTTTGGGTATTTTATCTTGCAATTGATGTTTATGTATGGATTTGAGGTTATATAATGAGTGCGGTTCATTTCTATATGAGTTTTGATGTTAGAAACCTAATTGGGTGGAAGATAAATGGCTGGAAGTGGATAAAATTTTTGTGATTGGAGAGTTAGTGTTCATCAAAAAATGGAAAAAGGGAAAGACACCTGGTATGGTTGGTCGATCGCGCCCAGGGGACCGGTCGACCGTGCCTCAAGGGAAAAGCCTACTACATTCTTCGTAAAGAAAATTTTAGACCCGCGATCGACCGGGTGTGTGGGATCGGTCGATCGATCCTCTGTTTTTAGCCCAAGAGTGGGATTTTCTTTTACCCTTTTTTTGGGGTTTTATTCTTAGGGGTCTACTTAATGGATTTATTATGGAGGGTTATGATATAACGTTAAGGGAATTGTGCCTTAGGATGAATAGGGGCTTTCCGGCCTATTTTAAAATTGGTTTATGAGGGTAGGATGCCTCTTTTGGGAAGGAAAGGAATATGGGACTCAATGATAGATGGATTTTATTAATATGATGGTGGTGAGCTATCATGAATTAGTTATGAATTGTGGAGATAGCCCCTTTTTGTTTATGAGCGCATTAATAAACGATATTCTGAGGTGTAGTGGGGAATCTCATTGAGGATGGAAGTTCTATTTAGAGGTGAGAAGTGAGTTTAGATATGATTTAAGGTTTAGGACTCTTTGGGAGAGTGTTAAAATCATGGCGTGAAATTGTAGGCTGAGATTTTTGCCGAATCCTTATAG
The DNA here is from genome assembly GCA_949130495.1 of Sambucus nigra. NCBI lineage: Eukaryota > Viridiplantae > Streptophyta > Magnoliopsida > Dipsacales > Adoxaceae > Sambucus > Sambucus nigra. The sequence goes on from OX422215.1 coordinate 346,354,255, forward strand.
TGATAGGATTGTATTCAAGATATGATTTGGGACCAATGAGAGGTAAAGGTCGCGTATCCTTGGTGATGATAAATTCTAGGAAGATATCATAAATGTGTTAATATTAAGGGTTCATAGGGACAATTGAACCGTAATCGGAAATTGTGAGCAAGTGGGTCATACTATCGACTAGAATAGTGTGTCGTTAATCTAGTCGAGATAGTTGTTATATATCTGTGTGTGACTAACAATGGGGATTCCAATAATTGATGGGATCATGGAATGAATTTAGGATTGAGCTTGAGGTTTGTAGACTATTAGTTATGCGCATACCAATAGTCGGAATTATTAGTAGATATATTGATGTGCTTTCAGATATAAATGGGATGTGTAGTGATCGTGACATACATTAAACTTTGGGTTGATAATCTTAATGTTGGATATATTGGAAGACTATTCATATCATAGGGGCAATGGATATATATACTTCAAGTGAGGGATCTTATTTATATAACGAATTAAGTTAATACGCTTGGAACGACGATTAGTATATTGAGGATTAATTATACTTATAGCTGAGTTTATAAATTTCATACATACAGACGAGAGATGGTACGTATATATGTATAGATATGTATATATGTGTGTACTTATGGCGTGCATATTTATACCGTGTGTGATGGTTTGTATATGTGATGTGATCATATGGATGTATATATATAGTGTGAATGCTATATATACTTATGGTGTGTTGCATACCCGGTACATGCTATCATGGGAAGTTGCGCGATGAGGGTGAGCCCCTAGCTTGAGGAGCAGGGTGTGGATATTCCCCAGGTCATAGTAGTCCATTATTATTTGTGTGATTTTATATTTTTGGGGGGTGAAAAGTGTTGGGTATGAGTCGTTCTCACTTGCCGGTTAGGAACTACGACTACTTCCTATACATTATGATTGATTTTGTCGCCATGGCGGTGTGATAATAGTCCGATAGGTGGTGACCCCGGGAGAAAGTGAGTAATTCGTGGAAGATGATAGCATGGTGCAGTATTTTGGTATCCTATAACCGTTTATGCTATGTGTATTGCAAAGTGTACATTATGTGTGTTGTGTATACGTGGTTATAGGAATGAATAATTGCTTATATATATATATATATATATATATATATATCCTATAGGTGAAGAGGATATGAAGATTCTATGATGTACATCTTGGGTGATTTTGGTGTACTAGTTCAGCGGGGTTGAAGGATCATACTTAGAGACAGTTGAGGTTATATCAACTCAAGGATTTAATAAAGATTCTAATTATGTTTTTAGATAGTACTCTATAATTAGGTAGTTGTAGTAGTAGGATTTGTGTGGACATAATGGATCCCTACGATCAACACTATCAACGAGTAGTGTATCGGGGGGTCCTTGTTCGAATTTTTCTTTACGAGACGCCCCACGCACGAAACATAGTGCAATGTTGGGAATGGAGAGAAGTTATGCTTTTAGTACTAGAATGTATGTTATTTAGAGAATGAACTCTGATATTGAAACCAAATGGTAATATGTGTCATACTAAGACTAGTAATTTGTTTAAGCAAATAACAAGAAACAATAAAGCTGAGTAAGGTATATATATTTGTGTGTATATATTTAGGTGGGTTTAGAATGTAAAGGGTTTTTGGGTTATGTAAGATGGCAGGTCATGCGGGTATAGGCCGTTCATATGGTCAGGTAAGTTGTCCTTAAGTGGGTGGGGTAACTTAATCAAGGTTCCAGAACACGATTAGGTGTGCGTTGTAGATGAGATGTGATTTTGGGGTTTCAAGAGAGTGCGACTCCACTCTAATTATGAATAGTGCATTTATATTTATTACTCACGATTAACACACTTGCTAAACATTTTTACACCGCGGGCTATGACCCATTTATATTTATCTTTTGATATATATATATATATATATATATATATACACTATTACGATAGGTGTCCGACCGTATGGATACCGGATGGTTTTCTATCCAAAGTCTTGGGAGCCGTAGCAGTTGCGGGCTGTTGCAGGATTTAGATTGTAGTCGATTTCTATTCTTTTGAAAATCTAGATAGGATTCATGTTGTATATCGGGTTTACACCCAAGGGTTATATGTAGATATTCATATTTTCGCCCCATTGGTTGTTGTACTGTCTGTGACCCGAAAGCCTATTCGGGTATATATTTTTGTATGTGCTTCTGATGTATTGAGAGTATGTTCTTTCTTTATGTTGAGCATGTATATTCTTAATTCATGTTTATAGTCATTCTCATTGTTGGTTTGAATTCCATTGTATGTTTTTATTTAAATTTTAGCATCCGCCTTTTATAGTTTCGGCTAGTTAGCCTTATCTGTTTTAGTATAGTTTGTTGATCCTGAGAATGATCCATATGAGAATCCTGATTTAATGTATTATAGGGATGGCCACCCATTATTATTTTAAGAGAGGTGTCACAGATGGTATCAGAGCATCAGGGTCTAGTGTCATTAGGATCTGTGCGGGTTTTTTGCGTTCCTCCGCAAGCGTTCTTGATGTGGAGCCCTACTATTAAGATTATTATATTCACTACGTCTATTTCCTTCTGTGAGGTGTACTCACTTGAACGAAGTTCTGAGATAGTTTCTCTCGTCTCCAACGTCGCCAATAATAAGTCATCCAGGAAGGGGAAAGATGAGAGATGTAATACCCATAATAGATTTTGGGTATGCTTTGATTGGAGGTATTTTCTTTCCGCGACCCAGGCAGAGATAATGATGAGATTTCTAGCGATGATTTAAGGTGTTTTGACGACGGTCGAGTAAGAAAACGAATTGACTCGAATGGATAATTCGGGGATCGATAAGGTATGGGATGAGGATAAGAGAGTTGTGAAGTCCTTGGGAGGTTTGGATTGAGAAATTAGTCAATATTTGTTAGGATATCTGTTGTTGCTGACTTTTATCGGTGAAAAGTATGTGACGTCCCATTTTCAGGAGCATCGTCTTCATTTAAGAAAGGAGTGAGAAGTTTGAGAATTTGGTCCATTAAGTAGGATTGAAGGAGTTTTCAGGGGTCGCAATAGCGTTTTGTCCTTCAGGATAGTTACGAAGGATTTTAGGGAAGATGTTTCTCTTGTGGAGAAATAGGCTTTAGGAAGAATTATTGTCCTAGAAGGGGGTAGAGGACTTTAAACAGGGATTCATGGATGAAGTAAAGCAGTTGGAATATGAAAGTATAAGGTAGAATACCTTTCTTTTGGTTTAGGTCATGCATTATGCAGAAATTGGAGCATCGCATATAAGGTATACCGAGTGGTTAGCCTCTATATCCATAGTGTGTACGAACTTTCCTTGGAGGAAGGAGTGAGTAAGTACGGCCTTTGTATGGAATCTTTTGTGATAATAGACCATATCGTGAGGAGGTAGTAGAGATTTATGCTATTTAATTCTGGAAGTGCGGACTATTAAGGTTTTTTTAGTAGTGGATGTAAGACTATTATTTTATATATAGGCTAGGGCAGGTAATTGTAGTATTCTAATGAGGAAAAGACTTACCTTGCGGCAATTCTTTAATGTAATGTCAAGGATTTGTATAACTGAGAGGTTCAGAGTTTGGCAAATCATTGTTGAGCGGTGAATTTATCTCACGGTTGTGCTAGTTTTGAGAACTAGATATTGGTTAGAGTATTGTATTTGTTGAGACCTTGTGTCTTGAACCTAAGATGTTTGCTTGGCATGTCGAAAGATATGGAATTATTTTATATTATCTTGTTATACAGGCCTTCGGGCAGTATCTATAATTCGAAAACGTTTTATAAAACTTTAACCCTGGTTCAACTGATCTCAATCCCGGACATAGGAGCACAATAGTGTATTGGGAGGGTTCTTTGTTTGGATTTCGCTTGTGAGACCTCCCCCGCACGAATGTAGCAAATGTCATGAATTGAGAAGAGTTCAACCATTGGGAATTTCAAACTTTTATATATACTGAATATACTTCTATAGATAGATTTGTTGAGAGTTATATTACGACTTGAGACTAGTGAAGCTGGGTTATGGTTTTATGAGTTGAGCTCGGGTACAGGGTGTATTGGCACCCTTGGTAGCTAGTTTGATTTCTAAAGTCTATATGATTCAATGTGAGAAGTGGGAGAAATAGGTATAACAATGTTGAGGATAGATGTAAGGACTAGATAAGATTCGAAGTCCTAGGGATAACTTAAATTTCACGGATGAAATTCTTATAAGGGGGTAAGTATGTAATACCCCGTGACTTTGGGACTGAGAAATTAAATTTTTGAGTGAAATAAAATTTATTTAAATTGGGGAATTTTGAAATTAGGAAAGTGAGGTCCAAAAATTTAGGACGTTATGAAGTATCCCAGATGATGATTCTGAGTGCGCCATTGATTCCGGATAGGGCGAGATAGTCGAAATGACTATCCTAAGGTTTTATTTCGAGTCCGAAATATTTTTAAGTTTAGTTTGACTCGAATTGGAATAAACGAGTCATTTATAGTGTGTATTATAACTTAAGTTGGGTGATTTAGGTAATTAGGCTTATAAAGCCTTTGGGAGATTAAAATCATATTCTTGAGATTTCGAGAGAGAGAGAGATAGAGAGAAGCCTTAGAAAGAAGAAGAAATAAAGAAAGAGAGAAAGAAGAAGAAAGGAAGAAAGAGAGAGGAGAAAGCTTGGAGGCTCTGGCTAACACTCTATTTCGGGGATGATTCAACCACTATGATTTTGAGGCAAGTGTTTAATCTTTCTAAATAATTAATTTGTGTATTTTATTTCATAATTTGTGGATGAAAGAATTGGATTTTGGTTATTATTGTCAAAACCTAGTTTTGGGTATTTTATCTTGCAATTGATGTCTATGTATGGATTTGAGGTTGTATAATGATTGGGGTTGATTTCTATATCATTTTTGATGTTATAAACCTAATTGGGTGAAAGATAAATGGTTGGAAGTGATAAAATTTGGTGTTTGGAGAGTTAGGGTTCATCCAAAAATGGAAAAAGGGCAAGACACTTGGTATGGACGGTTGACCACGCCCAGGGGACCTGTCAACCGCGCCTCAAGGGAATAGCCTACTGCATTCTTTGTAGGGAACATTTTAGATCCGCGGTCGACCAGGGGTCCGGGACCGGTCGACCGGTCCTCTATTTTTAGCCCAAGAGTGGGATTTTCTTTTACCCTTTTTCTTTTGGGTTTTATTCTTAGGGGTCTTCTTAATGGACTTATTATAGAGGGTTATGGTATAATGTTAAGGGAATTGTGCCTTAGGATGAATAGGGGCTTTCGGACCTATGTTAAAATTGGTTTATGAGGGTATGATGCCTCTTTTTGGAAGGAAAGGATTATGGGACTGAATGATAGGCGGATTTTATTAAAATGATGGTGGTGAGCTATCATGAATTAGTTATGAAGTGTGGAGATAGCCCCTTTTTGTTTACGTGTGCATTAATAACCGATATTCCGAGGTGTAGTGGGGAATCTCATTCAGGATGGAAGTTTAATTTAGAGGTCGAAAGTGAGTTTAGATATGAATTAAGGTTTAGGACTATTTGGGAGAGGGGTAATGGAATGGCGTGAAATTGTAGGCCGAGATTTGTGTCGAATCCTTATAGTGATAGGATTCTATTCAAGATATGATTTGCGACTAATGATAGGTAAAGTTCGCGTATCCTTAGTGATGAGAAATTAAAGGAATATATCGTAAATGTGTTAATGTTAAGGGTTCATAGGGACAATTGAACCGTAATCGGAAATTGGGAGCGATTGGGTCATACTATCGACTAGAATAGTGTGTTGAAAATCTAGTCGGGAAAGTTGTTATATATCTTTGTGTGATTAACAATGGGGATTCCAATAATTAATGGGATCATGGAATGATTTAGGATTGAGCTTGAGGTTTGTAGGCTATAAGTTATGCGCATACAAATAGTCGGAATTATTACAAGATATATCGATGTGCTTTCAGATATAGATGGGATGTGTAGTGATCGTCACATACATTAAACTTTGGATTGATAATCTTAATCTTGGATATATTTGAAGACTATTCATATCATAGGGGTAACGGATGAATAGACTTCAAGTGAGGGATCGTATTTATATAACGAATTAAGTTAATACGCTTGGAACGATGGTTAGTATATTGAGGATTATTTATACTTATAGACAAGTTTATAAATTTTATTCATACGGACGAGAGAAGGTATGTATATATATATATATAGAGAGAGAGAGAGAGATTTGTATATATGTGTGTACTTATGGCGTGAATAATTATACCGTGTGTGATGGTTTGTATATATGATGTCATCATATGGATGTGTATATATAATGTGAATAATATATATACTTATGGTGTGAAGAATACCCGGTACATGCTATCATGGGAAGTTCCGCGATGAGGGTGAGCACCTGGCTTAAGCATTCGGGTGTGGATATTCCTCAGGTCATAGTCATCCATTATTATTTGTGTGATTTTATGTTTTGGGGGGTGAGAACTCTTGGGTATGAGTAGTTTTCACTTGCCAGTTAGGAACTATGACCGCTTCCCATACGTTATGATTGATTTTGTCGCCATGGCGGTGTGATAATAGTCCGATAGGTGGTGACCCCGGGGGAAAGTGAGTAATTCGTGGAAGATGATAGCATGGTGTAGTATTTTGGTATCCTATAACCATTTATGCTTTGTGTATTGAAAAGTGTACATTGTGTGTGTTATGTATACGTGGTTATAAGAATTAATAATTGCTTATATATATATATATATATATATATATATATATATATATATATATATATCCTATAGGTGAAGAGGATATGAAGATTCTATGATGTACATCTTCGGTGATTTTGGTGTACTAGTTCACTGGGGTCGAAGGATCATACTTAGAGACAATTGCGGTTATATCGACCCAAGGATTTAATAAAGATTATAATTATGATTTTAGATAGTACTCTATAATTAGGTAGTTGCAGTAGTAGGATTTACGTGGACATAATGAATCCCTACGGTCAACATTGTCAAGGAGTAGTGTATCGGGGGGGTTCCTTGTTTGGATTTCCCTTTGCGAGATGCACCACACACGAAACATAGTGCAATGTTGGGAGTGGAGAGAAGTTATGCTTTTAGTACTAGAATGTATGTTATTTAGAGAGTGAACTCTTATATTGAAACCAAATGGTAATATGTGTCATACTAAGACTAATAATTTTTTTAAGCAAATAACAAGAAACAATAAAGCTGAGTAAGGTATATATATTTGTGTGTATATATTTAGGTGGGGTTAGAATGGAAAGGGTTTTTGGGTTATGTAAGACGGTAGGTCATGCGGGTATTGGCCGTACGTATGGTCAGGTAAGTTGTCCTTAAGTGGGTGGGGTAACTTAATTAAGGTTCCAGGACACGATTAGGTGCGTGCTGTCGATGAGAGGTGAGTTTGGGGTTTCACGAGAGTGCGACTCCACTCTAATTATGAAAAAGTGCATTTATATTTATTATGCACGGTTAACACCCTTGCTAAACATTTTTACACATCGGGCTTTGACCCGTTTATATTTCTCTTTTGCTATATATATATATATATATATATATATATATATATATATATATATATATATACAGTTACTACAGGTGTCCCACCGTATGGATACCAGATGCTTTTCTATCCAGAGTCTTGCGAGCCGTAGGAGTTGCGGTCTGTTGCGGGATTTAAATTGTAGTCTCTTTCTATTCCTTTAAAAATCTAGATAGGATTCATGATTTATATCGGGTATATATGTGTGTATGTACTTATGATGTATTGAGAGTATGGGGTATATATGCTTTATATTGTAATACCCCGTAATTTTTATAACTTTTAAAATGGGTTATATTTTAAATTAATGGATTAATTGGATTTTATTATTAATTAATTCATTTGGGTTTTACCCGAAGTGTAGATATTAAAATGTATGATTATGAATATTACTTAAAGATATTTAGGTAATATATGAATGAGATGTCATTGATATGACGGTGTGATATAAATTCGGTAATTTGAATTTTTAGTCAGACCCGGTACGCGACGTGTCGGGACTAAATTGTGAGATTTAAAAGTAAATTTATTTTCTATTGACCTTATAGTCATTTCAACTGCGTCGTTGCGTCCGGAAGGTTCGAAATAGTCAAAAAAGTCTATTTGGATGTTAATTTTGAGTCTCGGGTCATTTGGAAATGAATAGACAACCGAAAAGGGCATTTTGGTAATTTTCTAGGGGAATGAATAGTGATTTCGGGTTTTGTCCTATTATAAGTATGTGGAGATTAAGTGTACGTGGTTTATTCCTCTCCTCTACACAAAATAGAGAAGTCATCTTCCTAGAGAGAATGAAAGGTTGCTTTGGAAGGGAAAAGCTACTTGGGAAGGAGAAGAACTAAGACCAAGAGTCACCACCACCGGAGTTTGACTGGAGAAGGGACAACCACCTGTGATATTCTACACCAAAGGATCACACCTTTAATAGAGGCAAGTGTTTGATATTTTCAACTTAAGTTCGTATATTGTCCATGTTAGAATAATTATGAAAAGAGATGATTTTTCATGTTTGGAAGACATAATGGAGCTGTTATATGGATTTCTAGAAACTGAAATGATATAGGAAGTAAACTCATGTTGTAGGATGATAATAATCCACGAAATGATCATGAATCTGTTGAAGAAAATCAGAAAACCATTGTTGTGTTCTTAAGGATATTAGTTTTATAATTTTCTGGAAAAGAGGAGATAAACATGCTTTTAATCCAATCTCTTGATGATTCTAGGATGTTTAGAACATTAGAAATCATTCATATATGTTGATATATCATGTGGTAGAGATTATAAGTCATTTTTGATGTTAATATGAAGGTTTGAATGAACAAAAATGGTGAAACCCATAGTTGCTGAAATGCAGAAAAACCAGGTTGTGACCTGAGTGATCGATCGATCGACCTCCACAGAATATGTAAAGTTGTTTATTTTTAAATGTTGATTCTTATCCCCCAACTTTTGTGGATCTTTGGTGATTATTATTTGGATATTATGGGACTTAGAAAATATTAGTAAGCCCTTGATAAGATTTGAATTAATTTCATTGGGATTTCATTAATTAGAATAATGATAATTAATTTAAAGGAATTTCGGTTGCTAGATTCATTCGTTGAACACTAAATGGGGATGTATGAGGATTAAAGATAGGACTAGTAGGGGTGATTTAATATAACACCTAGGTATCCTTAAGTTTAAAAGAGGGTTTATTCCTAAGTGAAAGAAGATATGTTTATAAGAGATTTGAAACTATCGGTTTTAACCTTAATTAAAGGGAGAGTTTAATTCATAGTAATTTGGGAGAAATGATGTTATGGACCAGTAGGATCTTAGTGACTTCTTACTGAATATATGTTGAGGAAAAACCTATTGGAACCTTGAGTATTGAGTGAGGCTCGGGGATAATTAAATTAAGAAGTAAAGTTATGACATTGTAATACGTGGGATTTAAAGGGATATAATGCTACGTAAGGGAATAATCTAAGGTTAATGTGAGTACCTTGTTGTTAGTATATTATAGGTATGATAATGCCTATTTGATTGATTTATGATTATGTGTATGACATACCTAGCTTACTTGCTATCGACGGGAGGTTTGCGTGTGAGGGCACTCATATCCTGATGAATCCATGGGATCTTTGATTTGTCGCTCGAGAACATAGGTCTATGAAAGACTTATCGGGGAGTTGATAAGTCCGCTGACTGTGGATACGTAGGTATGTGCGTGAACCATGGATAGGAGAACTATGTTCGCCTCCAACTTGTATGTTGTTGATTGTGGTTCGAGGAATCTTTACCGAACCTTTAGTCCCCTATTCGGCGACCAGCGATGATGGGACGTGATAGCAGAGTAATGCATTGCACCGCAGCTGTGACTCGGGGTGCCGTATTATATATGAATATATATATATAATGAATTAAATGAATGAATGGATATTTATTGTGGTTAAATCTATCTACGGTGATAATTGTAGATAACGGTGAATAGAGAAAAAAGAATGTAATTAAGATAATGAATGTTTATTCCTATGGAATTGAAAAGCTGAATTCATGTTAATGAGAAACGATTCATATAAGTGAGAAATGTATAAGAATGAATAATAATGTGACGTATGGTATGGGACATACAGGGATTATGATATTGGAATGGAATTATGGAGACTAGAAAAGGGGAACCATTAACTAGGAGGTTAATAGGAAACGTTAAGTGTGCACTCTAGTTGAGAGGTGAGAACAGCAAGTGAGAGTGGGATCTAACATGTACATAATAAATGCTTTATTGCACTTGTTAAATACTTGCTGTTTTATAAATCATTTTCACAATCGGGCTCTGACCCGTTTCCTTGCATATTTTCTTTTCTATCGTATCTTCTATATCAGGTGTCCAGCAGCAGGGACACCAAACTTAGTGGATTATGGTAGGCTATGGAGCTATGGAGCTTTGCTTAGACGCCTATGATCTTTTTTATTCAAAGTATTCTTAGTTAGGGCATATCGCCCAAAGGATTCAGTTATCTTTTCTATCGGGGTCAAATACTATTGTATTCGGGTCTTTTTAATACATTTAATATTGTTGGGATTACTATACTGGATTAATATTATTTGGGAATGTTTATTCCAATTGCATTTAAATTCTTTTATGTTATCTATTTGGTTATCAGTGTTGTAGAATAAAATGTGTTGTGTTATTCTTAAACTGGAAATGGATTTTGTTAAATTAAAATTTGGAAAGTTTTTAACACCAGCTTAATTGGGTATTGGGTGAGTTGTAAATGTTTTCGACAGTGATGCTAAGAATGAGCCAACTGTATATTCTGTTTTAATTTGGTATGGGACTGTCCACCCGGTATTTAATTAGGCGGGGTGTTACAGGTGGTATCAGAGCATCAGGTTCTAGTGTCCTTTAGGGTCTGTACGACTTACTGTGTTTTCTTCTTAGCGTTCTTTGGTGTAGAGCCCTATGGTTAGGATTGTTTATTTCTTTGTTAAGATTCCGTATATATTAGTGAATCTTATTCGCATTCGAACGGGTTCGTACAAGAAGTATGACAGATGAGGGCCATTGGACGGATCGCGGATATCGCACTTAGGAGGTTATGAAGTATGTTCAAGTATGATGACCATAGTCGAGGTCACCCTTATTATGGAAAATTAAGGAAAGTCATTAGTAGAAGTTCTAGAAATGATGGAATTTTGTGTATTACCTAACGAAGGCAATATATTAAAAGGCTTGGTCATATAGTGGAGTATAGGTAACTAGAACTGGAAAATTTGGGGTAAAATTTTTCTTGACTCATCGGAGCAAAGTTATAATATTGGGAGACAACAACCACCACCCATGAATGAGGGTATGTTTTCTATCTAAGGAATTATGAGGCGTATATTTATTTTTGTAGCGATTGATATTGATTGGGCAAAAGAGTTGCTAAACTCAGCCTATAACACTGTTATTTACGTAGAGTCACTGAGGGGTGTGGGACACCTATTTATTACATGTTATCACGAGGGTTTGATTTTTTTATCATGGGATTTCTTACTTTGGGGCATGCCCGAGCATGATGTGACTATCGTCATGCATTGACTTGTGGTATACGAGAGCGTATGTACTACTACTAACCAGCATCTTGTCTTCTAGAGAAGAGTAGATGAGTAGACTCTATTTGAAATCAATAAAACCTAATTTTTTTTGTTTAAATCGATAACCCCAATTTTTATATACTATTGACTAAGGACCTCAGGAGTTTCGATGACCGACTACTTTAGGTAGTAGTGTATCGGGGGGGGGGGGGTCCTTGTTTGGATTTCGCTTGCGAGACACCCCAAGCATTAAACTAATAACCGTTGGGAGTCAAAATAAGTTAGGTCTTTGGGATATGAGTTTATTAATTTTTGATAAATCGTATAATGAAAGTGGTACGATAGGGTGTATGGGCGCCCTGGATGGTTGGATTGTAGTAGTTTTCAAAATTGTGAAAGTATCAAGATCATTTTTCCGAACTTGGATACGTGAATGGTATAGGGAAGATTGGGTAAAGTTTATATTTGATTCAGTTGGAACTATATGGTGAGGTTGGGCGTATAACATCAATAGGGATTTTTGATAATGTACTGTATGGGCGGTACGTCTTAGATTTCTTGCGATGTGAGATTTATACTCGGAGTTGACCTTACCGTTATGGTTTATATTCCTGAATTTCGGATGAAATTATGTTATAAGGGGGGAAATATGTAATACCCCGTAATTTTTATGACTTTTAAAATGGGTTATATTTTAAATTAATGGATTAATTGGATTTTATTATTAATTAATTCATTTGAGTTTTATCCGAAGTGTGGATATTAATATGTATGATTATGAATATTACTTAAAGATATTTAGGTAATATATGAATGAGATGTCATTGATATGATGGTGTGATATAAATTCCGTAATTTGAATTTTTAGTCAGACGCGGTATGGGACGTGTCAGGACTAAATTGTGAGATTTAAAAGTAAATTTATTTTCTATCAACCTTATAGTCATTTCGCATGCGTCTTTGCGTTCGAAAGGTTCGAAATAGTCAGAAAACTCTATTTGGATGTTAATTTTGAGTCTCGGATCATTTGGAAATGAATAGACAACCCAAAAGGGCATTTTGGTAATTTTCTAGGAGGATGAATAGTGATTTCGGGTTTTGTCCTATTATAAGTATGTGGAGATTAAGTGTACGTGGGTTATTCCTCTCCTCTACACAAAATAGAGAAGTCATCTTCCTAGAGAGAGTGAAAGGTTGCTTTGGAAGGGAAAAGCTACTTGGGAAGGAGAAGAACTAAGACCAAGAGTCACCACCACCAACCACCAACGGAGTTTGACCGGAGAAGGGACAACCACCTGAGATATACTACACCAAAGGATCAGACCTTCAATAGAGGCAAGTGTTTGATATTTGCAACTTAAGTTCGTATATTGTCCATGTTAGAATAATTATGAAAAGAGGTGATTTTTCATGTTTGGAAGACTTAATGGAGCTGTTATATGGATTTCTAGAAACTGAAATGATATAGGAAGTAAACTCATGTTGTAGGATGATAATAATCCACGAAATGATCATGAATATGTTGACGAAAATCTGAAAACCTTTGTTGTGTTCTTGAGGATATTAGTTTTATAATTTTCTGGAAAAGAGGAGATAAACATGCTTTTAATCCAATCTCTTGATGATTCTAGGATGTTTAGAACATTAGAAATCATTCATATATGTTGATATATCATGTGGTAGAGATTATAAGTCATTTGGGACGTTAATATGAAGGTTTGAATGAACAAAAATGGTCAAACCCGTAGTTGCTGAAATGCAGAAAAACTAGGTTGTGACCTGAGTGATCGATCGATCGACCCCCTGCCTTCGATCGATCGACCTCCCCAGAATATGTAAAGTTATTTCTTTTTAAATGTTCATTCTTATCCCAAAACTTTTGTGGATCTTTGGTGATTATTATTTGGATATTATGGGACTTACAGAATATCAGTAAGCCCTTGATAAGATTTGAATTAATTTGATTGGAATTTCATTAATTAGAATAATGATAATTAATTTAAAGGAATTTCGGTTGCTAGATTCATTCGTTGAACTCTAAATGGGGATGTATGAGGATTAAAGATAGGACCAGCAGGGTTGATTTAATATAACACCTAGGTATCCTTAAGTTTACAAGAGGGTTTAATCCTAAGTGAAAGAAGATATGTTTATAAGAGATTTGAAACTCTCAGTTTTAACCTTAATTAAAGGGAGAGTTTAATTCATAGTAATTTGGGAGAAATGATGTTATGGACCAGTAGGATCTTAGTGACTTCCTACTGAATATATGTCGAGGAAAAACCTATTTGAACCTTGAGTATTGAGTGAGGCTCGGGGATAATTAAATTAAGAAGTAAAGTTATGACATTTTAATACGTGGGATTTAAAGGGATATAATGCTACGTAAGGGAATAATCTAAGTTTAATGTGAGTACCTTGTTGTTAGTATATTATAGGTATGATAATGCCTATTTGATTGATTTATGATTATGTATAAGACATACCTAGCTTATATGCTATCGACGGGAGGTTTACGTGTGAGGGAAGTCATATCCTGATGAATCCATGGGATCTTTGATTTGTCGCCCGAGAACATAGGTCTATGAAAGACTTATCGGGGAGTTGATAAGTACGATGACTGTGGGTATGTAGGTATGTCGTGACCCATGGATACGAGAACTATGTTCGCCTCCAACTTGTATGTTGTTGATTGTGGTTCGAGGAATCTTTACCGAACCTTTAGTCCCCTATTCGGCGACCAGCGATGATGGGACGTGATAGCATAGTAATGCATTGCACCGCAACTGTGACTGGGGGTGCCGTATTATATATATATATATATATAATGAATTGAGTGAATGAATGGATATTTATTGTGGTTAAATCTATCTACGGTGATAATTGTAGATAACGGTGAATAGAGAAAAAGAATGAAATTAAGATAATGAATGTTTATTCTTATGGAATTGAAATGCTGAATTCATGTTAATGAGAAATGATTCATATAAGTGAGAAATGTATAAGAATGAATAATAATGTGACGTATGGTATGGGACATACAGGGATTATGATATTGGAATGGAATTATGGAGACTAGACAAGGGGAACCATTAACTAGGAGGTTAATAGGAAACGTTAATTGTGCACTCTAGTTGAGAGGTGAGAATAGCAAGTGAGAGTGGGATCTAACATGTACATAATAAATGCTTTATTGCACTTGTTAAATACTTGTTGTTTTATAAATCATTTTCACAATCGGGCTCTGACCCGTTCCTTGCATATTTTCTTTTCTATTGTATCTTCTATATCAGGTGTCTAGCAGCAGGGACGCCAAACTTAGCGGATTATGGCAGGCTATGGAGCTATGGAGCTTTTCTTAGACGCCTATGATCTTTTTGATTCACAGTATTCTTAGTTAGGGCATGTCGCCCAAAGGATTCAGTTATCTTTTCTATCGGGGTCAAATACTATTGTATTCGGGTCTTTTTGATACATTTAATACTGTTGGGATTACTGTAATGGATTAATATTATTTGGGAATGTTTATTCCAATTGCATTTAAATTCTTTTGTGTTATCTATTTGGTTATCAGTGTTGTAGAATAAAATGTGTTGTGTTATTCTTAAACTGGAAATGGATTTTGTTAAATTAAAATTTGGAAAGTTTTTAACACCAGCTTAATTGGGTATTGGGTGAGTTGTAAATGTTTTCGACAGTGATGCTAAGAATGAGCCAACTGTATATTCTGTTTTAATTTGGTATGGGACTGGCCACCCGGTATTTAATTAGGCGGGGTGTTACATATATGTGTATATATTCATATTTCCTACCCATTGGTTATTGTACTCTCTGTGACCTGACATCTTATTCGAATACATATGTGTGTATGTACTTATGACGATTGAGAGTATGTTATTTCTTCATGTTGAGCATGTATATTCTTAATTAATGTTTATAGTCATTCTCATTGTTGGTTTGAATTCCATTGTATGTTTTTATTTAAAGTTTGGCATTCGTTTTTATAGTTTCGAGTAGTTAGCCTTATCTATTTTAGTATAGTTTGTTCATGCTAAGAATGAGCCATATGAGATTCTTGATTTAATGTAGTATAGGGTTGGCCACCCGTTATTATTTTAACTGGGGTGTCACATAATCCTAAACATGCATCTAGTGATTAAAGAAAGTAAAATAAAGTAAATAATACTCACAACGTCGGATGTACGTGGAAAAAACTCAAAACGGGAAAACAACCTCGGACGGCCCAAGACATACAATGACTATTGATGATGCTGGAATTAGCACCACCGGATAAGGTGTTTCCAAGCTCAATCTAAGAACAGCAATGGCAGCATAGTTATGTAAAAGGTAAGAGAATGAGATGAGGAGAAGAGGAGAGAGCACCAGGATATAAGTGGTTCAGCCTAAATTGACCTACGTCCACTGTGTGTGTGTGAATAACCTCACTGCAACAAATACTAATGGCCATGGATACAATCTCTCAAGCTTTCTCTCTTTACTGTGTATCTAGATAGAGTTTCAGCTAGGGTTTAATATTTTGGATCCCTTTGCAAGGTAGAGGATGATCTCTATATATAGTACCTAGGGGGTGTAATGTACCCCCCATGCATGCAATGAGCATGTGTGTGGTAGCCTCACCAATAGGGGAAGCCACCTGTCACTGTCACATGTAAGGAATGATGATGAAATATCCTCCCCACGTGTGGAGAATAATATTGTTACAACTGATTTGTGCCCATGTGTCCTTATCCAAATGTCAATAGATGCTCGGCCGCCATATTGGTGCATGACCTCGGCCTGGGAGACGCCGAGCTGTAAAGGCTTGATATTCATTTAATTCGAGATGTGCCATAGGGAGTCTCGGCCTGATCTCGGCCGAGACATTATGCTGGGGTCGGCCCCAGCCGAGATTGGACGGATTCCATGTTGAAGATTACCAAGGCTTCTTGTCACCTCGGCCCCAGCCGAGGTTGGACTGATTCCATGTTGAAGATTACCAAGGCTTCTTGTTACCTCGGCCTACACTCGTCCGAGGTTGCCATACCCAGGTATATGAGAATGCTGTCGATGCCTGTGATGCGCATAGTGTCCATTGGAAATGTAGGTGGTAGTGTCGGCCTGGGCCGACCTTACTAAGGTCGAGGGCTGATATTATGGGCCCATGGCTTTTCCAGGGTTGATCAATATCTCGGCCATCACCCGGCCGAGGTTGGTGTCTCTAGGCTGAGGTCACACTTGGGGCATATCAATCACCCCCCAGCCCCTAGTCACATATGAGGGAAGGTGACTAGGGGATTAGTGCGCATCCGAGGCCTGTCTTCTTACGAACCAATACTTTCTTGACACTTGTCCAATGTTGGAGCATGCTTGCTTGGTAGGCGTGTGCTGTCAGCCGCCCTTTGGGGCTCCCAAGGCAATGATGGGCCTTAGGAAACGTGCCCATGTATTTAAGGGTTTCAAAACCCCTTTTTCCCTCCTTCTTCTTCATTTCTTCTCTCATGTGCACGATTTCTTCCTGCAACTTCTCTCTCTCTAATGCGCTTCGAATCAAGGCTCCACTGCAGAGGCACTGTTGGTGGTTTCTTCGCGAATTTTCTTTATTTTCCCTCATCGTTTCATTTCCAGGTACTTTCTCCCTTTCATTTCCTTTGTTTTTCGCTTTTGGTTTGCATTTTTCGGCGAGTTTCATCCTTTTCCGGCGAGCATCATAGTTTCAGGCGAATCGTATTCGCTTTAAACTTCTAAGTTTGATCTTTAGATTTCTTTACTTTACAAGCCAATCCTGTTTGTAGTTTTAGGAAAATCCCTAAGTTTAGGGTCGTCCTCTGATGCTCAGACCTTTATACCAGCTTCTTGATGATTTCCCCTCTCTTAGAGAGAAGACCCTAGAAAAGATTAGGCAAATAGAAAGGGCCCAAGAGGAGGCTCGTAGGTTACAAGAATTTCCTATTAGACCTATCTTTCCCCCACCTCTCAAGGTGGTATGTCCTGATCCCCCTGAGTTCTTCTATCAGACAGAGGTCCCTGCCGACCCAATACCGATGTCTGAGTCTGAGTCTTCCACCTCAGACCCTATGTTTGTGGACTCTTTTCAGGAAGCCATGGATTTTACACCTCGGCCTGGTCAGGCCCCTGATCAGGCCGAGGTTTCCAGCCAAGCTTCATCCCATAATGGCTCAAGCACCTCAGCCTCTTCTTCAGAGGTTGAAATTGTTGAGCCGAGTGTGGCTGTGCCACCCATTCTTGACGCCATCCCCCTGTCGGCCGTCACAGGGGCAAAGTTCGCTCCGAGATTCACTACCCATCTACATCTGCTCCGGCCGACGTTGAGCTTGATGATGATGAAGATGCTGAAAGCGATGTCGACGTCTCTGAGGCGGCCGAGATCGAAAGCATGGTAAATGATGTGGATCTTCTGTGCTTCAGATATTTATACTCCATTAGTCCCTCCATAAAATTAAGGAGACCTCTGAGGGAAGAGACGGCCTATCATGGCCGGGATGGAGAAATATGCCTGTACGAGCAGATGTTTAGGTTAGGGTTTCGCCTACCCATTCATCCCATCATCAAATCCATTCTCTCTTATATCAACTTGGCCCCCTCACAACTATCCCCCAATGCCTGGAGAGTCATCATAGGGGCCATTATCTTATGGAGGGTAGTCCACCATTCTGACCTCCCAGTTCAGGTCTTCGTTGGTTGTTATGTCCCAACCTCGGCCAAAAACCATCCGAGCTACGATCATTTTGTGGCTCGGAGGCCTGAGAAGAAAATGCTCCAGGTGACTCAGACCTCAAACCATAATTGGAAGCCCCGCTATTTTTTTGCCTCTGGACCATGGGAATTTGGCCCATGCGTTCCCTCTTCCACACTTGAGCCGAGGATACCCCTCAAATGGGGTAAGGTTACCATGTCTGCCAGGGCCGACCCTGGTCTAAGTCTTCAGAATATCCAGAAGGTGAAAGCCCTACAAGACCAAGGGGCATATGGTCTTTTTGTTAAGTTCGAACATTTGCTGACCCCCCATTATCTCTCGGGGACGGGTCTAGGTGGAAGTCCCCTTGTTGACTTTGGTAAGGATTTTTCTTTTTAAGTTTAACCTCTGAACTCATTCATATCTGATCTCTAACCCATATCTTTTAACTTTTACAGAGCGACCACAAGACATTACAGACGAACTGTGGGAGATGGATGCACCGAGCTTAGCGAGACTTGCCAAAAAAGACGGTCTGAATGCTCCTCCCCCAGCTCCCTCTACATCCAAATCTCAGGCCTCAAAGAAGAGGGCCCCAGAAGCCCATGCCTCTGAGGATCAGAGGCCGACCTTGAGGCAGAAGAAAGCCTCTGATGCTGCAATTCCAATCTCCTCGGCCGACGCCCTGTCGGCCCGCCTGGACCAGCTGAAGTTATCTGATAGCATTGTCGGCCATAGTCTGCAGGCCCTTGACCCCATCGGCTCTGCAACGACCGAGGCTGACAAGCGCTTTTTCAGGTCTCTGGATACAGGACTACTGGTTGAGTTCGGCCTTCACAGAGCCGTTCAGGTACGTCTTGATCTCTCGTCAAAATTTTATAAGTGCAACATCTGACTTTTCTCCAGCTTAACCTTTTCCTTAAATGTGCAGGGAGTGGCTTCTATGCACCACCTATCGAACTGGACTCTGAGGAAATTGCCCCTCATCCAGAAGGGGCAAGAGGCCGAGAAGGTTCAGAGCACCCTAAATGCTGAGGTAGACCGTTTGAAATCAGAGCTACAGAACTCTGAAAATAAGGTTAAGGGGTTGGAGAAAGACATTTCTCTTCTCGTCAAAGATCATGCCAAAGCCCTAAAGGCCAAAGATGACGTTCTGCATCAGAAGGTCAGCTCGGCTGTCAAGGCTGCCCTTGAAGATGCCTCAACCAAAATAATTTCTGACTACAAAGCCTCGGACGAGTTCATGGGTTTTGGTTTTGAATATCTCGATAGAGGTATCAAGGCAACTACCCAATGGGCTGAAGTCAGAGAGAGGGAGGTCGGTACTCTAAAGGCCTTTGACTTTGTGGGTCTCGGCTTTGCTGACCCTCAGTTTTCTCAGGCGCTTCAAGAGGTGGAAGACGAGGCTGCTGCTCCTGCTAAGACTGCAACTCTAGGAGGGACCGAGGTCGGAGGGGCAGACCATAATAATGACGTGGCCAAGGTTACTAATGCTGATCAAGCCAATCAGGCCGAGGCTGTTAATGTTCCCCCCCAAACCTTTAGGATTTGTAATTTGTAACTTGTAACTCGTAACTTGTAACTTGTAACACCATGGTACTTTGTATTCAAGGAATATTTGTTACTTCTTTGTATTTCAACCTCTGAATGCTATGTCTCTTCCCTTTATTGAATGCCATGTGATCTCTTCTATTATTTTGTTGTAGTGATGTCTTGTTTATACTCAGTCAATCATTCTGACCTTAGGTCTCTTCACCAATGAATTGTAATTAGGCTCTGAGGTCATTACCTAAGATGATATTCTCATAACCAACTTCACCAAATTAATGATGTTAAGGGTCTGAGGTCATTTACTAAGGTGTCTAAGCTCAGACCTCTTCACCCCCGAGTGATGTTATGAAGGTCTGAGATCGTCACCTAAGACGTTATCCTCACAATTAATTTCACCAAGTTAATGATGTTAAGGGTCTGAGGTCATCTACTAAGGTGTCTGAGCTCAGACCTCTTCACCACCGAGTGATTTTATGAAGGTCTGAGGTCGTCACCTGAGACTTTATCCTCACAATTAATTTCACCAAATTAATGATGTTAAGAGACTGAGGTCATATGCTACGGTGTCTGAGCTCAGACCTCGTTACCACTGAGTGATGTTATGAAGGTTTGAGGTCATCACCTAAGATGCTATTCTCATAATTAATTTCACCAAATTAATGATGTTAAGGGTCTGAGGTCATCTGCTAAGGTGTCTGAGCTCAAACCTCTTCACACCCCGAGTGTTGTTATGAAGGTCTGAGGTCATCACCTAAGACGTTATCCTCACGATTAATTTCACCAAATTAATGATGTTAAGGGTCTGAGGTCATCTACTAAGGTGTCTGATCTCAAACCTCTTCACCACCGAGTGATGTTATGAAGGTCTGAGGTCGTCACCTAAGACGTTATCCTCACAATTAACTCCACCAAATTAATGATGTTAAGGGTCTGAGGTCATCTACTAAGGTGTCTTAGCTCAGACCTCTTCACCCCCGAGTGATGTTATGAAGGTCTGAGGTCGTCACCTAAGACGTTATCCTCATAATTAATTTCACCAAATTAATGATGTTAAGGGTCTGAGGTCATCTACTAAGGTGTCTGAGCTCAGACCTCTTCACCACCGAGTGATGTTATGAAGGTCTGAGGTCATTACCTAAGATGCTATTCTCATAACCAACTTCACCAAATTAATGATGTTAAGGGTCTGAGGTCATCTACTAAGGTGTCTGAGCTCAGACCTCTTCACCACCGAGTGATGTTATGAAGGTCTGAGGTCATCACCTAAGACGCTATCCTCACAATTAACTTCACCAAATTAATGATGTTAAGGGTCTGAGGTCATCTACTAAGGTTTCTGAGCTCAGAACTCTTCACCCCCGAGTGATGTTATGAAGGTCTGAGGTCACCACCTAAGATGTTAGCCTCATAATATATCTCTGGTCTAAGAATGAAGCAAGAACTGTTATGGAAACTGATCTTTATTAATAACCTCTTCTCAGTAAGATTGTACATTTACATAAAATTCTATGCAACGTCATATGTAATATCTCTTTAGGTGGTCAGCGTTCCATGGGTTAGTGAAAGGTTCTCCTTCTAGGTTTTCTAGCCTGTAAGTGCCATGCACAACCTCTTTTGTTACTTTGTAGGGGCCATATCAGTTTGGGTGTAGCTTATTTGCCTTTTATAGGGTCTTATTTAGCACTAGGTCTCCCACTGTAATGGGTCTTGACTTCATCCTTTGGTTGTAGAATTTCGCTGCCCGCTGCTGGTAGGCTGCTTTTCTGACCTTTGCGTCTTCTCTTCTTTCTTCGATAAGATCCCGGTCTAGCCTCCTCTCTTCCCCATTGCTGTCTGGGTCGTAGGTTTGAATTCAATGAGTTGGTAGTCCTACTTCAGTTGGTATGACGGCCTCTGAGCCATGTGCCAGCATGAATGGGGTTTCTCCTGTTGGTGTCCTTGTTGTGGTTCTGTATAGGCCCATAACACAGCGTAGACCTCTTCTGTCCATCTCCCCTTCGCATCTTCTAACCTCTTCTTGATTCCGTCCAAGATGGTTCTGTTTGTGACCTCGTTCTGGCTATTTGCCTGAGGCCGGCCAGGAGATGAGAAGAACTGTTTAATCCCCACTCTTAGGCAATACTTTTCTAAGGAGTAGTTCTTGAACTAGGTACCATTATCCGAGATGAGAGTGTTTGGGAGGCCATATCTGCATATGATGTTCCTCCAAATGAACTGGAAGGTCTTCTGCTCTGTAATTGTTATCATCGGTTCTGCCTCCACCCACTTTGAAAAGTAGTCAATGGTGACTATCAAGAATCTATAGTTATTGACAGCTCTTGGCAAAGGTCCTACCAAGTCAATTCCCCATACTGCAAATGGCCATGGAGAAGAGATTGACGTCATAGGCTGATGGGGTTGATGAGGGATAGTGGCGAACCTTTGACATTTGTCGCACCTCTTCACATAGTCTGCATCCTCCTTAGACAAGGTAGTCCACTAGTATCCCTGAGTGATGATCCTCTTGGCTAAGGGCCTTCCCCCTATGTGGCTAGAGCAATAACCCTCATGAACCTCCTGTAAGACCCGGGGTAGTTCCATGGGATGCACACATCTAAGGAGAGGCAATAGAAACCCCTTTTTGTACAAGACGTCTCCTATCATTGAGAACTTGGCAGCCCTATATCTCAACTTTCTCCTTTCTAGCTTGGACTTAGGCAGCTCTCCCTCTCGTAGGTATCTGACGAGCAGGTCGATCCACGAGTCTCCTAGGTTCACATTGTGACAAGGGTTACATACCTCGTCCTCCTCGATGGTTGCCTTTCCTAAGACCTCGATTGGAATGGTCCTTCCCATATCTGTCTTCAATGCTGAGGCCAGCCTTGCCAATGCATCAGCGTGATTGTTGCTCAGTCGAGGCACTCTCTTTAGTTTTGCTTCTTCAAAATATTCTAACAACCTTCTTACCTTCTTTAAGTACTTGGCCATCCTTTCGTCTTTGGCCTCGTATATCCCCAATACTTGATTGACAGCCAACCTTGAGTCGCTATGGAGTAGGAGTCACTTTACTCGAAGAGTTGTTGCCAATAAGAGACCTTCTATCATGGCCTCATACTCAGACTCGTTGTTTGAGGCCTGGAAGTTGAATCTCAAGGCGTATTCAATGTTGGCGCCATCTGGAGCTGAGAGTATTAGTCCCGCCCCGCTTCCACTGTCACAGGAAGAGCCATTAACGAAGAGGCTCCAGACGTCTGTATCTGATGATAAGACCCCTTCTCTCATAACCCCCTTGTTGAAGAGGTATCGATCCTCTTCGTTCTCTTCTATTCCACTTCGGGTTTTGACTGAGATGACCTCTTCCCGATCTTGGAAGACGTTTGGTGTCGTCTCTTCCGAATCTCGGAAGACACTTTGGTTCATCTCTTCGTCGTCATCTAAGCCTTTCTCTGTCTCGGCCTCTTCCAAACTTTTACCGGCCTCTTCCCAGGTGAATTATGCGATAAAGTCTGCGAGGGCCTGCCCCTTGATGGCTATCCTAGGCTGGTAGGTAAGATCATATTCCCCTAGTTCGATGGCCCAGGTCATCAATCTTTCGAACTTCTCAGGTTTGTGTAGAACCTGCCTTAGTGGGGAGTCAGTGAGGACTACCATGGAGTGAGCTTGGAAGTAAGGCTTCATTTTCCTTGAGGCATGTATTAGGGCATAAGCCAACTTCTCCATTCGGGGATAATTTTGTTCAGACCCTTGAAGGGCCTTACTGTTGAAGTACACAGGCCTATGGACCCCATCCTCTTCCTGTATGATGGTCGCGCTGATGGCTGATTCAGAGACTGCCAGATACACAAACAACCTTTCCTCCGTGATGGGACGAGACAGCAACAAGGGAGACCCTAAGTAAGACTTGAGTTGGTTGAAGGTTTTTTCACACTCTTCGTCCCATTGGAAAGCCTTTCTTAGAACTTTAAAGAATGGAAGACACTTGTCCATTTCCCTAGAAACAAACCTGTTAAGGGCAGCCACTCTTCCCGTGAGTCTCTGGACATCCTTGATACTCCTAGGAGTCTTCATGTCGAGTAATGCCTTGATTTTCTTAGGGTTCGCTTCAATCCTCCTCTTATTAACGGTGAATCCCAGGAACTTCCCAGCTCCTACTCTGAAGACACACTTTGCTGGGATGAGTTTCATTCTGTACGAGTCCATGACATCGAAGGTCTTCTCAAGGTCCGCTACGTGAGTACATGCTTTCAGGCTCTTCATTAGCATATCGTCTACATATACCTCCGTGGTCTTACCTATTTGCTCTTCGAACATCTTATTGACAAGACGTTGATACGTTGCCCCCGCAATTTTTCAGACCGAAGGGCATCACCTTGTAGCAGTACGTCCCTTTGTCAGTAATGAAGGCCGTCTTCTCAGAGTCTTCAGTATCCATAAAGATTTGGTTATAGCCTGAATAAGCGTCCATGAAGCTCATGAGCTCATGCCCTGCCGTTGCGTACACCATCTGGTCTATCCTAGGTAAGGATAGCTTTCTTTCGGGCAAGACCTATTTAGGTCAGTGAAATCTACACACATTCGCCACTTCCCATTGGCCTTAGGCACGATGACTGTATTTGAGAGCCACTCCGGATAGGTAACCTCTCTTATGAACTCAGACTCTTCCAACTTTTTTACCTCTTCCCGGATGATGTCGTACTTCTCCCTGGAGTAGACTCTTCGTCTCTGCTTGATTGTCTTGGCATCTCTGTCCACGTTGAGCTTGTGGCTCATGACCTCAGGGTCGATGCCAGACATGTTTGCGTGACTCCATGCGAAGACACTCTGTCTCCTCCTGAGGAAGTTTATCAGCTCTTCCTTAATTCCTGGATCTAGGGCCTTACCGACCTGGACGGTTTTTTCCGGCTCGTCCTCATTGAGGATGATGGATTCTACCTCTTCCGCGGCCTCACCCTTCTTCAATTTTGTTTCGTCTCTTGGGTCAAGAGTGTCAATGCTGTAAGTGGTGGTTGCTCTCTTATGGGCTTCTCTCTCTTCGGCCAAGTTGAAGTAACACTCTCGCGCCGTGGTCTGGTCCCCTTGCACTTCCCCTACTCCATAAGGAGTCGGTAATTTTAGCATCTGATGGACCGTCGACGGCACGACTTCAAACTCTTTAAGGGCCACCCTTCCTATGATGAGGTTGTAGGCCGAGAAGACATTTTCGTCCATAACGAAAAAGTTTATCTTCTTGGTTAGCCTCCTGGGCCACTCATCCCCCATCCGTACATCCATCTCATACATGCCCAATGGGTGGACCTTTTCGCCACTGAAGCCTATCAATGGGTGATGATAGGGCACCAGCCTTGCCCTGCTAAGACCCAGGCTCTTGAAGCAAGGCCAGAACATCACGTCTGTCGAGCTTCCCCCGTCTATGAGGATCCTCCGTACCTCGCACCCATGTACCCTTATTGTTATGACCAAAGGGTCATCATGGGGGGCTAAGATACCCTTGAAGTCGAGTCTGGAGAACCCCACTATGAGGGTGTCCATGTCTACCTTCTTCCTCTTCTGCACTGCATCAGAAGGCGTTAGATTCACAACTTCGATCTTGGCCAATGACCTGGCCTCTGCAACATGAGCTTTCCTTTCGGCTACCTCAGAGCCACCTCCTGCAAATCCCCCACATATGGTGCTAACACCAAAGGAGATCATACCGACCCTCTTCACCAGGGTGTTGTCATCCTTTGGCGAAAGATACGGGTCGTCTTCATCATCTCCTTCTAAATCATCATCCCTTCTGGCTGGGACATTGCCGTGGCATCTGTCATTTCTTCTTTTCTTAGGGTCATCTATTCCACCCTTTGGAGCCTTACCATCCACATACTTCCTCAGCTTTCCAGATTTCAGCATCTTCTCAATCTCATCCTTTAAAGCGAAGCATCTATCTGTGACATGGCCATGATCCTGATGGAACTCGCACCATAGGTTTTTGTTCCTCTTATGTGGCAGGGCCTTCAGTTTCTCTGGATACCTCAGAGTCCGGTCAGTCTTATTCTCATTGAGGATGTGCTCACAGCTCACAGTCAGAGGAGTGTAATGAGCGAACTTGTCATCTCCTGACCTCTTCTTCCCCTCTTTCTGACCTTGGGACTTCCCCGTGCCACCGCGGTTCTCCTCCTCACACTTGGCGGCCATTGCCTCTTCCGCATTCATCACTTTCCCTGCGGTTCCTAGCAGCTCCGCCATAGACCTAGGGGGTCTTCCGCCAGTTTCCACAATAGCTTTCCCTTCTGGAGGCCTCCTGTAAGGGCGGTCATGGCTATGCTCTCTTCATAATCTTCCACCTCCAATTTCTCTTTGTTGAATCTTGCTATGTAGTCTCTTACGCTCTCACCCTTGGCCTGTTTGACATACAGCAGGTGGGTAGTCTTCTTTTGAGGTCTTACCCCAAAGCAGAAGTTGTGGATGAATTGCTCAGCCAAGCCTTTGAAGTTCTCAATTGAGTTCTTCGGAAGGGAGGTGAACCAACTGTGCGCTGCCCCTGTCAAGGTCCCTGAGAAGGCCCTACACTTTATCTCATCGGGTATCGAGTAAATGTCTGCTGCCTACTGGTACATCTCGATATGGTGTACATGGTTAGTGCTGCCATCATACTTGGGAGTCACTGTAGGAGGCTTGAACTTGGCTGGGGTTGGGAACCCCACTATCTTAGCCACAAATGGGGAGCCCTCTGAATAACCCCTTTGTAATGGGTCCCTGCTTTTAATGAGATCTCCTATCTTCTCCTCAAGGCGTTGGATAAAATCATTCCAGGGTCTTATGTCATCAACTTGGCCGAGGTTATCCCCTTCCACCTCCCTGCGATGGACAGAGGGTTCCCCAGCCATGACACGCTGGCTGTTGACCTCTTCCTGTTCCCTGCCTCTTCTTTCACAGGGTTGGCCTTGGTCTGGCCGACCCTGCCTATTCCCTCTCTGAGAGCCTGCTGCGCTCCTTGACCTCGACAGCCTCTGTCTTAGGTCATTCACCGGGCCCAGTCTCTCGAAGGCCGACCCTCTACTCAACCTATCAAAGGCCGACCCTCTTTGTTGGGCCTCTTCACTTCTTCGGTCGACACATCCTTGACTCTTCCTAAGAGGTCGTATAGTGTTATTTGACACCTCATATGGCTCCCAGCAGTCTTCTGGGGCTTCTTCAGCTTCTAGGTCATCATACCTGTCGTCTGGGCAAGGGTTTCCCTGCCTACCCAGGCGCAAGCGCCTAGGGTCAGCAACGTCCCTTCTCCGCTGGGGTGTAGGCTGGTCCTTCATTGGCGCCTGGGGTGGTCCTCTGGTGTCAGGATGGGGCTGAACTGCCGCCGGAGTGATCATGTCCGGTGAGACTCCAGGTGGCCTCATCATAGTTTGACTGAGCTGAGCAAATTGCTCATTCATGGCTTGTTGTGTTGCAGTTAAAGATTTTAAGGCCGCTTCTACCTCCGCCATTTCAGACTGGGGGGGCGCCTGACTGGAGCTAGGCCCTCCACCCCAGGGTAGCGGAAGAGGCGGTGGTAAGTCTGGTTCCATATGTTGACACTATAGAGCTTGAGTAGCAAATGAGATTAGCACCTCACAGGACCTTTTTCAATGGTGAAACAGTTCCACGCTAGGGGGAGGCCTGGTTCACCACCAGAGTCTCCGGTGAGGTTAAGCAGAAAAAGAGGAATAGATAGTTTCTCGTTCCCACAGACAGCGCCAAAATGATGATGCTGGAATTAGCACCACTGGATAAGGTGTTTCCAAGCTCAATCTAAGAACACCATTGGCAGCATATAGTTATGTAAAAGGTAAGAGAATGAGATGAGGAGAAGAGGAGAGAGCACCAGGATATAAGTGGTTCAGCCTAAATTTTCCTACGTCCACTGTGTGTGTGTGAATAACCTCACTACAACAAGGCACTACTGGCCATGGATACAATCTCTCAAGCTTTCTCTCTTTACTGTGTATCTAGACAGAGTTTCAACTAGGGTTTAATATTTTGGATCCCTTTGCAAGGTAGAGGATGATCTCTATATATAGTACTTAGGGGGTGTAATGTACCCCCCATGCATGCAATGAGCATGTGTGTGGTAGCCTCACCAATAGGGGGAAGCCACCTGTCACTGTCACATGTAAGGAATGATGATGAAATATCCTCCCCACGTGTGGAGAATAATCTTGTTACAACTGATTTGTGCCCATGTGTCCTAATCCAAATGTCAACAGATGCTCGGCCCCCATATTGGTGCATGACCTCAGCCTGGGAGAGGCCGAGCTGTAAAGGCTTGATATTCGTTTAATCCGAGATGTGCCATAGGGAGTCTCGACCTGATCTCAGCCGAGACATTATGCTGGGGTCGGCCCCAGCCGAGGTTGGACGGATTCCATGTTGAAGATTACCAAGGCTTCTTGTCACCTCGGCCCCAACCGAGGTTGGACTGATTCCATGTTGAAGATTACCAAGGCTTCTTGTCACCTCGGCCTACACTCGGCCGAGGTTTCCATACCCAGGTATATGAGAATGCTGTCGATGCCTGTGATGCGCATAGTGTCCATTGGAAATGTAGGTGGTAGTGTCGGCCTGGGCCGACCTTACTAAGGCCGAGGGCTGATATTGTAGGCCCATGGCTTTTCCAGGGTTGATCAATATCTCGGCCATCACCCGGCCGAGGTTGGTGTCTCTAGGCCGAGGTCACACTTGGGGCATATCAACTATGAACAAAGGTTTTACAAAGACAGATTAGCCTTACTCAATGACTCAATCCCAGTGGGTCTTGACGCTCCTTCTGATCTTCAATCGTTCTTCAATAGTTCCCACTTAGAAATTTCATCTTCCAAGATGCCTGTCCGTAACACTCGACTCCACGAATGTCTCGGTGCCCACCGATTGTATTTGACTCATCTACGATGTCGAACAAGAAGTCCTTCTCTTTTCTTCACCACAAAACCCTGATGTTCATGTGTAGATCAAACCTTCTTGGTGCAGCAAGATCACGTAATCATATAAGAATGATTACTCGAATCATTGCAAACTCTAAGGATGTGTTTACGGTTTTTAAACCTTAGAAAATATGTGCAAAACTCGTACTAGATGGTAAACTATTTTTCCAGATGGACGCCTTTAAAACTCTGACGAAAACACGCTTTAAATAACAATTAAGTGCCGCCTCGAAAAACATGTCGCTCGAATGACAAGGCCACGTCGTTCGCGTGACATGAGATTCTCGTTCGAACGAGAGCTTATGTCGTTTCAATGACAGTGCCTAAGTTTGACTTTTTGACTTTTAGATTAAAACGTCTCTTTTAAAAGAGATCCAAATTAGTCAAACTCTATTTCGATCTTATCACAATAAAATGTAGTGTAAACCTTTTAAAACACTTTAAAACTTTTTAAAACATTTTTCTTTATAAAAATTACATCCTTATCTTTTATAAAAACAATTTCGAGCACCATTAATTATACGCATTCATACCTGTGTGATCTCAGAGTGCAATTAAGTTTGAAGACGATTAAACTTCCACCAATTAAACTTCAGCATGATTAATTCTTTGAAGCTTTTCCGCAACGTCTTCAATTTTCTTCAATACGTCATAGACCAAGTGGGATCATGACAAAATAAAAATCTCCCTATGACATATTACAAATACAGTTTTGTTCACGGAAATAAATCAAAAAAATACATGGACCCAATCGAAAATTTATGTCCTTACACTATCCTTTAATTATTACTTTTTTCTTCCTTATGTTCTGGAGAGGTTGAGTTAATTAATCATGTATTCTTCCCCATTCTCCTCACAATTCTCCTCAAATTGCAAATTTTCATTATCTTCTTCATGTTCTTATTCTATGTTATCCTCATATGAGGTGTATAAAATTGTAGCCCAGGTCTCCTTATTATGCAGAAGATACAAAAACTCTATTTCTTCTATATAAATCTCTAAATCTTATTACATTCTCCATTGTCATCTTTTTCTCTACATTATTTGGAGTCCAATCCATTATATCCATCGTATTTACTTCTACTTTTGTTTAATTATTTCTCCTAAAATATTTATGAATGTATTCATTAGTGTCATAATTCATCTTCATATCATTAATTTCACATGTAAACTTTTAATAATTATGTGGTCTCTTTTCTTTTACAACCTACCTATAAAATTTAACACCCTACTCAGAGTTTTTTATTATCCTGAAATATTTTTTTTCATATTCTTTCTTTTGACAATACTCACAAAAATCAATTAAATTTTAATATTCCACTCCTTGCCAAAAACCTTTGCCATTATTTCCATATCCTATCCACACTCGTTTAGTTAAATGAGATTTCGAATCAATTTCCATTCCAGACTCTTCCTAATCTTGGTCTCATAAGAGAGGTTATAGGAGAATCCAACCTTAAAGAGGGGCCAAAATGAATTGTTATTGAGAAAATACTTACTTTGTTATACAAATGAATGAGAATAAGTGGAAAGTAATTTCACACTAGTGTGATTGTGTATTAAGAATGTTGGTGAAACTCGTATGTCCATTTCAATAGTCCAATAAGTTACCTTTGAACAAACTATGTTTCTGTAATACCTAACCAAAGAAAATATTCTTCATGAAAACATCCAATGATAATATGTTTAGAATCAATAACTCCTTTGTTGAAAGCAATCTTAAGGACTAATAATGAAAAAACCTTTTATAATAATATCAATGGAAGGGTGACCATGAGAGAATTTACTAATAAGAGTAATTTTAAATGGTTCAGAAAGTTTTTTGACATCTTCTTCATAAAAAAAAACTCTCTTTTAAAATTTCTAACAACTTTTAATTGGATTTTGTTCAAAACGTATTG
This sequence comes from Sambucus nigra, assembly GCA_949130495.1. NCBI lineage: Eukaryota > Viridiplantae > Streptophyta > Magnoliopsida > Dipsacales > Adoxaceae > Sambucus > Sambucus nigra. The sequence continues at coordinate 346,384,966 of OX422215.1, forward strand.
TCCTCTAACTACATAAGTGAAGGATTTATCTAGTGAAGGATCAATAGGGACCACCAAGACATCGGGGGTGGGGATGATTTCATCTATAGTGTTTAAAGATCCACCTCCTTAATAGAGGTGGTATGGTAGGCCATGGTTCAGGTTTAGTGTTTTAAAAAGTGCCAAAGAAGAAGGGTGAGGGTAAGTAAGGGGCTTCGTTAGATGCTGCGAACATGAGATTAACTTTGACAAATGATCAAACAATACACTTACTCATCCCCCTACCAATATATATCCCCACGTCCAAAAGGGTAAACACCCCACAATGGTAAACTTTCACATATTGTCATAAGAAGGGTAATAGTAGGTATTTTTATTTTCAGAATAAGATTAATGTTGGTCAATCTCTTAATCCATTCTTTATAACTATTGAAATTTTGCACAATTAAATACCTCTTCAATACCTCACAAAGTCTCATGAGGATCTTAAAAGAATTACTTATTCATCTCAATGTGATCTAGGTAATAGGAAGACTAGAAAAATTAGGAGAAAGAGGGAAATGACTCATGAGAGTTCTACAACACATGTGAAGAAAGAGGGTCTTGTGAGTAAACTCGGTGTCACATGAGACATTTCACATTTTTAGAGTTGAGGATACCATTTTAATTAATTAATGTTGATTCAATTCTACCTAGATATGTAATATATGAAGTATTTTTTTGCTTCATTTGTGGGCATTTTTTTATTTTTATTTAATCTCTCTCTCTCTCTCTCTAGAGAGAGAGAGAGAGAGAGAGAGAGAGAGAGAGAGAGAAAGAGATAATGATATATGGAGATAAATTTCTCATTTAAGGAAAGCCGAAAAATATTTTTTAATGCTTTTGAAAAAATACAATTAGATTTTACGTTTTATGATTTTTTATTTATAACTAGTGTTAAGATGATTGAAAATTTATCGAACACATCACACTATCTATTTCCCTATATCAGGGACTTAGGAAGGTAATGGGAATGTATTTATGTTTTCCTTAACAGTTGGAGTAGTTTGATAAAAACTCATATTGATTTTGAAGCGATCCTTACCATATCTCACATACACACGCGAGGGTGAACTAGGATGTATCTTTCATTTAGATTTGAAAAACTCTCATTATATGTTGTTTTCACTTAATCACGTCAATTTTTTTATTCTTTTTATTATTTATATGTGCATTTAAGAACCATTGTTTGTGACATTAATTTAAAATATGAAGGAGGAAACAAAAAAAATAATGAAATTGGTTATAACTTCATTGGAAATCAACATTATGTGATATGGTATTTTGAGAACCCATACTCGAGGCATCATGCCTTTTTCCTACCCTCTCTGTGTACGAGCGCATACTTTCGGGATGGAATATGGAGGAAAGGGGTCATTAGCAGTGATACATGGTCATCACCATATACTATTAGATAGAAAATGGAGTCGCTAGTCTATTTTACCCAAATGAGTCAAAAGAATGGGTAGGCCTCTATAGAGACCTAGTGATGGCAAGTGTCTGCATGTTTAAGCATAGAGTCAAAGGTCCTGGACTATTTTAGGTAAAGGGTAGGTGTCAGGCACCCACTCTGCCCTTTTATTCTCAAATGTAGATATGAAGCATTTATATCAACATTTTAAAGTGTAAATGAAATAATAAAGTGGAATATTTAGTATGTACCTAGACAGTGCAATGCAGTTTCAGATGTGTGACTAGATAATATAGGCAAAGGATAAATAGGTACAAAGACAAACTTATTCAGTTGATCGACAGTCTGAGTGAGCCTATGTACTCGTACGAAGAGATTCAAAGTCCATGTAGTTTTTAAATGAACAAATAAGGATTATACCTCTTATCAAAGCTCAATGTGAGAGATCTAAACTTTCAATGATGTCTAAACTTATTTTTAGAGTGGTGTAAATTTAGATAAAAAAAATTTAAAGAACTTTTTATGTATGAAAGATTCTCAGATGAAGTGGATTCACTCGTAAAACCACTTTGATGGAGAAAGAATGTTGAGACTTCTAACTTTAAAACAAAATAATAAGTGAAATTCATGGATTAAGTATTTCATGGTTTTGATGTTTTTTGTTTAGTCTTGAAGATTAAATGTAAAATAGGTGAATATATACATGGTTTGACTTGATTTTCAGAGATCAAGTTTCTCTAACATGCCTATGTATACCCGTCGTAGGTAGAATCAAAGTCAACATAGTTTGGACCTGAACCCTGGAGAGACATCATACCTTATAGATCATTGAAACACACAAACATTGTTTGGAGGGGTGTTATGTCACAACACCACCTCCTTATATCAAACTTTAAAATACAAGAGTTAGATATGGAGTACCTGCCACGTTACATGTGCTCATTTATGTTTCAGAAGCGTTTCGGCTAGGAATCAACTCTTTTTTAGATGAATCTAAGGTTACTTTTAAGAAAAAAAGTACCTTTAAATGAAGAAAAACTAAAAAAAAAAGGAAAAAATGGGGATTTGGTTAATAATGGGTATGGATAATGAATAAAATAGGTAGGGATAAAAGTTAGACTTTTAAATCTATGCTTGCGAGAAGTTTTGGGGTGAATCAGCGAGAGTTCGAGGCTTTTGAGAAAGAAAATAGCTTATAAGTGGAGAGAACTGCATTTATGACGAGAAGTTAATGCCCCCAACTAGTTTGTGGAAGCCTCCTTCGATGGGCATAAAAACATGGCTTATGGATTATTGGTCAAGCGAGTTGAACCATAAGCCGTTGGGTACCTTTTAGTTTGGGCCTAACTTTGGTGGGTGGTTTTGTGAGTTTTTTTTAACCTTTTTATCTCTTCGGAATGTCCCCATGAGTTTAGGTCATCTTTTGGGACTTTGAGAGGCTTTGGTACATGATCACCCTTATATAGAATAATGGGGTGTCTATAGAGCCACTTAATGGCTAGTTATTTTTAGATGAACATTGTTGGAAAGTGAGACTACCATTATGCATATACCAGGGTTTTTCTCTTCTCTTGGATGATTGAGTTTGACTTTGGATGCATTATTTGCAAAATACAGAATTATTAGATCTTTGCTTAAAAGATTTTTGACCTTGAGGAAAGTTCTCTTGAGATAACGATCTTTTGAGATAAGGAGTTAACCATGCCAATGAATCTATTGAGGTAGCCCCCACTAAGGGCCAAGGTGCTTGTTGATACTCCGAATCGTTTGAAAACGGTGTTTGCTTATGACTATTATGGTCGTTTATAGACCTTATTATTTTTTAAAAAGTGTCTGATAGGGGACAATGGTGTTTCTTTATACATGAAATTATTAAGATAAGGGTGTCCACGGGGGGGAAATGGTGTTTGTCGATACAAGAAATCATTAAGATAAGGGTGTCTGCCTAGGAAAACGAAGTTTGTGGATATACCAAATTATTTGGACAATGTGTTGCTTGGGACAATGGTGTTTATTGATACATTAGATCGTTTGGAGAAGGTGTAACACCTCGCCCGCCCGGGGAGAGCGAACGGAGCGCTAATGCGATAAAATAAATCCAAATCCACAATGACAAGGTATAGAGCATCTAAATCTCACAACAACAAGAGAGAAAACCACTAATCTCAATTCTTCAAATTAAATACAACAACATCTCCTGAATTAAATACAACATCTAACTCGAAATAAAATAAATCCCAGTGCTCTATACATCAAAATAAATACAAGTCTTTCCAAAACAATCCTCACTAAAATCAATCTCCATAGCCACCAAAAATCCGCGCTAACCTGCCACTAAAAGAAAATATGGGGAAGTACACAATACGACAGGAAAGATGCTCAACTAATATATTAGCGATGAATAAAGCGTAACAACACGAGTACGAATATTCAAATCAAATGAGAATCTCAATAGCATTTATCAATAAATTTCTCAACAACACATTAACCGGGTCACCAGGCCTCACCACATCCGTATATGCTTTATCAAGCCATAGCCCGGGAAACAGGAATTTTGGCGGGTGCCCAACATCCGTGCCATATTAAAATCTCATGACAATGTGCTCAATAATAATATAATGATACCACATGAATGAAAATAATTCCAACAATTATTTTTCTAGATTTCCAAGAATTTATCAATTCAAATATGAGTTCAATTAAACATGAAATCAACAGAATAAACTCTCAAGAGATTTAAAGGAGCATAATGTGTAAAACCCCATACCTTAAAATCATTGCATGAATCATCACATGAAAATCGACCTCAAAATCTGATCGCACCATCACGTTCCTCTCGCAAAAATAATAAAATCATGTTCTAGCCCCAACACGAGATAACCCCTAATAGTCCTATTTTAAAAACTCAAAAAAATCAGCTCCAAAAATTATTCGAATCGCTGATCCGACTTCATATTTGTATTCTACTCAAAAAATTGAGTCAGTTATATGTTTTGAGTTTTTCTCAAATCTCATTCGAATGCACTAAAAAAGAATATCTAAACATTCCAAATTGGCTCTTCTCATTCCACTCGTTTTTGCCTCTTTGGATTTCATTTTTGACCTCTCTTTTTCATCTCCCTTTCCTTTTAATCACCCATAATATTCCTTATATAGTCCATCTCTCAAACCCTAGCTTGGAGCCTAAGATAACACATATTACCATAATGCCCTTTAATTTAAAATTATCAACTTTACATATTTAAACCATTACAAAATGTCCAAAAGCCAATTAAATTTGAATTTAAATATTCAATTCATTTCAAATACTAATAAATATAATATCAATATCCTGATTAATAAAATAATAATATTATTAAAATTATATACCATATTCATAAATAAAGCCCTCAAATTACGGGTTATTGCAGAAGGGTGTTCATGTAACAACCCAGGTTTTTGAGCGGCTATTTTATATTATTTTGCCTGATGGGCTAATTTTATAAAATAGGGAAAGTTGGAGTAAATGTTATTTCACGTGATATTTAGCAATAATATTTACTATGTTTTGTCTATTTACCGTTATGGGAAGGTAAATAGCATTATATTGGGTTTTATTGCGTCGTTATATGTTATGCGACGGTTATGTCTCATATTTAAATTGGAGTATAATTAATGAAATAAAATGAATTTGGAACATAAAAATAGTTCACGTTATTCCGAATGCTAAAATAGGGGGTGAGATTGTTTTTAGAATAGTCGGGATAGTCAAAATAGGTGCCAAGTTGTATTTTTGAGTTTCGAGAACTTTTGACGTGTTATGACTCAATTATGTGGATACGAGTCATTTTAATGGTGTATTAACATTTAAAAGAGGGGAAATTGTGTTTTAAACCCGGTTAAGTCTCCCACCCCTTTTATTTTATCAATCTTATGTTAGAAGCCAAGAGAGAGAGAGAGAGAGAGAGAGAGAAGAGAGTTGGGCGAAATGGAGAGAAAGAGAGAAATGGAATATTTGAGGCCGGAAATCGTTGCTACTGGAAGAGAATCCAAGACTATGACCCCGAGGCAAGTTTCTTACTTCCTAGATATTGATTTAATGTGATAAATTGCACGTGTAGTTATATTTTGGGAGATTTAAACCATTTATGGATTTTTGGTGTTTTTGGTGTATAACCCTTAAATCCTTGTTTTAATTTGATTTAAGGAGAAAATATAAGCAAGTTGTAGTATATAAATGATGTAGTATAAATAATTGTTGATGATGTTTGAAGAAATCAAGAATTTGAGGGTTTTGGGATTTTAGGGTTTAAACAACCCATAGCCCAAATTGGGCCAATTCACAGGGCCGAATCGATTCGGCTCCCAGGCGAATCGATTCGGTTAGGGGGAAGGATACAAGTCTGGGAGACTAAATCGATTCGGGCTAAGGAGGAATCTATTTTTATAGATGCAGAATGTTGGTTTTACTCACTGAATCGATTTGCTTTTAGGTGAATCGATTCGCAACCAGGGGCGAATCGATTCGGTTGCCCTATTTTTGTGAGATTTTACTTAGTTTGATTTAGCACTTTTTCTTTTAGGTCCAAGGTTTAGGGACCTTCCTTTGGGAAGTAATGATAGTCCTAGAGGGGTGTGTTGGGTAGACAAATGTCCTATATTGGTATGAGGTTATTTGGGTTTACCCTAAGGCTTGTTTCGAGAGGTTAATGTCCGAATGATATAGGAAGTTAACCAAGAATTTATAAAAAAGGTAAAATGATAATGTTTGGGGATTTTGGGAGTCTATTATTGATGGAGACTCGTTTAAATGATTTGGGATATTGTAGTGGACTCTTGGAGATTAGTGTGAGTCTATTGGCACTTCGGGTCTTAGATCATCAATAAAATATGACTCTAAGAATAAGAAATGTATATTCTGAAACTTGGTACTATAGCTAAGTATAAATTGTTTTTGAGAAGGTAAAAATGAATTATTTGAAAATAGAAAAATGATTTTCATAAATGTTAATTTATGATTACACACCTCTCTAAATCGCTATCATAAAGGAAGTTCGCGCGCGTGGTGAAGCCCCCTGGCTAATGAATGCAGGGTGGATATATCCCTAGACCATATGACCGGTTATTGTATATTTGTTCTTATCTAGTGAGGTAATTATGGGTGTGGTTATGACTCACTCACAGGGTTATGGCCGCTTCTCGACATTTCGGTATGATCCCAGGTTTTCTTGTTTGATATACCCTGGAAGATGATAGCCATTTAGGGGCGCGTCCAGTGGAGAAACCCGGAAGGACGGTCTTAGAATCGTTATATGTATATGAATATAACTATTCTTAATAATGTGGGACATTATTGATGGTAAATCATTTTATGATAATAAAATGGCTTTACTTACATTTCTCGAATGGAAGAAGGGAAATGGGGAATTTAAATACATTTCCCGGATGGAAGAAGGAAAATGGGAAGATATAAAATGAAAGAAAAGCATTTTTATGTTAATAAAACTTGCTTTATATATATTTTTCCTGGATGGAAGAAAGGAAATAAAATTGGTAAAGAAGTTTTGATATGATAATTGATTTGGTAAACATTTGATAAAATGAATTTACCATTTATGTATATTCCTAAAGAAAGTAATAGGAACTGTGCCTTTTGATGGTGAATGGATTTATTTGTGTATCCTTGAGTAGCTGTAGATCAGACCTCCCATATATATATATATATATATATATATTGATTATGGGATGAGGGTCAAATGGATCTCGACGATCAACTTTGCCCAGTAGTAGTGTATCAGGGGGGTTCCTTGTTGCGATTTTTCTTCGCGAGACACCCCACGCACAAATAGGGCATAGTGTTGAGATTGGGGAGAAGTTAGCCCTTATTACTTTGGTTAACTAGAGCATTCTCATTGATATTGCGCTAGGTTGTTCTTTTAAAACGAGAGGTGAGAACCTTTATATTATATTGTGAGAGAATTACGCACTTAACTGTCATGAATTTTAGTCACATGGTAATCATATCAAATCGGGCCTGCCCCGTATATATTTCTTTGTTTTGCATGCAACTCTTTGTCCATTCAGGTGCTCTCCCGCAAGGACACCCGTATTGACTTTCCATTCCTGTTGTCACGAAGCTATAGCATATTGCGGATGTTGTAGGATATTTGTCATAGACGCTTCTTTCCATTGTACTCTAGTTCTGTTAAGTTGTATATTCGGGGCATGTTGCCCATGCTTTGTATTCATTTATTATATTGTAATAATTGAATTGTAATACTCGGTGTAACTATTTGTATTGGTCTATTAACCGACAGTTTATTCGGTTATTATTTATTATATTGTCATTCTTTTATCCGTTGATTTTTGGTATCCACCTTTTTTACAAATTGGATTGTCAAAGTTTTTTTTTCTTTTACTTGCACAATTTTTAAATTTGACAGTCCACTTTCAAAAATGATTGGTGGTTATCTTTTACTATTATTTTAATCGACGGTGATGCTGAGAATGGACCATCTATGATTCCTGTGATTATTAGAGTATTGGGTTGGCCACCTATTATTTTAGTGGGCGGGTTCTCACAAAAGTTATCAGAGCATTAGGTTCTAGAGTCCTTAGGAATCTTTGCGGACGTATTTCGCTTTCAGCGTTACTACTGATTTGATATAGAACCTTAGGATTAAGATCGTTGATTTCTCTTGTGAGATTTCATTCTCCTTCTATGATATGAGAACCTTGAAAATCTTTTGCACATTCATGTGAGACTCGTAAGTCGTTAGATGAAGGGCGTCAAGGAAGACCGTTGTGAAGGTGTCAGGAGATGGGATTACTAAGAACTATAAGTTGTAGTTGGGGATAAGGGACGCTTTGGAGGTCTCTCCCTTCGTAACATCATCTAATATTGCTACCGCGACTACTAAGTATAGTAGATGTAGTTTTCCATGTACCGCTACAAGTAGAGAGTGGTACTAAGCTTGGGACTCCAAGCGACGTTGATTTGAAGTTGAGAGGTACTTGACGAGGACCACATGTTGAAGTTCGGTCAGTTGGAGGAAGTGTAATCTCATTTGGTGAGAATATAAGGCCCGGGAGTTTTGGCCTAGAGTGGGGTATAGAAGTGCCCAGGTGCGAAAGATTGGATGAAAATATTTCACCCATTGGAGTAACGAGGAAATGGCAGAAACGATAGTCGACATACTTTGGTGGAGGAGGAGGTTTTGCTCATAGAGAAACCCGTTAGATGTTTTCAACAGCGAGGTTCTCTGTGATATCAGGAATGATGAGAAAGTAGGTTCTCAAATATTCACTTGAGGTTCGGTTAGAGGCTGACAGTGAATAATGGTTGTTACGGTTAAGAAACTATACCCGAAAATAAGGTTGGTACGAGGAAGAGAAAGATCCCTTCAGTAGAATGATAGGCTCACGAATAAGTGTTGTTAACACTTTAGGAGAAGTAGTGTTCATGAGACCCCATTGGTGGATATCCACCTGGGTGAGGCTCATTGAACTAAGGTCGGGGAGGCTAGTAGAATGTTCTCTTGTTGAGGAGGTTAAGGGAACTACCCAGGTAATCGTCTGGTAGTTAGAGATGGAGAAACGGTTCTGACGTGGAATGTGGAACCACGCATTTTGACTTTGTCGACTGAAGACGACCGATAAGGATAGGGTTCCTAGTCGGATGGAGTAGATAATTTCCTTGTTAAATAAGTAAAAACCCCTCCCCAAGCCTTGCTTGCATTTTCATTGCACACGGCTTTCCCTATGTATACATCTAAAACCCAGTTCCTTGCTTAGAGAACGGGCATAGAAATAAATATTTTGGTTCGGATGAGACTAGGATAATGTGTCAGAGAACCATTGGTAGTGTCTAGAGAGTGGCAAGTATGTTGGTGGGAATTTCCACCTTAGCTGGGGGTGGAGCATTCCTTATGATGAGATGCAGTAGTATTGTAATAACCCTAGATTCGGGTGTGTATATCAAGCTTGTGTTAGTATCTATATTATTATAGTGAATATATCTATATGACTTCCGTGGTAGGGAGGTTCTATATTCATTCCTTCGCTCGTTATAAGATGAGTGATGAAATTTTAAGAAGTATATGTCCGGTATGTGCTACTCGTATTATATGTATTACACGAGTGGAAATATTCTTGGTTTGGTTGGTGCGATAGCAAGCGAATAAATTGAGAGGCAATCTTATTTCTAGTTTCAGAGCGGAACTAGTTATTCTATAATATCTCACCTAGGTATAGGATTGAGACTTTATAGAGATGGTTTACGATATGTAGGTAGTTTTATTATTTTTTATGTTTGTTTTGTTTGATTGTTTGCTTGGTTTGTTTGTGCATGGTGTTGCCTTATCTCCACGACCAAATAAGTTGAGTAGTAATGCATTGGAGGGGTTCCTTGTTTGGATTTATCTTTTGCGAGACGTTCCACGCATGAACCTTAACGACGCTGGAAGTGGTGAGATGATGTAACTCCTTTCTTTTTCTTTCTTTCTGTTGGTTGAGTGCTAGGTTGGAAGGTTTTAGCCGATAATCACGTAATTGAGTGATTAAGGGTTGAGTTAAAGTGCGAGATATGAGTACTGTAATAGTCTTTCCCTCTGATCGATGTGGGGGAGACTTGGATAAGAAAAGTCGAATTGAGACTTGTGGTTATGCATTAATGAGAAGGGCAATTAAAATGATGTAATGTATGTATACTGGGATAACTTATTAGTGGCATCTTACAGAAAGTAAAGGCCAGGTTAGTTAAATTTTCAGTTAATTGAGATGGTAAGACTTAGAAGTAGAAGTAGAAGTGCATTAGGAGAGTTACGAGTTAGGATTCCGTCGATCCCGATTATCTGTCTTAGACCGTTAAATCTTGACGACCGACGATGTGAGGTAGTAGTGTAACGGGAGGGTTCCTTATTTGGATTTTGCTTCGGCGAGACGTCCCACGCATGAATCCAAGCGAATGTCGGAAGTCAGGAAATGTCTTGGACGCTAGGGATATAAGTAGTATAATATTTTTATGATTTGATTAGGATACATATCGACCTTAGGATTGTTAGGACATAAGGCCCTTAGGGCATGTGACGTTGATTTAAGGAAGCCAATCAGAACGAGATTTAACTGAGAGGATGCTACATCAAGAGCCTTCGTGTCTGTGATTTGTCATTTCACCTACTCGGGTGAAAAGAGTATTGTGGAGCAAGGAAGGGTATGTCGGTGGACATTCTTATCGAATTGTCGATAATGCAATGGTCATGATCGTAGTTGAGAAAACTATTGATCATTGGGCCAATCGTTGTTTGTTTGGCTGATGTGGGCGGACTAATTGCATAGGAGCACGACCAAATTTTTATGATGAAATTTTGGGATGATATAAGGTGCCTATCAAATAGTGATGGACCAAGCCTAGATTTCTGTGTCAAAGTTTTGGTAATGTCTCCAGAAATAAATGGGAACCGTATGGAAATGGAGTATATCCTACCACCCGAAAGTGGATAAGTAAATGGATAAAGTTAACCAAATGCGGGAGGGCATACCTTAAATAGGTATGAACGACTTATACGAAATGATTGGGCTCATTGAGCCGCATACTTTCAGGGGTTATACCAATGCGAATAGGAGTAAGTAGTGTTAGGGTTAAACAATTATATGCTAGTGTAATTATTCCCTGGGGAGGGTATAACGTGATTCGAAAAGAAAGGAAATTTATGCCGAGATATATAGGTATCTCCTTCCGTCGTAGAAGGTGAGGTCGATAGTTCATGAGGAAAGATTTGGTGTTATGTTAGAGCACGAAGAATGTAGACTGAGATCGATAGTAAAGACCTTAGTCCGAGTCCATTTGGGACGCTGTGATAGCGAGGAGTTTTCCAATGATTTAAGAATGATGGTTTAGAATAGTATACCCTTTGCATGATTATGGGGTATGCCTAAATTTTGAGGGCAAAATTCCTTTCTAAGGGGGGGGGGGGGGGGGGGGGAGTACGTAACAACCTAGGTTTTTGAGCGACTATTTTATATTATTTTGCCTGATGGGATAATTTTATAAAATAGGAGAAGTTGGAGTAAATATTATTTCCCGTGATATTTAGGGATAATATTTACTATGTTTTGTCTATTTACCGTTATGAGAAGGTAAATAGCATTATATTGTGTTTTATTGCGTCGTTATATGTTATGCGACGGTTATGACTCATATTTTAAATTGGAGTATAATTAATGAAATAAAATGAATTTGGAACATAAAAATAGTTCACGTTATTCCGAATTCCAAAATAGGGGTGCGGTTATTTTTAGAATAGTCGAGATAGTCAAAATAGGTGCCAAGTTGTATTTTTGAGTTTCGAGAAGTTTTGACGTGTTATGACTCAATTATGTGGATACGAGTCATTTTAATGGTGTATTAACATTTAAAAGAGGGGAAATTGTGTTTTAAACCCGGTTAAGTCTCTCACCCATTCTACTTTCTCAATCTTATGTTAGAAGCCAAGAGAGAGAGAGAGAGAGAGAGAGAGAGAGAAGAGAGAGTTGGGAGAAATGGAGAGAAAGAGAGAAATGGAAGATTTGAGGCCGGAAATCGTTGCTACCGGAAGAGAATCCGAGACTACGGCCCCGAGTCAAGTTTCTTACTTGCTAGATATTGATTTAATGTGATAAATTGCATGTGTAGTTATATTTTGGGAGATTTAAACCATTTATGGGTTTTGGGTGTTGTAACACCCCGCATTTTTCATGCAATAAATATTTAATTAATTGAGGAATTGAAAATTACTTGTGAGTCGTAATTTAATTGAATTAATTAGGAAAATTTTATTTAAATATTAATCGAGGAGTAAATGGTTAATATTTACGGGAAGTTATGTACTAAGTGAATAGTAATTATTTATGTAAGTCATTTCGAGTATTAATGACAGGGTATGCACTTATCTCAACCGGGAGTCGGTATAGACTAAAGGGGCGAGGGGATAACCATTTTTATAAATTAATTCGGATGCCAATTCTCAGTGTACAGTTGAGTCCGAATGGCCGAGATAGTCGGAAAAGTGTACCCGGGGGTAGTAAACGGGTCACGAGAGGTTTTTAGACATAGCCGGGCCCACACGGGGGCATTTGGGTCACTTGGGCTTGGCCCATTAGGCAAAAAACGGGATTAGGTAAATTAAGGAATTTGGGAAGAACAATAAAACGGCTGATAGAGTTTTAGAAAGGATAAGTGTATTAAGGAACCCTAATAGCAGTTAAGGGCAGCTTTGGGATCACTAGAGAGCCAACAAGAATCGTCTTCAACCTTGGAAATTCATCTCCGAATCAGACACTACGAAACCTAAGGCAAGTGGATAACTTGCAATAGTATTGAATCTGTATTGAAATTCATATTCATGTGATGTGTTTGATCAAAATTCATTTTGGGGGTTCATGGCATAAACATGAGGTTTTAAAAAATAATAATCTAATTTACGAATTTGAATGAGGATTCTTGTAGAAATCTGATATTATAAATTGATACATATCTGGTACGATGACATTTTGATAACTAGAAGCAAATTTGGTGAAGGAATTTGGGATGTAAATGGGTAAGGAATTTAAGATGAATATTTCCCCAAATTCAAAAAGTGTAGTTAATGGACGAATTAATGATGTGGGTGGACATTCTGGAGGTCCCTAATAAGGTTTCTAACATGTATTAATGTTAATAGGGCTTAAGGTTGCTGGTAGAGAAAACTAGAGTTTGATAAAAAAGTCCACGGTAGAATCTGTCTTCCCGAAGAAGACGAAGACCTACTCGATCGATCGATCGAAGATCTGGGGTCGATTGATCGAAGGTCGACAGATTTTGACAGTTCGCCCAGTTTTATTTTATATAAAGAAAATTTAAATTTAATCTTTTTCCATGAATTAATTTGGTGAGAAATTTATACATGGGTTTTAAATGTAATTAATGGTGAATAAAATTAATTAGAGTTTGGAGACGACTTAGCGTGACATCCTAATTTAAATTCGTCAGGAATTTAGACTCGGGTGAGGTTGATTAGGACTACGAGAGTAAGTCCAAATTGATGGTGGGGGCGACACCAAAGGTGACTTAATTAATTAATGTACGAATTAATTAATGATTAGAGTTGGACCGTAAACTCTTAATAAATTAAATAGGCTTATGTTACGGAGTGTGTACATGGTGTAGCCGACGGGGTGTGACAGTATATATATATATATATATATATATATATATATATATATATATATATATATATATATATATATAGTGTGTGTGTGCATTAATATCAGTGATTGGATATTATTAGTATATACTCTAGTGCTATAGGGGGAGATTGCGCGCAGTGGATGAATCCCCTAGCTTGAGGAGTAGGGCGAGTATAATCCCAGGTCATAGAGTCCGTTATATGGGTGAGGGGCATCTCACTTTCAGGGAAGGAATATGAACGCCTCCAATTCGTATGTTAAACTAAGTTAGTGAGCGAATCTAACTTGGATAACTAGGTTACGTGAATACACCTACTGGGATAGCACTTGGGAAAATTTATATTTTGTGAGTATTCTTACTCGGTCGAAAGTTTGTATTTAATGTTATTTCAGTATGTTTGTGAATACTGTAATATGATTAAATATATAATTAGGTAAATAATTATATATGGGATAATTAATACATAGTGAAAAATGTATCATGTGCATAACAGGTGTGAATGTTATATGAAATTAAAAGAAGTAATGATTCAATTAAGTTTGACATTTATAATAACTTAAAAATCATGAATTAAGGCATACTCGGTTAGAGTAGGTAAAATTTAAGGGTTAAAATAAGCATTTGGGTCAGGAGCGTAGGACCTAGTAAATTGAATGGAAGCGTTAGTAGTGCACATTAGAGGAGGGGTGATGAAGTCCTCAAGAGAGTGCGGCACTAACTAAAATATGAAGAGCATGCATATTTATTTATTACTGCAAGTTAATCATTTGTTAAATGTTTTCAAATGTTTTTGGGTACTAACCCTTGCTATAAAATTCTTTTAAAAACCTTTTAGGTGTCCAACCACAAGGGCGCCAATCTTGACTCTATTCAAGGTATCCTTTGCTGCAGCACATGTGGATGTTGTGGGGTTTTGATAGACGCCTCCTTCTTCCATTCTTGTAGAGACTCTCTAGTAGTTATCTGACCTTGTCGCTCACAGTTCATTTATCAGTAGTAGACTTGTTAAGATGTTTTTCTGATATTTACTTGTATTGGATATTTGGACCGATGTTTTATTCGGTTAGGTGTTTTATTTGTGGATGGTTATTTTAATTAACTGTGATTGTGTATTATTGTATGTTCCGCATGAGTTTTATTTAATTAATTGAAAGATAAAAATTGGCACCAGTCTACTTTTCTCACTTAGGTGGTTAGTAATTTAAAAAGACGGCAGTGATGCTAAGAATGGACCAACTAAGAAACCTTTTCTAACTTGATTTAGGACTGATCACCCGAGATTAATTAGGCGGGGTGTCACAGATGGTATCAGAGCATCAGGTTCTAGTGTCCTTAGGATCTGTGCGGCTTTCTACGTTTCAGCGTGGCACTCGTTTGTGGTAGAGCCCTATTATTAGGACTGTTGATTCATTTTCCGATTGTGAGACATCGTATTTATGCGGTGAATGTTTTTGTGTAAACTGTGTACTTACGCGATTCAATCTATTTCAGATGCCACCGAAGAGGCAGAGAGCAAAGAGGGCTGAGGCTAGGGATGAAATCAGGGAGGCTCACCAGGAGCCACAGGTACCGCTACCACCACCCCCACGCAAGTTGATTTCCACTACTCAGGTGGCAGTGATAGTGGCCCAGGCGGTCGAAACAGCAATGAGAGCTATGGCAGCTCACTTTCCACAGCCCCAGGCACCGCCTCTAGTGGCAGCAGTAGTTCAGGGTCCAGTGGGGCCATCGTCTTGGCAGAGAGTTAGGGAGAACTTTCAGAAGGGTCACCCACTTGAGTTCCGGGGTAGCACGGATGTGATAGAGGCTTGTGACTGGAAGAAGAACATCCAGTTCCATCTGTGCATGCTAGAGTGTATCGAGGTACAGAAGCAGATGCTTGCTACCTTTCGTCTATCAGGGGCAGCCTTACAGTGGTGGGAGTCAGTTACCACCGTCGGGGAGCGAGAATTGATGACGATAGCAGAGTTTTGGGTGCGGTTCGACCGCAAATACTTTCCACCAGCAGTAGAGACTGAGATGAGGAAGAAATTCAGTGATTTAGTTCAGGGTGACCGATCAGTGGCAGACTACGAGGAAGAGTTCACCCATTTGGCAAACGTTGTGCCAAATGAGGTGAGCGATGAGGAGCGGAAGAAATCAAGGTTTATGGACGGTTTAGCCTGGAGGATCAGGCAACACTTGATTGGGAATCCGACTTTAGTGACGTATACAGACGTCATTAATGCCGCACTTGTACACTACCAGGACCATCGCTTCCATGCGAAGGGGAGCAAGGGAACAGGGGAGCCGAGCCAACAGGGCAAGGCTGTTACTAGTAGTGACACAAGTGGTACTCAGCAGCAGGTGGGTAGTCAGAAAGGGAATCAGGCCAAGAAGTTTAAGACTTGTGGTTTTCGACAGGGAGGACAGGGGTTCAGGCAGGGGCAGCCGGACCCGAATCAGCAGCAACAGGTTCCTCAGGGCCATTAGAGCCAAGGGAACAATGGGGGAGGCCAACAGGGCCAGGACCAGCCGCGTCAGGGCCAATTGGGCCAATGACAGGGGGATGGTCAGAGACGCTATTTTGTGTGTGGTCATCCAGGACATTTCAAGAGGGAATGCACACAGAGGGGCAGAGGTCAACAGCAGGAGGCCCAACAGGGGCAACGGGGCCAATTACCACCGGTAGCACCAGCTCCACCCGCCCCACCTCAGCAGGGGCAGATGCAGTACGGACGTGTGTATAACGTCCGGGATGTTCCTAATCCCCCGGCGCAGCAAGCACCGCCAGCAGTTGAGGGTATGTTTCTCATTCATGGTTATGAGGGTAGTATTATTTTTTATACGGGAGCATCACATTCATTCATTAAATTAAATTTTGCTAAACGGGCCGGACTACTAGAGACCGCAGGAGGTCTTCGGATGTGTGTAGAGTCGCCAGTTGGCAGCGGGGCTACGATTCACTCGATTTGTCGGGGAGTGGACATTTTGATCGGGAGACTTAGTTTAGCAGCGGACCTACTAGTGTTAGATATGGAGGGGTACGATGTCATCTTGGGTATGGATTGGTTGGAAGGTTATCGGGCGACGGTGGATTGCTACGAAAGGACTATCGTGTTCTCCATTCCAGGGCAGGAGATGTTCTTAATAGCAATGCCACTACCTGAGGGAGGGACACGCACACACTTATATTACATTGAGGAGGAAACCTCACAGGAGGTGTCTATTCCGTTGGATTCAATCCCAGTGGTGAGAGACTTTGAGGATGTGTTTCAGGAGATACCAGGGTTGCCACCTAGCAGGGAAATCGAATTTGTGATCGATTTAGCACCGGGGACGAGGCCAATTGCTCGGGCCCCATACCGTATGGCCCTTTCAGAGATGCGTGAGCTGAGGGAGCAGATTCAGCAGCTTCTGGGTCAGGGTTTCATACGACGGAGTACATCACCGTGGGGTGCATCGGTGTTATTTGTGAAAAAGCGAGATGGCTCACTACGGTTATGCGTGGACTATAGAGAGCTGAATAAGGCCACGATACGGAATAAGTATCCGTTGCCTAGGATTGACGACCTATTTGACCAGTTGAGAGGGGTGTCTTATTTCTCTAAGGTCGACTTAAGGTCAGGGTATCATCAACAACGTATCCGAGAGGAAGATGTTCCGAAGACCGCTTTCCTGTCACGGTATGGATCTTACGAGTTCAGGGTGATGGAATTCGGACTCACCCATGCACCAGCAGTGTTCATGGACCTCATGAACAGAGTTTTCAGGGAGTTTCTCGATCAGTTTGTTATCGTGTTCATTGATGACATCCTGATCTACTCACGTACCGAGGAGGAGCACGCAGAGCACCTACATATAGTGTTACAAACATTACGGGATCACCAACTCTATGCCAAATTAGGTAAGTGTGGATTTTGGCTATGGGAGGTCCAGTTCCTTGGCCACGTGGTGTCAGACCAGGGTATTGTGGTGGATCCAAGTAAAGTATCGGCGGTGAGGGAGTGGGGACATCCCACGACACCGACAGAAGTGCGCAGTTTTCTGGGGTTGGTCGGTTATTACAGACGATTCATCAAAGGATTCTCAAAGATTGCGGGCCCTTTGACGAATCTTACCCGAAAAGGGGTACCTTTCACTTGGAATGATCACTGTCAATTAGCCTCGACGAGTTAAAGGACAAGTTGACATCTGCACCCATGCTTGCATTACCGAGAGGAGGATTAGAGTATCGGGTTTACACTGACGCATCCTTACAGGGACTTGGGGGTGTGCTTCAGCAGGAGGAAAGGGCTATAGCTTATGCGTCCAGGAAGCTAAAGCCCCACGAGAAGAATTACCCCAGTCATGACCTGGACTTAGCAGCAGTCGTTTTTGCTTTGAGGATATGGATACATTATCTCCTAGGGGAGCAGTTCACGCTATTCACGGATCATAAATCACTTCAGTATCTCTTCACTCAGAAGGATTTGAATATGAGACAGAGGCGATGGCTAGAATTTGTGAAAGACTATCAGTTTGATATTCAGTATCATCCTGGTAAGGCTAATGTGGTGGCAGATGCATTGAGTCGGAGACCGACTGGGGAAATCTCAGAATTTTGGAAAGCGAAGTGGAGAGAACTTCGATACGAGGATGATGTAGCCAAGGCTTGCATGTCAGCATTATCCATCACACCCGAGATCATTATGCGGGTTGTGAGGGCTCAGGCAGAGGATCAGACCTGCCGGGATAGGGTGAGCCAGTTACTAGCTGAGGGAGCAGAGGGTTACTCGATCAGCTCGGAGGGAGGCTTACGCCATAATGGGAGGTTGATTGTGCCAGAGGATGCGGAGTTGAGGCACGCGGTTATGACGGAGTCTCATGGGTCGAGATTCGTGGTACATCCCGGTGGGGATAAGATGTATCAAGATATGAGGAGGCAGTATTGGTGGGCAGGGATGAAACGGGACATAGAAGAATTTGTTTCGAAATGTTCCACGTGTCAGCTTGTGAAAGTTGACCATCAGAGACCATCAGGGATGCTACAGCCACTTGAAATTCCTGTGTGGAAGTGGGAGAGCATCTCTATGGACTTCATTACAGGGTTACTGACATCACAGAAGGGTCACGATTCCATATGGGTTGTTGTGGATCGGTTGACCAAAGTGGCACACTTCCTACCAGTTCGCACAGACTTTGAAACGACACGTTATGCATAACTATTCATAGCATAGATTGTTAAACTGCACGGGGTACCGATTAATACTGTGTCGGATAGGGACAAGATCTTTGTGGCCCACTTTTGGCCGAGTTTTTAGGAGGCCATGGGCACGGAGTTACGTTTGAGTACAGCCTATCACCCACAGACTGACGGGCAGACCGAGAGAGTCAATCAGATGTTGGAAGATATGCTCAGAATGTGTATACTAGACTTTGGGGGAGGTTGGGAGAAATATCTTCCTCTGGTAGAGTTTGCGTATAATAACTCTTACCAATTCACGATCGGAATGGCACCCTTTGAGGCATTATATGGGAGACCTTGTCGTTCACCCGCTCGTTGGTTAGAGGTGGGGGACAACAAACTGTTGGGGCCGGAGATTGTTCAGGAGACATCTTCCAAAATCGAGCTGATCCGAGGGAGGATTCGGATAGCTCAGGATAGGAAGAAAAGTTACGCTAATGCTTCACGGAGACACATGGAGTTAGAGGTTGGGGATCAGGTATTGGTCAGGATGTCCCCCATGAAAGGGGTGATGAGGTTCGGCAAGAAGGGTAAGCTAGCACCGAGGTACATGGGACCTTTACCTATTATCTAGAGGGTGGGGCATGTAGCCTACAGGCTGGGATTAACGGAGCATCTTCAGCGGATACACGACATGTTCCATGTAGCATCGCTGAAGAAATATCGCAGGAGTGAGAGGGCCTTCTGGCACATTTCACTCAAAGAAATTGATTAACAGCCAGACATCTCATATGAGGAGAGGCCGGTGGCTATCCTAGACCGTAACGAGCGAAAATTACGATCCAAGGTTGTTCCACTAGTTAGAGTACAGTGGGGTCATCACAACATTGATGAGTCTACCTGGGAGCGGGAGGAGGATATGCGGGAGCAAAATCCAGAGCTTTTTATCATAGTATGACCTAATTTCGGGGACGAAATTCCTTTGTAAGGGGGGGGTGGGGGAGTATGTAACACCCCGCATTTTTCATGCATTAAATATTTAATTAATTCAGGAATTGAAAATTACTTGTGAGTCGTAATTTATTTGAATTAATTAGGGAAATTTTATTTAAATATTAATCGAGGAGTAAATGGTTAATATTTACGGGAAGTTATGTACTAAGTGAATAGTAATTATTTATTTAAGTCATTTCGAGTATTAATGACAGGGTATGCACTTATCTCAATCGGGAGTCGGTATAGACTAAAGGGGTGAGGGGATAAACATTTTTATAAATTAATTCGAATGCCAATTCTGAGTGTACGGTTGAGTCCGGATGGGCCGAGATAGTCAGAAAAGTTTACCCGGGGGTAGTAAACGGGTCACAGGGCATTTTTAGACATAGCCGGGCCCACACGGGGGCATTTGGGTCATTTGGGCTTGGCCCAATAGGTAAAAAATGGCTGATAGAGTTTTAGAAAGGCTAAGTGTATTAAGGAACCCTAATAGCAGTTAAGGGCAGCTTTGGGATCACTAGAGAGCCAACAAGAATCGTCTTCAACCTTGGAAATTCATCTCCGAATCAGACACTACGAAACCTAAGGCAAGTGGATAACTTGCAATAGTATTGAATCTGTCTTGAAATTCATATTCATTTGATGTGTTTGATCAAAATTCATTTTGGGGGTTCATGGCATAAACATGAGGTTTTGAAACATAATAATCTAATTTACGAATTTGAATGAGGATTCTTATAGAAATCTGATATTATAAATTGATACATATCTGGTAGGATGATATCTGGATAATTAGAAACGAATTTGGTGAAGGAATTTGGGATGAAAATGGGTAAGGAATTTAAGATGAATATTTCCCCAAATTCAGAAAGTGTAGTTAATGATGTGGATGGACATTCTGGAGGTCCCTAATAAGGTTCCTAACATGTATTAATGTTAATAGGGCTTAAGGTTACTGGTAGAGAAAACTAGGGTTTGAGAAAAAAACGTCCATGGCAGAATCTGTCTTCGCGAAGTAGACGAAGACCTGCTCGATCGATCGATCGAAGTTTTGGGGTCGATTGATCGAAGGTCGGCAGATTTTGACAGTTCGCCCAGTTTTATTTTATATAAAGAAAATTTAAATTTAATCTTTTTCCATGAATTAATTTTGTGAGAAATTTATACATGGGTTTTAAATCTAATTAATGGTGAATAAAATTAATTAGAGTTTGGAGACGACTTAGCATGACATCTTAATTAAAATTCGTCAGGAATTTAGACTCGGGTGAGGTTGATTAGGACTACGAGAGTAAGTCCAAATTGATGGTGGGGGCGACACCAAAGGTGACTTAATTAATTAATGTACGAATTAATTAATGATTAGAGTTGGACCGTAAACTCTGAATAAATTTAATAGGCTTATGTTACGGAGTGTGTACATGGTGTAGCCGGGACAATTTAATCTATATATATGTACGGGGTGTGACAGTATATATATATATATAATGTGTGTGCATTAATATCAGTGATTGGATATTATTAGTATATACTCTAGTGCTATTGGGGGAGGTTGCGCGCAGTGGATGAATCCCCTAGCTTGAGGAGTAGGGCGAGTATAATCCCAGGTCAAAGCGTCCGTTATATGGGTGAGGGGCTTCTCACTTTCAGGGAAGGAATATGACCGCCTCCAATTCGTATGTTAAACTAAGTTAGTGAGCGAATCTAACTTGGATAACTAGGTTACGTGAATACACCTAGTGGGATAGCACTTGGGAAAATTTATATTTTGTGAGTATTCTTACTCGGTCGAAAGTTTGTATTTAATATTATTTCAGTATGTTTGTGAATACTGTAATATGATTAAATATATAATTAGGTAAATACTTATATATGGGATAATTAATACATAGTGAAAAATGTATCATGTGCATAACAGGTGTGAATGTTATATGAAATTAAAAGAAGTAATGATTCAATTAAGTTTGACGTTTATAATAACTTAAAAATCATGAATTAAGGCATACTCGGTTAGAGTAGGTAAAATTCAACGGTTAAAATAAGCATTTGGGTCAGGAGCATAGGACCTAGTAAATTGAATTGAAGCGTTAGTAGTGCACATTGGAGGAGGGGTGAGGAAGTCCTCAAGAGAGTGCGGCACTAACTAAAATATGAAGAGCATGCATATTTATTTATTACTGCAAGTTAATCATTTGTTAAATATTTTCAAATGTTTTTGGGTACTAACCCTTGCTATAAAATTCTTTTAAAAACCTTTTAGGTGTCCAACCACAAGGGCGCCAATCTTGACTCTATTCAAGGTATCCTTTGCTGCAGCACATGTGGATGTTGTGGGGTTTTGATAGACGCCTCCTTCTTCCATTCTTGTAGAGACTCTCTAGTAGTTATCTGACCTTGTCGCTCACAGTTCATTTATCAGTAGTAGACTTGTTAAGATGTTTTTATGATATTTACTTGTATTGGATATTTGGACCGATGTTTTATTCGGTTAGGTGTTTTATTTGTGGATGGTTATTTTAATTAACTGTGATTGTGTATTATTGTATGTTCCGCATGAGTTTTATTTAATTCATTGAAAGATAAAAATTGGCACCAGTCTACGTTTCTCACTTAGGTGGTTAGTAATTTAAAAAGACGACAGTGATGCTAAGAATGGACCAACTGAGAGACCTTTTCTAACTTGATTTAGGATTGATCACCCGGGATTAATTAGGCGGGGTGTCACAGGTGTTTTGGGTGTATAACCCTTAAATCCTTGTTTTAATTTGATTTGAGGAGAAAATATAAGCTAGTTGTAG
Organism: Sambucus nigra; assembly: GCA_949130495.1. Classification (NCBI taxonomy): domain Eukaryota; kingdom Viridiplantae; phylum Streptophyta; class Magnoliopsida; order Dipsacales; family Adoxaceae; genus Sambucus; species Sambucus nigra. The sequence goes on from OX422215.1 coordinate 346,407,519, forward strand.
TATAGAAATGATGTAGTATAAATAATGGTTGATGATGTTTGAAGAAATCAAGAATTTGAGGATTTTTGGGATTTTAGGGTTTAAATAACCCGTAGCCCAAACTGGGCCAATTCGCAGGGCCGAATCGATTCGGCTCCCAGGCGAATCGATTCGGTTAGGGGACAGGATACAGGTTTGGGAGACCGAATCGATTCGGGCTAAGGCCGAATCGATTCGGATAGATGCATAATGTTGGTTTTACTCACTGAATCGATTCACTTTTAGGCGAATCGACTCGCAACCAGAGGTGAATCGATTCCGCCATAGGGCGAATCGATTCGGTTGCCCTGTTTTTGTGAGACTTTTCTTAGTTTGATTTCAGCACTTTTTCTTTTACGTCCAAGGTTCCTTGTTTGGATTTCGCTTCGCGAGACATCCCACGTACGAATAGGGCATAGTGTTGAGATTGGGGAGAAGTTAGCCCTTAGTACTTGGGTTAACTAGAGCATTCTCATTGATATTGCACTAGGTTGTGCTTTTAGAACGAGAGGTGAGAACCTTTATATTATATTGTGAGAGAATTATGCACTTAACTGCCATGCATTTTAGTCACATGGTAATCATATCAAACCGGGCCCTGACCCGTATATATTTCTTTGTTTTGCATGAAACTCTTTGTCCGTTCAGGTGCTCTACCGCAAGGAAACCCGTATTGACTTTCCATTCAAGTTGTCATGGAGCTATAGCATATTGCGGATGTTGTAGGATATTTGTCATAGACGCTTCTTTCCATTGTACTCTATTTATGTTCAGTTATATATTCGGGGGATGTTGCCCATGCTTTGTATTCATTTATTATATTGTAATAATTGAATTATAATACTCGGTGTAACTATTTGTATTGGTCTGTTAACTGACAGCTTATTCGGTTATTATTTATTATATTGTCATTCTTTTATCCGTTATTTTTGGTATCCACCGTTTTTACAAATTGGATTGTCTAAGTGTTTTTTTTCTTTTACTTGCACACTTTTTAAATTTGACAGTCCGCTTTCGAAAATGATTGGTGGTTATCTCGTACTATTATTTTAATCGACGGGGATATTGAGAATGGACAATCTATGATTCCTCTGATTATTATAGTATTGGGTTGGCCACCTATTATTTTATTAGGTGGGTTGTCACAGTTCAATGGGGGACAAAGATGTTTATCTATGAACAAAATTCCTAAGGGAACAGTGTTCGTTGGGGGGACAATGATGTTTGCTGATGAACCAAATTTTTTAGATAAAGGTGTTCGCTGGGGGTTTGTCGATACACTAAATAGTTGAGAGAAGGGGCATCTACTTGGGATCATATTGTTTGTAGATACACCAAATCGTTGATACATGGGGCGTGCATTGGGGGACAATGGTGTTTGTCAATACACTGAATCATTAAGGGAAAGGGCATCCACTGGGAGAAAATGTTATCTATCGATGCACTGAAGCATTAAGGAATTGGTGATCACTAGGAGATAATGGTTCTCATTAATACATCAAATCATTAACAGAGGTGACAGCTTGGGATAAGGGTGTTTGTTGATACACCTAATCAATTGGAAAAAGTTGTCCATTGGGACAATGGCATTTGTTAACAAGCTAAGTCATTAAGAGAAGGTTGTCTGCTAAGGGAAAAGGTGTTTGTCAATACACCAATTTTTTTAGAAAAGTGTCCATCGGGATAATAGTGTTAGTCAATACATCGAATCGTTGAGAGAGTGGGTGCCTGTCAGGGGACAATGTGAGTTATGATACATCATGGTAATTAAATTATTAGTATTTTTATGAAACATTAGGTTGATTAAAATTGTCCATGGGAGGTGATATTCTTTAATGTAACACCGAGTTGATTGAAAAATCATCTAGAGGAGATGGGGTGCTTGAGGTAGGGGGTACTTGAGGAAATTTTTTGACTTTTGAAGTTTGTTGAGGAGGAGATGGGATAAGTTTTATTTTTATGAATGCTCCTATAGAATCATGGATGATGATTTGGGATTTTGTAATGAATCTTTGAAACTTGGTTTTAGTTTATGCATTTTGGACAATATGAAAACCTTTGAAAATTATTTTTTATTACCTAGAGGATTGGATCATTTGGTTCAGTGTGATGGACGCCTGACCGATCGGATCAGCACGTGCTTGATCAATTGGTCAAGAGCTTTGTTCCTCTATATAATTCTACTCTATAAGGTTGTCCCTCACTTTTTATTTTTAATTCTCCTTTTGATTTTAGATCTATAATCCTAGAGTGTGTTTATGAGAACTATGGGTGAGGGAGATGTTTCCACTATTGATCTTTTGGAGATTCTTTTAAAGGATATTGTCGATATTCAAACCACTCTCAAGGTTGACGAGCCGGATGATTAGTAGAGCATAGATCTCATTGTGGATCACGGGGATAGAAATCTAGGGAAGCAACATCATGTGCCTGAGTCGAGAAACCCTATGGACTTATTTCCTGAGCCCTTTACACACATTTTTTATTTTTCCACCATGTCTTGGTCATGTTAAGCCTGTATTTCTTATTTTATAGTTATATTGTTTATTTTTCTTGTCTTTCACGCTCAGGGAGTATATTTTTCATTTTTTTTGTGTATTGTTCAAGTATATTAAACATATCATTCTTCCTGAACTCATCTTAAGGGTTTCCAGAGATGTGTGACGGCTCTCTCGAGGAGTGAGTATATCCCTGCGGTTGTTAGGGACATAATACAAAGAATTGGGTTTATACCCTTTATAGATTCATTTGTGAAAGTTTGTGGTATGTCCATCATAAGAGTATTGGAGGAGAGGTGGTGTGACACTACCTACACTTTTCACTTATCGATGGGTGAGATGACATTCACCCCTTTGGATCTCCATGTCTTGACGGGTCTGCCAATAGGACAGTTTCTAGTGGTGATCCAATATAATCTTAGACTTTCATAGGCGACTATTAGGGTTGTATTGGGATTCTTATCAACCTTTCGTTAATGGGATAATATCATTCTTACCTCCTTAGGAACTCAACTCGATGTGCGAGATAGGACAATTAGGGTCAATCCGTTAAGGATTCTCTAGTATACATTGTGTTATCTGATTTTTTCACTTGGACACACCATCTACTCTTCTCATATGAAGGCAGTGCATGTTGGCTTGATTTTTCCTCTACAGTATCTTAGTTGTGTTACCTAGTATGACTAGGGTAGTTCATTATTAGGCTTGCTTTATGCCATCATTAGTAGGCTTTCAACACACAGGCATAAGCATACTATTGATTATGTTTCTAGTTAAGAGGAACTTTTTTTCTTCAGTCTTCCTTTTAAATTATCTATTTCTTCAATATTTGTACTAATGTTTTCTTTGCCTCCTTTTATGCCATTTTTGGCTCTCGAGGTATTCAGTGTCCACTGGTGTTCCTTATTTTATCAAAGGAGAGAAGAGGGCCTCTCCAGGGGAGATGTCGAAAGGAAAATATGGGTGTAGGCCTCTCGATCCATTCTCATGGATGTGTTCACACCTTCCTGAGAATTTTGACCATTGATAGGGTATGTTTCTTCCTTAGTCTTTTCTCCTTTTGGTATTCTGCTTGCCCCTTCGTCTTTTCATCTAGGTTTTTGTGTTCAAAGATTGTATTATTCCCTTCGGCTATGTCATGAGGTTATTCGTATATGCGTAGGGTCTACACCTATACCGTATCTAGTCTGATCTTTCTTAATGATGGCACTATGACCTTTTATTTAAGGGTGAGGGTGGTTTGTTAGTGGTCTTTCTTAGCTCAGATGATTACCCAAGTTGCACCTCATTCTGAAATGAGGGCAACACACTTGTTAGCCTCAACGGATGTGGAGGATTATACAATGGGGATAGAGGTGTGAGTCTTCCAATTTTATTATATCATCCCCTATGCAGAATTCATTGCTACGAGACTGATGCTAGAAATCCTCTAGATCGGAGAGGGCCAGGGTTCGAGGGAGGATCCTCCTATTAATACTTCAATCCCCCCTTTTAAGAGACCTACTTTAGGAGCCACAGCTATTTCGTTCCTTCCTTATGAGGCACCCGCTCTAAGTACTTCTGATCACTCTACACATGGGATGATGGTGTGGAGTACGAGGTAATGATTTCTCCATCACATCATTATTTCTCTGTTCCTGCTAAACTTGAGGTACGTGATGTATTATTTCATTTTTTCCATTTTCCTTTTTATTTCCATATCTTCACTAGGGCTTGATTCTTGACACATTGTTCCTTTCTTTCCAAGGCTACTTTTATCCATCACGTGGTGTTGGAGCAGATGTCCCAGACAATGGGCACCTATCTAGCCTATTTGTATAGAACAAGGAAGACTTTGGGTGAATGGCACCCTATTATTTAAGAAGCATAGGGCTACTTCCTTTTTGCTAGTCCTAGGGTCAGAGCGACAAATGTCCTTGACTTTTCACGAATGGTGAGCCATTGGCATAGAGGACATACGTTTCCCGCATTTTCTCAGAGAAATCATGTGATCCAAAATGATGTAGTTGCACGGGTCCCTAGGATTATAATTTTTTTTGTATTTTATGTATTTTTTCCATTTTATATTTAATTTTGGGGTTTAAGAGGGGTTTATCCCTACTCCTTTTATTATGCAAAAAAAATGATTATTTATGAAAAACATTATTATTATCTTGATTTATTTAATGACTTCATAGTAATGATGAGGATGATATGTAATGATTCCATGGAAATATATGATTAAATACTAAAGTGGCAAGCAATGTTATTTTTACAGTTTCGCATAAGTTATGGTTACCATTCTCAATTAGGTCACATTAGAGGGCTTTCAGTGAGTAGGTATGTCAGGAACAGGCTGAATATTTTGATTTTGATTGGATGACCAATCGATCTAGGGGAGGCCCAATCGGTAATATTCATCTTCTTAAAAAATGGAAGTAATTCTTGACATGGAAGCCCACACTTCCTTCATCTTGTGTCTTATAACTCTTGAGTTTTGCAGGCCCTTTATTTCTTTTTTTTCAAAAAAAAAATTCCCTATTTTGATTTCCAAGGTTCCTTAAGTTAGCAGATAGACAAATTCATCCATCGCTTTGATGACAGGTCCCTTTTGGGTTTGGATCCCTATGTTTTAATTCCTCTACTTGGGTGACTATGTCAATGAACTCGACATTTTTACGGGCAGTCACCAATTTCTAGTATTCAGAAGATCACTTGTTTCATTTTGCACCAAAGGAAATCTCTCTAACCTTTAAAGATTATTATTTCCTGATTGGATACGGTGCAGACCATATTTTTTTTTAACCATATCTAAGCTCGGGGGAATTTATTTTCTTGCTGAGTTATTCGATGTGTACTTTTTAACACCGGTGGAGTTCCTGCTGAATAAAAAATTGACTTTATGGCGGTGGTCTCTTTATTACTTCATAACATCCCTGGGAGAGGATGTAGGGGTTACCAGAGGGGTGCACTTACTTTGGCTTTGGTATCTAAATACTTCTTAGCTACTGGCATAGCATGTGCTGAAATTCTCCTAATGGATGTTTTTCTACAAATGGATGAGGGTTAGAACTCGATTCTTGGTATACTAGGTGAGACCATGAACGGTCTGACATCATTCCATTTGTGGGAGTGCCATTTCTTACTGAGACGTCCCTTGATTTGATACATGTGGTTATTGGAGAGACTAAGATTGATTGGGGATTCTGTTCTCTCCCTTATCATGTTGATTACATCTTCCAAGAATTATTTATCCGTGTAAAAGATACGAAAATGGAATGGGTCGAGTATTTATTAGAGTCCGTACATTCTTACATTCATTGTTACTTTCCTTGGATGTTGACTAGGACACATCGCTTGTCTTTGGGGATGTTTCTATATATCCGACTTTTTACATGGAACTACACATCACTTTATCTCCAGCGGAGGTTGATGCGCCAGTTTGGAGGAAGGCAAGAGATTGCACCTCCTCTAGGTCAGGTGTATCTCATTACACCACTATCTTTGGAGGAATAAAGTTCCCCTCTTACTCCCTACTCTTCCTGCCTGTTTAGTGTACCCATGATCTTAGCTTAACATTATTTTCTTTAGCTCTGGGAGAAGGTGAAAGATGATGTTAATATTTGAGAAAGTGGCATTCGTTGGATTTTTGGATTGACTCTTCCTAGTTCTGAAGAAGTTCGTGGGACTGCCATTTCTTTTGATAACATAATGACAAATAGTGGTTCCCAATATATGAGCATATTTTAAGAGGAAGTGGATGGTTTTGAGTCTTTTGACACCATTAGTAGCAACTCACATTGACTATATTTATGTAACTTTTATTTTGTTCGATGATGATGAATTCAAACCTTTCTTTGTCATCTTATGAAATCTACGATCCATTTTTAGGAGTATAAAAATGTGATAAGAAAAATATAAAGGCGTTTATTCCCCCGGAGGGATGTGATTTAATTTTTATGATCGCAAGGGGTTGCCTATGTATCTCCATTTTTTAAGTGGATTAACTTGATAACCATTTTCATGATTTTCTTTATCTTATAGAGGATCATGTTGTACGTAGCTTCGGTTCATGGCTTAAGTGTCTTTTATATGTAGTACTTGTTGAGGTGATATAGTTGGTCAGCTTGGCTAGGTCTATTCCATCGATGTCAACTAGGATGTCTTCACCTTTTGAAAGGATCTTCTTTAGCACATGGGGTCCTTCCCAGTCAGGATGAAACTTGCCTATAGGATCCCATACGGGTTCAATGATTTCTTTTAGCATAAGAACACCTTTTGTGACTCCTCGGTTCCTAACCTTCTTATTATAGGCCCTAGCGATTACCTTGTAGTACCCCTCCATGTGATACCTTACCCACAATCATTGTTCTCTAGCACTGCAAGCTCTTTGTATGTGTTCATTATCCAATATGCTTCAGACATTTGATTTTCCATAATTACTTTTAAAGATTGTATTTTCATCTTAATGGACAACATGGATTCCATCCCATATGTGAGTGAGAATGGTGTATCCCTAATACGTGTCCTCATAATGTTCCTGTACCCCCATAATGCATACGGAATGCGATCAGCCCAACCATAACATAGCTCTATCATCTTTGCTTAGTATCACCTTTATATTTTTATTTACGAATTCCACAACATTATTTCTCTATGGGCAGTATGGGGATGACTTATGCTTATGAATTCCATATTCATAGATGGGGCCCATAACTTATTCTTCAACATGCATCCCTATAATACCCCGTACTTTTGGCTATATTTATTTTTAGGATTAATTAATTAAATTGTGTATAAATTGATAATTAATCCGGATTATAAATACTAATGTGATGCGAATTGGTATTTGATTATGTGCATATATGATTATATATGTATTCGGTATTATAAAATTTGTTGTGAGATTTATATACGATAATTTGGAAATTTTGTTGAGACGCGTGGGACCGCCGCGTCACGGTATAATATTTTGTTAATAAAAAGTGAATTTAAAATCTATAAACCGTATAGTCGTTTTGAGTGTGCCAACGCGTCCGGAAGGGTCGAGATAGTCAGAAAACACTAGCCGGGGGTATAGTTTGGGTCCCGGGGTATTTTTAGGCCATACCGGCAACTTAAAGGGTATTTTGGTAATTTTACATTTTGAGGAATTAAAAGTGACGAAAATTGGTGATGTAAATATGATGTGGAATTTGGCCCACTAAGCCCATAACCAACCCATATTAACCTAGAAAGCTACGTAGGTTATCATTTAGGTTTTCTAAGTTTCCCCAAATCAAAACCCTAGCCACCTTAAGCCACCATTGGAGAAGAGCTTGGAGAGAGAGGAATTTCTGCAGAAAACTTCATCTAATCTACACCAAACTCAGAGACAACTAAGGCAAGTGACTTTATTCCATTTAATTTCTGAGAATGTTTCCTCCATGTTAGAAAATTCGGATTTATGGTTTGTTCTTGAAGAAAATATGAAAACCCATGTAGTTTAGATCATAGAAATTGAGAAATTGTGAAGAGAATTGCATGTAGTATGTTAGGTAGATGATTTCCCTTATAATAATTGTGATTTGAAGGAAATAAAACGAAATAAATTCTGGAAATTGATGATGATATAAACCTAGGGTTCATGTTCTAGAGAAATTGGGAAAAGTATAGAGATTTGTAATTTTGGTTGATGTTATGATGATTCAATCCTTGAAAAACATGTTAGGAGATGATGTAAATATGTTTAGGATGAATTAGAGACCCTAAAACGTTATTGGGATGAACTTTGGAAGAGAATAGAATTGATAAAAATGGTGAAAAACGATTTGGGAAAAATCTGGGCCGAAACTGGAAGCTCGTTAGAAGCAGCCCCCAGGTCGTTCGAACGAGCTTCTAACGAGTTGACCAGTCGTTACTAACGAGTAGGGATTTCGTTCGATATCTCGTTCGAATGAGATATCGTTAGAAGGGACAGTTCGTTCGAACGAATTGGGATCTTGTTCGAACAGCCTCGTTCGAACGAGACTTCTAACGACCTGACAGTCCAAACTCGTTCGAAGCCTCGTTCGAACGAGACTTCTAACGAGCTGGCAGTTTGATCCTTTTTGGACTGTTTTGACTTTTGGAGTTCCGTAAACTTGTTCGAGGATATAGTTAACCTTCCAATGATGATGTAGTGATAGGTTTGGGACATTTGGGTATTTATGAGAAGGAATTTACATACGAGAGTGTATTACATGGACGGTTTGGGTTGAGACGTGAGTATCTTCTACGACGTGAGATAATCATGACGCGTATAATTACAAACCGGAATAGTATGAATTGTGATAAGTATAAGCTAGTACGAGTATGCAATATGTACTACGATTAAAATACGGTATTACTAAGATGTGTTTACTTAGTATTAGTATATAGATTGTGTGTATGACATACCTACCATACTTGCTATCACGGGAGGTTGCGTTCGCTTAGGACCCTCTATTCCTTGTGTGCGTACGGGGGGGGGGGGGGGATATAGACTGGTACCTCGATGAACATAGGTCATAGGAAGACTTATTGTGATATTAATAAGTCCGCTGACCGTGGGAGCGTAGGTATGTGCGTGACCCACGTGATGGTGACTGTGTTCGCCTCCACTATTTGTGATTTGTGTTATCTGGACTATTCCTGAGAGACTCGGAATATGTAATCCTTATGTACGTGATGTACCGGGATGGATAGCAGAGTATGTGTGCACCATAGCTTAGATTGCGGGGTCCTTGTATTGTATATTTATGATATGAATAATATACACTAAATTAATGGGAATCCTCATGTTAATGTTGTAAAAATATTACGGTATTGTTTCGAGATATATAATGAGTTAGCTGATAGTTATATCAATGGCATATTTAGTAACTAAGTTTACGTTAAACCTCTATTTAATTACGAGCATTGTTATGTTAAATGGAAACGGGTAATATGGGTAGAACCTTTGGCAGTCTAGCTAGTTATGTTGTCAGTTAGCTAGTAGTATGGGTCGTTATAGATGGGTACTTACGTTAGGAGTGCACAGTTAGACGAGAGGTGAGAATATCATGCGAGTGTACGTCCTAACATGTACTTTGCATTTAATGTTTTAAATGTTTTTAAAGCACTTGCAGGTTTTTAAAATATAACTCCACATTCGGGCTCTGACCCGTTTGATTTTCAAATCTTTTTCTTGTAAAACCTTTTTAGGTGCCCAGCCACAAGGACACCAAGCATAGAATATCCATTCAGGTGACGAGCTGTAGCTGCTTGTGGAAGCTACAGGGATTTGCATGTAGACGCTTCTATCTTTTGGATTCCAGAGTCACTATCTATCAGTTGTAGGGCATGTTGCCCATTTCTATTTAGAGCATCTTTTACATTTCAGTTTTCAGACTTTAGCATTTAATGTTTCAGCATTCGGTCATTTATTTCAGTATGGGATTGTAGTGAGGAGTTTTCCTCCAGACTTTATTTACTGTTATGTGATGGTTATTCATTTTACTTCAGTATGGTGAATGGTGTTATTTATTTCTTCATTACACTTGTTGCATGTTAATCAAACTTAAATTAAAATTTGGCAACTTGCTTTTTAAATACTAGGTGGTTAGTAATATTAAAATGTTTTCGACAGTGATGCTATTAACTGAGCCAACTTGGCATTTTGAATTAATTTAATAAAGGAGTAGCTACCCGGTATTTAATTAGTCGTGGTGTCACAGGTGGTATCAGAGCATCAGGTTCTAGTGTCCTTTAGGATCTGTACGGCTATTATGTTTCCGCTACGTTTCTTTGATATAGAGCCCTATATTTTAGGACTGTTGTATTCTTTTTGTGTATGCTTCGTTCTTCAGCTATTTTAAGTTTATAAACCGTGAACTTATAAACTTCATTCTTATTTCAGATGCCTCCACGACGTGCACGACGAGTTCCCAGGAATGCTATGCCCGAACCCCAGCCCGCTCCAGTTCAGGGCATGTTGAACGCCGCTGAGGTTGCAGCTATAGTAGCTCAAGCGGTAAATGCCGCGATTGCCGTTATTCAACAGGCACCACCACAGGCGCCGGTTGCCGCGCCAGTACAGGTTAATGCATTCCCGTCTACTTGGGAGCGTGTATGTGACGCTTTTCAGAAAGCGCATCCGCCAGAGTTTGCTGGTAGCTCAGATGTGGTAGTCTAGAGCCAATGGAGGAAGGACATGCAGAGGCATTTGAGGATGCATGAGTGCACTGATGTTCAGAAACAGGTGCTAGCTACTTTCAAGCTAGTGGGATCTGCGTTACAGTGGTGGGAGTCTATTACCACCGCGGAGGAGAGGGATACCCTCACGATTCAGGAGTTCTGGGTGCGGTTCGACCGCAAGTACTTTCCATCCGCAGTTCATACAGAGATGAGGAGGAAGCTGATGAGTCTGAAGCAGGAGGGCAAGACAGTGGCCGAGTATGAGGCCGAGTTCACTAACCTGTTGAATATCGTTCCAGACGAGATTCCAACAGAGAAGAAGAAGATAGAGAAGTTCACCGACGGGTTGAATTGGAGGATCCGTCAACATCTGCTAGGGAACCTATCGTTGGCCACGTATTCTGATGTGGTTAACGTTGCATTACTACACTGCCAGGACCACCGTTTTCATATGGCCGAGGGCAAGCGGTCGGAGGAGTCTAGCCATCAGGGCAGTACTGGAGGACATGGTGCCAGCGGGGCACAATCTGGTCAGGGGTAGAGGCAGAGTGAACAGGGCTCCCAGCAGGGGGATAATAAGAGGTTCCGGTCAGGGAACTACAGGCAGGGACAGGGAGGTTTCCGCAAAGGCCATCAGGGTCCAAACGGCCATCAGGGCCAGGAGAGGCAGAATGGGCAGCAGTTCCATCAGGGCCAGCAGGGCCAAGGGAGGAATGGTAACGACCACCAGGGCCGGGGACAGCAGGGGCAGAGGGGAGGGAACTTCCCGGGGAAGTGTTTCACTTGTGGCAAGACTGGCCATAAGAAGCAGGATTGTCCTGATAGGGGTAGGGCCCCACATCAGCAGCAGCAGGGTGCTCGCCAGGAGCCACAGAGACCTATGTTTCCCGCCGCTCTTCCCGCACCGCCATAGATGGCAGCATTGCCACCCATTCCAGCAGTCCCAGTTCAGCAGGGGCAGCTACAGTATGGACGTGTCTACAACGTTCACCAGGCTGCAGTTCCACATGCACCGCCCGCGATCGAGGGTACGTTTCCTATCCATGGCACTATGGGTCGGGTGTTATTTGATACAGGTGCTACACACTGTTTTATAGCTACACACTTCGCAAAAGCTTTAGGATTATTAGCTACGGCAGAGAGCACAGTGACGTGTGTCGACTCACCATTAGGGAGTGGGTCACTTATTTTCTTTATATGCCGGGGAGTGGGGGTAGAGATTGGTGGTTTGGTATTGCCTGCAGACATGTTAGTGTTAGACATGCATGTTCACGATGTGATCATCGGTATGGATTGGCTCGTAGCATATCGGGCCATGATTGATTGCTTCAGCGGGAGCATTGTTTTTGCCATTCCGGGGCAATAGATGTTTATAGTGGCGATGCCTCGCCCAGAGGGAGGATCGACCGCTCATCTGTATTATATAGAGGAGGATACCTCTAAGGAGGTTGTTATTCCTTTAGATTCGATCCCGGTTGTCAGGGAGTATTCGGATGTGTTTCAGGAGATACCAGGCCTACCACCCAGTCGAGAGATAGACTTCGTTATAGATTTGCTACCAGGTACGAGACCTATAGCACGCGCACCTTACCGTATGGCTCCAGCGGAGATGCGAGAGTTACGGGATCAGATAGAGCAGCTGTTAGGGAAGGGCTTTATTCGCAGGAGTACCTCACCTTGGGGTGCTCCAGTTTTGTTTGTGAAGAAGAGGGATGGTTCACTGAGATTGTGTGTGGACTACCGAGAGTTGAATAAGGTCACGATACGGAATAAGTATCCGTTGCCTCGAATCGATGACTTATTCGACCAGTTGAGAGGAGCTTCTTTCTTCTCGAAAATTGACTTGAGGTCGGGATACCATCAGTTGCGTATCAGGGAGGAGGATGTCTCGAAGACCGCGTTCTTGTCGAGATATGGTTCTTACGAGTTTCGGGTTATGCCTTTCGGCTTGACCAACGCTCTAGCAGTATTTATGGACTTGATGAACAGAGTGTTCAGGGATTTCCTAGATCAGTTTGTCATTGTCTTCATTGATGACATTCTGGTTTACTCTCAGACAGAAGAGGAGCACGCCGAGCATTTGAGGCAGGTTTTGCAGACACTGCGTCAGAACGAGTTGTATGCAAAATATGAGAAGTGCGGGTTTTGGCTGAAGGAAGTCCAATTCTTGGGTCACATTATTTCCGACCAAGGGATATCTGTTGATCCGGGGAAGGTATCAGCGGTGAGGGAGTGGGGACAGCCCACGACACCAACGGAGATTCATAGTTTATTGGGCTTAGCAGGATACTACAGGAGATTTATTCGGGGTTTCTCAGAGATAGCAGGTCCTTTGACACATCTTACTCGTAAGGGTGTGCCATACATCTGGAGTGATGCCTGTCAGTTGGCATTCGATGAGTTGAAGGACAAATTGACCTCAGCACCTGTGTTAGCATTGCCGAGACCGGGAGTTGAGTATTTGGTTTACACCGATGCGTCTTTGCAAGGACTTGGAGGTGTATTGCAGCAGGAGAGATAGGCCATAGCTTATGCTTCCCGTAAGCTTAAACCTCATGAGAAGAATTACCCTACGCATGATTTGGAGTTGGCGGCAGTGGTATTTGCCTTACGGATTTGGAGGCACTATCTTTTGGGGGAGAAGTTTCAGCTGTTCACGGATCACAAGTCACTACAGTATCTGTTCACGCAGAAGGAACTGAATATACGACAGCGTAGGTGGCTTGAATTTGTGAAGGACTACCAGTTCGACATCCAGTACCACCCGGGTAAGGCTAACGTGGTAGCAGACGCGTTGAGCCGCAGACCAGCAAATGAGGTGGCAGAGGTGTGGAAAGCTAAGTGGAAGGAATTGGGACACCAGGATGCAGTGGCCCGATCTTTCATGTCTGTGATGACCGTTACACCGCAGATTATCACGAAGGTAGTACGGGCACAGGCTAATGACTCGTTCTGTCAGGAGCAGATAGTTCGATTACTTGCAGAGGGAGCCGAGTCCTATACCGTTAGCTCAGACGGGGGATTACGCTTCAATGGGAGATTGGTAGTTCCGGAAGGGGAAGAATTGCGGCATGATGTGATGGCAGAGTCGCACGGCTCACGATTCTCAGTACATCCCGGAGGGGACAAAATGTACCAGGACATGAGACGACAGTATTGGTGGAGCGGTATGTATCGCTGAGTTTGTCTCGAAATGCGCCACTTGTCAGCTCGTAAAAGTGGATCATCAGAGACCAGCAGGATTGCTACAGCCGTTGGAGGTTCCGGTGTGGATGTGGGAGAGCATATCCATGGACTTTATCACGGGGTTGCCTACGTCACAGAGGGGTCACGACTCCGTTTGGGTAATTGTGGACAGGTTGTCCAAGGTCGCTCACTTCTTACCCGTAAGGACTGACTACACTACGGGACAGTATGCCCAGCTCTTCATTTCAGAGATTGTGAGACTTCACGATGTGCCCCTAAATATCGTGTCTGACAGAGACAAGATATTTGTTTCAAGGTTTTGGGAAAGTTTCCAGGAGGCAATGGGCACGGAATTGCGGTTGAGTACGGCTTATCATCCGCAGACCGATGGGCAGACAGAGCGCACCAATCAGATGTTGGAGGACATGCTACGCATGTGCATTATTGACTTCGGGGGTGGATGGGAGCAGTACCTTCCACTGGTGGAGTTTGCTTACAACAACTCCTATCAGTTCACGATTGGCATGGCTCCGTTTGAGGCATTGTACGGTAGGCCTTGTCGTTCCCCAGCATGTTGGTTAGAAGTGGGGGACAACAAACTACTTGGGCCGGAAGTGATTCAGGATACTTCGGCAAGGATTGAGTTGATTCAGAGTCGCATTCGGGTAGCTCAAGACAAGCAGAAGAGTTATGCTGATGCGAAGAGGTTTTTCAGGGAGTTCCAAGTGGGGGACCAAGTTTTACTCAGGGTATCTCCAATGAAGGGGATTATGCAATTCGGGAAGAAAGGGAAATTGGCACCGAGGTACGTGGGGCCGTTTCCTATTATTGAGCGGATCGGACCGGTTGCGTATAGACTTGGACTACCGGAGCACTTGCATCGAATTCACGACGTGTTCCATATTTCCTCGCTGAGGAAATACCTTAGAGATAATTTGGCTCATTCTCACATTGCTGTGGAGGACATCGATCTCCAGCCGGATAGCTCCTACGAGGAGGGGCCAATTGCTATTTTGGACCGAAGCGAGAGGAAACTGCGGTCAAAGATAGTTCCGTTAGTGCGTGTACAGTGGCGACATCACAATGTCGAGGAGTCCACATGGGAACGCGAGGATGAGATGCGCGAGCGTTATCCAGAACTATTTTTAGCAGGTACTTTCTAGTTTCGAATTTCGGGACGAAATTCAGTTATTAGGGGGGAAGTATGTAATACCCCGTACTTTTGGCTATATTTATTTTTAGGATTAATTAATTAAATTGTGTATTAATTGATAATTAATCCGGATTATAAATACTAATGTGATGCGAATTGGTATTTGATTATGTGCATATATGATTATATATGTATTCGGTATTATAAAATTTGTCGTGAGATTTATATACGACAATTTGGAAATTTTGTTGAGACGCGTGGGACCGCCGCGTCACGGTATAATATTTTGTTAATAAAAAGTGAATTTAAAATCTATAAACCGTATAGTCGTTTTGAGTGCGACCACGCATCCGGAAGGGTCGAGATAGTCAGAAAACACTAGCCGGGGGTATAGTTTGGGTCCCGGGGTATTTTTAGGCCATACCGGCAACTTAAAGGGTATTTTGGTAATTTTACATTTTGAGGAATTAAAAGTGACGAAAATTGGTGATGTAAATCTGATGTGGAATTTGGCCCACTAAGCCCATAACCAACCCATATTAACCTAGAAAGCTACGTAGGTTATCATTTAGGTTTTCTAAGTTTCCCCAAATCAAAACCCTAGCCACCTTAAGCCACCATTGGAGAAGAGCTTGGAGAGAGAGGAATTTCTGCAGAAAATTTCATCTAATCTACACCAAACTCAGAGACAACTAAGGAAAGTGACTTTATTCCATTTAATTTCTGAGAATGTTTCCTCCATGTTAGAAAATTCGGATTTATGGTTTGTTCTTGAAGAAAATATGAAAACCCATGTAGTTTAGATCATAGAAATTGAGAAATTGTGAAGAGAATTGCATGTAGTATGTTAGGTAGATGATTTCCCTTATAATAATTGTGATTTTAAGGAAATAAAATGAAATAAATTCTGGGAATTGATGATGATATAAACCTAGGGTTCATGTTCTAGAGAAATTGGGAAAAGTATAGAGATTTGTAATTTTGGTTGATGTTATGATGATTCAATCCTTGAAAAACATGTTAGGAGATGATGTAAATATGTTTAGGATGAATTAGAGACCCTAAAACGTTATTGGGATGAACTTTGGAAGAGATTAGAATTGATAAAAATGGTGAAAAACGATTTGGGAAAAATCTGGGCCGAAACTGGAAGCTCGTTAGAAGCAGCCCCCAGGTCGTTCGAACGAACTCGTTCGAACGAGCTTCTAACGAGTTGACCAGTCGTTACTAACGAGTAGGGATTTCGTTCGATATCTCGTTCGAACGAGATATCGTTTGAAGGGACAGTTCGTTCGAACGAATTGGGATGTCGTTCGAACAGCCTCATTCGAACGAGACTTCTAACGACCTGACAATCCAAACTCGTTCGAAGCCTCGTTCGAACGAGACTTCTAACGAGCTGGCAGTTTGATCCTTTTTGGACTGTTTTGACTTTTGGAGTTCCGTAAACTTGTTCGAGGATATAGTTAACCTTCCAATGATGATGTAGTGATAGGTTTGGGACATTTGGGTATTTATGAGAAGGAATTTACATACGAGAGTGTATTACATGGACGGTTTGGGTTGAGACGTGAGTATCTTCTACGACGTGAGATAATCATGACGCGTATAATTACAAACCGGAATAGTATGAATTGTGATAAGTATAAGCTAGTACGAGTATGCAATATGTACTACGATTAAAATACGGTATTACTAAGATGTGTTTACTTAGTATTAGTATATAGATTGTGTGTATGACATACCTACCATACTTGCTATCACGGGAGGTTGCGTTCGCTTAGGACCCTCTATTCCTTGTGTGCCTACGGGGGGGATATAGACTGGTACCTCGATGAACATAGGTCATAGGAAGACTTATTGTGATATTAATAAGTCCGCTGACCGTGGGAGCGTAGGTATGTGCGTGACCCACGTGATGGTGACTGTGTTCGCCTCCACTATTTGTGATTTGTGTTATCTGGACTATTCTTGAGAGATTCGGAATATGTAATCCTTATGTACGTGATGTACCGGGATGGATAGCAGAGTATGTGTGCACCATAGCTTAGATTGCGGGGTGCTTGTATTGTATATTTATGATATGAATAATATACACTAAATTAATGGGAATCCTCATGTTAATGTTGTAAAAATATTACGGTATTGTTTCGAGATATATAATGAGTTAGCTGATAGTTATATCAATGGCATATTTAGTAACTAAGTTTACGTTAAACCTCTATTTAATTACGAGCGTTGTTATGTTAAATGGAACCGGGTAATATGGGTAGAACCTTTGGCAGTCTAGCTAGTTATGTTGTCAGTTAGCTAGTAGTATGGGTCGTTATAGATGGGTACTTACGTTAGGAGTGCACAGTTAGACGAGAGGTGAGAATATCATGCGAGTGTACGTCCTAACATGTACTTTGCATTTAATGTTTTAAATGTTTTTAAAGCACTTGCAGGTTTTTAAAATATAACTCCACATTCGGGCTCTGACCCGTTTGCTTTTCAAATCTTTTTCTTGTAAAACCTTTTTAGGTGCCCAGCCACAAGGACACCAAGCATAGAATATCCATTCAGGTGACGAGCTGTAGCTGCTTGTGGAAGCTATAGGGATTTGCATGTAGACGCTTCTATCTTTTGGATTCCAGAGTCACTATCTATCAGTTGTAGGGCATGTTGCCCATTTCTATTTAGAGCATCTTTTACATTTCAGTTTTCAGACTTTAGCATTTAATGTTTCAGCATTCGGTCATTTATTTCAGTATGGGATTGTAGTGAGGAGTTTTCCTCCAGACTTTATTTACTGTTATGTGATGGTTGTTCATTTTACTTCATATGGTGAATGGTGTTATTTATTTCTTCATTACACTTGTTGCATGTTAATCAGACTTAAATTAAAATTTGGCAACTTGCTTTTTAAATACTAGGTGGTTAGTAATATTAAAATGTTTTCGACAGTGATGCTATTAACTGAGCCAACTTGGCATTTTGAATTAATTTAATAAAGGAGTAGCTACCCGGTATTTAATTAGTCGGGGTGTCACAATCCCATTGACATATATAAGCTCAAATGGAACCCCATATCTACAAATGATATTACTTCGTATGAACTGATCCACCCTTTGCATTTAAGATAATGTAGGATTTTGCCTCATTCAATTTAGTGAAATAGTCTATGGATACCAATATGAATTCATGACATATAGATGCTTTTGGTCTCACTTTCCCAATAATGTTGATTACCCATGTTGAGAAATGCCATAGTGATTTCATGTTATAGGGTTCTCTTGGAGGAAGATGTTGTAGATTTGTGAACTGTTGGCACTTTGGGAACCTTTGGACAAATTTATTGTAGTTGTACCGAAGAGTGATTCAATGATAACCTTGGTCAAGGGTATTTTTATCTAAAACATGTCCGTTCATGTGGGAACAGTATTTTCCTCCATGGATTTCTTCCATTATCCTTTCTTTTTTTGCTTCGTTAAGACACCGTAGATGAGTTCTGTCAGGATCCCTCTTGTACAACTTATCATCGGATTTCCATTTTTCTTTCTTGTTAGATCCAGAAGGGTACTTGCCTTTTTTGAGGAGTTATTTCTCATCTTGAAACTAGGGTACTTCGTTTATAGCCTTGGTTATGCAGATTTCATATATGATGCTTGGTTGCTCTTACTTGTACAAGTTTACTTGAATTTTGTCTACATCATTTGGGATGTCTACCATGGAGACAAGGTGTCAAGGCATCACCAAATATATTATGTTCTTTGGGGAGGTAAAATACTTATACATCATCGAATAGGGAAGTAACTTATTCCAAGTGATCATGGTAGTGTAAGATCTTTGCTTCCACGATTCTCCAATGTCCCTCAATTTGGTGAATAATGAGGGTTCAATATCTATTCACATTGATCTTTTGGATTCCTCTTTTGCGAGATATTTTCATTCTAGATATATAAACTTCGTATTTAGCAACATTGTTTATGTAGTTATAGTTGAGATTGATGGTTGCAGGTTGGTGTTTTCCATATGGTGAGATGAGTGGCATCCCAATACCGAATCCTTTTTTATTGGCAGCCCCATCAAAGTATAATTTCCACAAATATCCCTCCTTTTTTGATGAGATTAGTGGGACTCTTCGAAGTATTGGGCCAATATGTCTCGTGCCGCTCTATCAATAATTATAAGGTACAAAATAAGAGGTCACCCCTGTTAGCATGTTGACAAAACTATTAGATTACTAAGATAATGTTTAATTCCATCAAAGGCTTCTTGGCAACCCGAGTTCCATATGCTAGTCAAATCTATTTGAAATAGTTTGAATATTATCCTACATATAAAGATAATTTGGGAAATGAACCTATTAATGTGTTGTAGCCTTCCTAGAAAACCTATGACTTAATTTTTAGTCCTAGGTGGAAGAATTTTCAAGATGGCTTTGACCATAGATAGGTTTATCCTTAATTTCTTTTTCTCTGATGAGGAACCCTAGAAGCTTCCCTTTAATGATGCCAAAAACATATTTTATGGAGTTGAGGCGCATTTGATACATTCTCAACCTTTCGATGAATTTCCTTAGTATAGGAACGTGTCATTCTCGATTTTTGGATTTGATAATCATATAATCTTCATATCCACTGACTTTTTAATGGATCATGTCACGTCTTAAAGTTGTAGCTCTCCGTTGATACGTGACATCATCATTCTTGATTCTAAATTCCATTATCGTATACTTGATGGTTCCCTAGAGGGTAGTGAAAGTTATTTTCTCCTAGTCCTCAGGGTGCATTTTTATCTTTTTATACCCGATAAATCCATCGACGAAGGTTTCTAGCGCATGATTTGTCATTTTTTTATTGATAATATCGATGTTTGATAGTTGGTAGTCTTCCTTGGGACTAGTTATGTTCAAGTCTCAATAATTAACACACAATCTTACCTTCCCCCCTTATTTTGGGATCCGTACAATGTTAGTCAGCCATGTGGAGTATTCAACTTATGTGAAAAAGCCTACGATGAGTTGCTTCATGACTTCTTCCTTAACTTTGATGGACCATTCCACCTTTAGCATCCTAGGTTTTTTTCTTAACTAGTTTAACTTCGGCATTTTGGGGTATCTGATAGACGATGATCTTGGGGTCGATCCCTAACATGCTGGCGTATGACCAAGAAAATTTTCAATGTATTCCTTGAGGATATAGATGAGTGTGAACTTTTCGAGATCCTCTAAAGAGGTCCTTATATGAATTTCTCTCATCTTGTCAGAGGACCCTAGGTTAATTGTTGTAATTTTGTCTATAGGTTATACATGATTGTCTTGTTTATTATTAAGCTATTTTAGATGATATTATAATTCTTCATTATTGAGATTTAGCTAATTACTATGAGTTTCACATTCATATCCATCAATGTTTTGTACATAAGGATACTCAAAAAATTAATATCGTTTGTAAATAAAATGGCATGGTCAAGTACATCAAAGTAGTTAGCAACGATGGCCTCCCATCGAATGGGAAATTACACATAGTGTATGGGGGATCCTCTTGGAGAATATATGTTATTTTATCCTCGAATGGGTACTCAATCTCTGGAAGATGAGATATGATCCATTTTCATTCTTCTTCCTCGATCACTTCTCGAAATATTTCAGTAAGCTTTAGATCCTCGAGTGGATCCAAGTTGGTGGGAGACTTGTCTAGGGACACTTATTTATCTTTTCAATTAGATCTTCAATCTCATGAACTTATTCTTTTATCCATGAGTAATAGTCCTCAAAGAAGTTTTCCCATCCTAGCATTTATCTTCTTGATATGGCTCTGGTTCATGATTTTGGGAATCCGCAGAAAGGGAAGTTATCCCCCTTATTGGTAAAGTGTCCATTAAGACTAAAACAATTAATCACGAGGAATCCCTTGGTTTTTTGGATTCTAGCTTCCTAACCTTCATCTCTTTGGAGGCGAGATCGTCATTATTTCATATGTATCCCATCCCCTGAGTGTTGGATTGGTGTGGTGTGGTGACAAGTCCACTAATTCCTTATTGATTTTTCTCGATCCCTATTCCAACAATGAACTTCTTTTTCTTCATTATATGGGTAACATTGAAACACCCATATTTAGAGTACGGTGGAAAAGTTTCTTCCTTTGTGACAGATTCACGTTCAATCCCGAGAACTAGCTTGCTAAGTCTTTTCCTTTTCAGCAAGATAGAGTATTTGCCTATCGTAACAAAGTTTTTTTGTAGAATAATTTTAATTTATGGTTGATCGATTAAGTGATACCTCTGATTTCATGAAGCCACGACCTTCCCAAAAGAAGGTTGAACGAGGCAAGTTTGTCGAACATTTGAAATTCTATAATTATATTGAGTGGATCAATATCTAGGATGATCTTGATGCATCTCGTTACTTATCTACGAGTATTTTTCTAATCCCTTTTATCTTGAGTGGTAGGCATGAGATATATCTACTTAATTCCCACACACTAGGTCATTTTTAATGGGCATACGCTTATAGAAGATCCATTATCGACAAGTACCATGGGTATCCTTTGTCCTTGGATGTTTAGGATGATATTTAAATCCATATTGTGTTGTGGTCTCATCTTAGGTGGTTCCATGCTCGTAAATGAGATGATTTTTACAAAGTTTAGGTTGTCAATAGTTTCCATGAGCTCTTCTGGGCTGGCTGAGATCAGTATCATTTTTTGAGCAAATTGCTCGAGGATGAAACCCTTTTGTGGTTGGGAAGACATGGGAATCCCCCGTATGGAAATGTTGGCTTATGTTTTCTTTAACTGTTCAAGGAGTCGATTTTCCTTTATTTCTTCACAAGTTTTGATTGAGCAAAATCACGTCTTTGTAAAATCTTCAGGAAGGATTTAGGTGGTCAACTTCCAAGGTTTCCCATTATGGAATGAGAAATTCTGCAATTATTTAGTCGAATTTTAGAGTGTATATTTGCTCTTCATTTCTCCTAGAGGAGAGAGAAATAGATCATCAAAGTGGGACAGTAGCTCTTTCTCGGAAGATAATTCTGTTGTTGAATCATATGGAGACTACCATGGCCATGCGTCTTGATTGTCCTCCGTTTTAAACTCCTCACCACTTGTAGTTAGGACAATTTCTCCTTTTTTTGGTCCTCTAATATGACCTGCTACTTTTTGTGCTTCATCATACATTACCTCCCAATGTTTATAAAGGTTCTCATGTTTATGCATAGTATCTAATAGTAGAATATTGGATCTTTCTCATAACACTATTTATATCAGTTAGTATAGGCTCGCTTTGAGAGGGTATCTGTCAAATCTCCAAGTGTTTGAACTATAATATCCGTGTGGGTCTGAATACTTACCATATGAACTAGGTTTCTATTGGCAAGGCCTCCCATTCTTGGTTAGTTTTCTTTAGCTACGTTATCGAGTGGTCTGATTTGGAGAGAATGATCCTCAGATTCATCTTCTGTGGTGAGAGCCCTTACCCCCGTGCCATGGGTAGGAAGAGGGTTGGTGTTGACAATAGTCGTAGGCTTATCTGATTTTTTCGTAATCCATTAAATCTTCGATGGAGAACTTCACGGCTCAACACCCTTCTAAGTTATGTATTTTGATTTGATGGAACTCAAAGTACAAGACACATCAAAAGTCTTCTAGTAAAGGGGAGGTTAATGACTTCGGGTCGTGGGGTTGATGCCCCTTCTACTTGACGGCTTGGTTGACTGTACTTATAGGATCATACATGAGGTGGAATGTGTGTTGGGCCATTTCATTACTACAAGGTGACAGTATGGGTGCAGACGTTAGGGTTTGAATGGAATTGACAACATTTGTGCTTTGCTTATCAGTCCTCCTACTTGTGAAAGGATGGATATTCTTACAGTTTTTTATCTCTCTCTTGGATGGAGAATTCATGAGATCTTCCTCTATATGTTCTCCCATTCCTATCAAAGACTTAAAGTGGAATAGGTAATGGGTTTTTAGTTGGATTAGATTTTTTTACAATGGCTACTTGTTCTTCCTCTAAGGGTAGATTTACATTGCGCGCGACCTTGTTCCTCCAAAAGATTCCAAGGTCGACGAGTAACTTGTAGCTCATCATTATATTTGTATTATCAAACAAATTCCCAAAAATGTTATTCTAACTTATGGTTCTCCCATTGAAAATGGACAAAACCCACTTAAGGTCCCCTCCTGACAGGGTGCCCCTAAACATTTAGGCCATTAGTTCCTATAAGGACCATAGATATTGCCTAGGTCAGATGTATAATTTAAGGTGGATTATTGATAGTCCCATTGCGTTGAACTTTTTGATCTCCATCATCTGGAATTTATCCCTTGTCTATTATTGGGGTATAGGGATAGACTTCAAATGACTATAAGGTTGTTAGCAGGTCAGAGCTACCAAAATTTTTGTTAGAGTATTTGAAACTCCATTCTAAAGCATCCAAGATCCCTTGGAACCATTGTTGTGTTGGCCATGACTGTGCTTTTGGTCATCACGGTTGGAGGGTTATTGGTAGCTTATACCATTGCTGGAAGAGGTATCACATTAGTAGGGTGAAATTTTTCTCCCTTAACTTCAGTGTTCTGCAATTAATTTCGAATGGAGGAGTTCTTATGGCCTGGATTTGACATTTTACTCCATATGGATTTCTGACTATCCAGGATGCCAACTAATGACACAGTTTCCTCGTTATGCTTGTTTTAGGGGTTGAGAGATATCAGTGTTTGAGAAATACATCTTCCATCCCTTTTTTAAGATGGTGACTACAAAGTTAAACCTAGTTGCGAGATTAAGATTTATTTCCTCAAGTCTATCTTAAGAAAATGAATCATAAGTATAAGCATAACATATATTTTTTTCTTTTACGGGGTGAGCTCAAGTAATGACCCGATTCTTACAATAGTCCTCACTTAGTTTTTAGTCCCTAATTTGGAGTTGTGAAAAATGACTGGGTTTTTGAAACCTTGGAGTTCCATCCTTTGTTAGGGTACTTTCTTGGGGGTAGAAAACCCTTTTTTCAGGAAAATAACTATTGAGTGAATCCCTTGGCTAATTTATTTAGATGTGTCCTAGAGCTCTATTGCATGAGGTTATGGAAGGATTTTTGTGAGGCTAAAGGATCCCTTCATTGGCTGTAACTCCATATGATATACCTCAGGGTTACGTGTAAGAGAGATATTTTGATACACCCGAATGTACATGATTCGAGCCTCCCGATATACCTCTCATGGGGATAGTACATCGGAGAGATGACTCGATATACTTGACGTATATAAGTGATGTTCACCGAGAGCTAAAGAAGAGTGGAAACTTTCTCTAGAACTTGCATTTTTAGACCCAAGCCTAAGGCTAGGTTTCTTAAGGTAATGAGATATGTAGTGATATGAAGATGTTATGCTTCTAAAGTAATGTGCATCTTTTTTGGAAAGTCTCTTGTTTTCGGAAAAGATCCATTTTCACTTGAGCTTATTTATGTATATTGGCATAAATGTTACAAACAAGGTTCAAGGGAAGCCTAGGGTGTAATCTTATCCCTACGAGAGAGTGCAATACAAATGTTTTTTTCTACCCAGTCAGGTGTCAAGAAACCATAAGAACAAATGATAATTAACAGTATATACAGGAATGTGCAATAATAATGAGATAAGGAAATAAAGATCTAAATTAAATTGATTTCATTCATATTAATAAAAAAAGTCCCTAGCAAAGTCACCACTGTGAGAACTTAGACCCGAGGTGTCGCACCTATATTTTACCCCTCCGAACCCACATGCGTGTACTTTTGGGATGGAATATGGAGGAAAGGAGTCATTGGTAGTACGTGTAATACCCCACCAGTAAAATCTATTAAACTATGTACATATTCTATATGAGGACGAACCAACTATAATTATAGGAATTGGCGGGTAACAAATCAAATTAAACAAAGAGTATTCATGGGTTTGGGTGACAATTATCATATTGAAGATTTTATAAATAAATGGTTATAAAGTTGATTAAACCCATATACTATTATTAGACCTTGGAACTAATTAAGCAAAGGCAGAGGTAGTGCTAACATAATAACCTTATCCATATGGGTTTGATATCACATGTGCCAACGTAACTCATCTCGTAGTAAGAGGTCAATCTACCAAGGGATGACCACGTCGCTCAAATGCCAACCATGCTCGTTCGAGAAATGACCACCCCTGTTCGAGCGACGACCTGTCGCAAGTCAGATGCAGGTGAGTTGTCGCCCCATATTCATAAATCCATTTCCAAAGTCAACTGGGTCCTGAAAAATGATGAACGATGATATTAACTTGTGGGTGTGGGTTTTATGCTTATCATTACAGAGAAAGAGAAAGAGAAAGATGCATGATTTATACCTCAATCTCACAGCCTTACGTTATCTCAATAAGGGATGTAGGATTACATGAGTTTTTGATTGATGAAAAACCTAATACCCGATATGGGAAGACTCCAGGATGATGAGGCCCTCCTTTATTGGCAACACTTCATTTGTTTGGATTATAATATAGGAGCGTGAGTTGTGAACAAGGGAAGAAAAAAACAATTATGTTGAGTCCTCCTCAAGGAGCTCACAGATCCCTCCCACCTTTTCATACACTGACTTCGAAAGTTAAGGGTAGCTAACCACCCTCACAACAAAATACATATATTCCCTACTGTTATTATGGAGTTATGAAAATATAGTAGTAGTTGTTGTTGGAGATTTGATGAGGTATTCTTTTAGAAGAAAAATGGGTACGTTATTGGGGGTATTTGAAGAGGGTTTTAATGGAGGTTTCTTGGAGACAAATCTGGTGGTGCTAGAAAACCCCTTTAAGGACACCTTAGGAGGTGGGAGGTTGTCATCTTCATTGTTTCTTTCATGCTTTCTACTGATTTGGACTTCATTGACGTGGTTAATCTACTCTTACTGTATTTGTGACTATATTTGATAAATATTGTAGCCTTGTTATCGTGTATGATTAAGAGTAGGATTATGAGCAATAATGTTGTGTTCTGAGTAAAGTGAAATTAGGCATTTTTATGGGAATAAAAATGTTGGAAAGCAATATTGTTGTGTGTTTTCTATTAAATCTAGAATTGGACATTTTATGGAATACAAATACTATAAAACGTTATTGTGGTATGTTTTCCTAATAAATACGAAAATGGCCAATTTTTATGAAATAAAAATGTGTGATGACATTTTTGAAGTGCATTTCTAGTAAAAATACATAACATATATTTTTATAGGATAAAAATGTGAGAAAACGTTATTGTGGCACATTTCTCATAAAAAGAAATAATATACATTTTTATGGCAAAAAATTTGAGAAAAAATTATTGTGGCAAATTTAGTAAAAAGAAATATTATACATTTTTTATGGGATAAAAATGTAAGAAAATATTACTTGTGTGTAATTTTAGTAAAGGAAATAATGGCCATTTTTGTGAAATAAAAATGTGGAAGTATGTTCATGTTGTTGAAATATTTATGAAATAAATGCCTTTTAAGTTTCACGTAAATGGAGACCTTATGAATAAAAAGTAAATTCGGGAGCTTGAAATGTAAAGGGTGTTAGTTACGCGTTAAAGATTTTAAAGTGACAAATGTTAAAGTTGGGCAAAAGTGTGATGTTAAACAAGTGTTGAATTGACTAGAGTGTTTTAAATATTAATTTGGAAACTTAACAACCATTTTGAGAAAAATACGCTTGATTGAAGGAATAAATTGCAAGTTTGGTAAATAAAAGGTAAATTGGTAATTTACTTAAAGTGGAACATTTTTATGGAATAAAACTACTAAATAATGTGTTTACGCAATATGTGTGAAAATGAATTAAGTCGTAAAGCATGAATGAGTTTAGTATAAATCACGTGTGTGTGAATAAGTGAGTTAAAGGATAGATGAAATAATTTTCCAAGTGTTAATGGAAAAATGAACGGTTAAGTTCGGGTCTTGTCTTCAATTGTGTAACGCTAAGAAAATTGAATAACGTGGACATTGTAAAATGTTAAAACACATGAAAGGAACTCGGATGACACCGGGATAATGCATGAAGGGCCCGGAGCCCTTGGGTGAAAAACCCTAAACAACTGGCCAGAGCATATGGTATGCATAGTCGTCGATATGGAACCCGTGTAAGTATACGATATTGGGAGATTTCAAGAAAAGATAAATTGAATATGGAACATATCAAGAAATGGATTGTGTGGTAAAATGTGTTAATACAACCTAAATTGGATGAATGTAATAAATGTTCTGGTAAAGGTGAAATGGATAAGTAAATGCTTAAATCTATTAATGTCCATAAAGATATGTAAAAGTTTAAATGGAATAGACAAATGGGTGGTTAAGAAACCTAAATGGTTAAACCACGTCTAACACATAAGAATGTGTCAAAAGGGATTTTCAATGAGTAAATGAGTATTTTCTAACCTGGTGAATGTGTGCATCGAAATGGTGATTTCCAATGAAAATAATTAAGTGTATCGAAATGGATGAAAGGGTTAAATTTTGATAAAGTAAATAAATCACGTGTATTAGCTTCATGTGTTGAATCGGGTGTGTTAAACAACGTGTGAAATGCTAAGTATGAATAAAGGAAGTCTTTTCAAGATGAATGTAAATTAATCTAAATGTGCTAAGTTTTGGAAGTAAAACGGTTAATGCATTTGAATATGTATTTTCAAAGGTACATCTATATGTATGTAAATGAATATATATTTTTGCATGGATGTGATTGTAGCATGTAAGTATTCCTTTATTTCGTTCATTTCTATACTTCTTGTATATTCCCACTGGGCATAGGCTCACACCCTCGCTTTGTTACGGCAGGTTGGGTGCAGTTTCATAATTTGAGGGTGTTGTACAGGTAACTGTACTTTCTTTGTTTTACATTAGTATCTTTGTTTACTTGGACTCGGGGTGATCCCAATGGGTCCCACACGTAGTTTATCATAAAACTGGACTCGCTTGTTAAATAAGTGAAACGTTAATTTATAACAAAACTGGTCTAGCTACATTATCTAGGTTGTTTCAGTGCACTTCAACATAGCTTCCGATTCGGATCGGGTTGACTCATGGATGATCCATAAATCTGGACGGGGTCATTACAGTGTGCATCATGATCGACTAGTTCTCTTTGAAAATAAAATTGAGTCAACGGTCTATATAACCCAAAACAAACAAATTAAGGGGTAGGCTTCGTAAAGACCTATTGATGGAAAGTACTCTATGTGTTTAACTAGAAAGTCAAAGCTCTGGGGATTGGGTTATGGATTAGGAAGGTGTTAAGAACCTTCTCCTCCCTTTGGTATCAAATGTAAATGTGAAGCATATTTTTCAACATTTTATAGTGTAAATAAAATAATGAAGTGAAATACTTAGGATGTAAATAGATTATGCATTGTAGTATGGGATGTGCTTGTTGATAATACATATAAAGGATAAATATGTCCATAGTCGGAATTGTTCACTCGGATGACAATGAAAGTGAGCCTATATACTCGCACTAACCGATTAAAAGTCCACGTAGTTTGCAAAGGGAGAAGGACGAATTCCATCACTTATAAACGCTCGATGTGAGAGATCTAAGCTCTCTTCGATATCTAAAAGTTTTTTTAAAGTGAAGTATGTTTAGATCAAAAAATGTTAAGAACATTGTGTTCATGAAACATGCTTAAGTGAAATGGGTTCCCTCGTAAAACTATTTTAGTTAATATAAAATGTTAAGACATCGTCCATTAAGAACAAAATAATAGGTATAATCCATGGATCAAGTG
Source organism: Sambucus nigra (assembly GCA_949130495.1). Lineage (NCBI taxonomy): Eukaryota > Viridiplantae > Streptophyta > Magnoliopsida > Dipsacales > Adoxaceae > Sambucus > Sambucus nigra. Next base: position 346,436,292 of record OX422215.1, read on the forward strand.
ATTCTCAAACCTACATGAAAATATTAGATGGTTTTGATGATTTTTTGTTTAGTCTTGAAGATTAAATTTAAAAGAGGTGTATATATACATGGTTTTACTTGAATTTTAGAGTTTAGGTTTCTTTAACATCCGTACATATCCATTGTACGTAGAATTAAAGTCAGCGTATTTTGGGAATGACCCCTGGAGATGTATCAAGCCTTATAGATCATGGAAACACAGGAATATGGTTTGGGGTAGTGTTGCAGCACGACATATCAAACTTTAGAATATAAGAATGAGACATAAAATAATTACAAAGTCACATGTGCTCCTTTCCATTTAGAAAACATTTCATCTTTAAATAAACTCTTCTTGATATGGATCTAAGGTTACTTTTAGGAAAAAGTACCTTTAGACGAAGAAAAAGTAAGAAAGAGGAAAATTTTAGTTTTGGGGTGATAATGGGTATGGATAGTGAAGAAAAAATCTACGTCTAGAAGTTATACTTCTAGACCTATGTTTATCGAAGAGAGTTTCGACGCTTGTTCGTAATAAAAGATCTTCTGGACATAGAGCACTTCATTTATGGTGCAAAGTTAATGCCCCAAACTAGTTGGTGTATGGATCCTTTTATAGGCATAAAAGTAGGGCTTTTGACCAATTGGTCTAGCGCACAGTGTTCCCCAAACTAATCGGTCAATTGTGTTTCACCATGAGTCTTTGGGTGTAACAACATACTCTAGATAGACCTTTAGTCCCTCTCAAATGTAATAATTCTAAATAAAATGTAGGCTTTTACCAAATTAGAAAAATAACCCTAAAAGAAGAATTAAGTTAACTTACACTTTCATATATCAATCAAAACCCAACTTTCACTCAAAGTTTGACCAAATGACTCATATTTATAGGAATATCATGAACCAATCCACTAAGTTTCAATAGTTACACATATACCGCTGAAATTTTACAAAGTAACTAAAAATCCCTAAAATCTATAAACAAAACGATGTAAGGACCTAAACCAAAACCAAAACTTATTCATACTTGCTCCCCTACTTATATGGGACTAGTTGGACTGCCAACATGGCATTTACCATGTGGAGTAACATGGGTACCCATTTTCCATCAACATATACCATGGTGGAATTTGTTCAAAATAAGTTGAAAGTCACCTTCAAAACCAACCAATAAACTCCCCCCACTAACCTTGTAAAATCCCATCTTCATCTCAGTGAAAACCACAACAGTTCAGAGCTTTTCCAATGTAAAATTTTGAGATTTTCGCATTTTTGATATTTTTTATATGAATGTTTATTTATTCAATTTGATTATGTTTATGCATTTATATATAATAGAATTATGTGTTTACATATGTTAGTTAACACGTGGATGCATTAAAATGGCTGAAACTAGAAAACTCCATTGAAGCTTGAGCACCAATGGTGGATTTTGAATCCTTGACGCTCAACCAATTTCAAAGTGAGGTAAGTTGAGCTTAGGCTCTCAAGAAGATAGGTGAAATGTTTAATTGAACAAAAAATAGGTTCTGATAACTCAAATCAAAGCTTGAAGTTTTCAGTCCTGGAATTTTCAGAAAACAAATTCAAGAGTTTTACTTTACCAAAAATCTTAAACTAGTCTTGTTTTGCTACATTTTCAATATAGAAAAAAAATTTTGATGCCGGAATGAGAATCATAGCTTTTAGTCACATATGTTTAGTCAAAATTTCAAGATTTTTACATAAATTCAATAGATCAATTTTTCCCGCCAAAATCCTTACATCCAAAAGTTATGAAATTTTAATCTAGGAACCAACTTAAATGGAATTCTAATCCATCTCAAATTTAAGGTCAACATTTCAAAACCCTAAGTAAAACTGTCGAAGGCTGATGATGAGTGGGTTACACGCGCATGAGTGAGAGTCAAGCCAGGTGCATGAATCGTTTGACTTAGCACGTGAGGGCGCGTCCCCAATCAGAAAATCTTATTTTTTCCCAAAAATATTATTTTTTAAATGTGAACAAAATGGTATTAAATCACCGTTTTTGGATCTTTGAAAAGTATTATCTCCAGAAAAGAAATTTTAAATCTTAAATTCAAGTTTTAATTTCACAGATAACCCCCTAACCAGTTTTTCAAGCATTACACTTTTTCCACAAATTCTTTAGTTCATAAAGAGCCATTTTGTCTCATCACTAAATCCAGATACAAAAAGAAATGAAGAAACATTATTTCTAAAACTTTTTAAAATTATATATTATACAATCTTAGTTATTTTTATACTCAAACTTATTACAATTTAGCATCCTACTGCATCACATGAGCATTAGTTTAGTCATATATGACCCACTTAAACTCTCCATAATTTCATTATATCCTTTAAACCATAGTTAAATAGGAGCACAAACCCGGAATTAGTTATTTCAAAGTAGTGATTTCAATTTCAATATTAAACAAATTGAGATTGTGTCTTTCAAAATTAGTGATTATTATATCGCTCTGTGATAATTTCGAACTCATGTTTCAATTACAAACTCATTTGTGTAGTTATATTTATCCCATATATTGATTCTCTAGATATTTCAGTTATCCGTACAACCGATAAACTGCTACAGCCTACAACTTTAGTAAAAGCCACTGAACTCTTTTTACCCCTGATTGTGGTATAGCCTTAGAACCTACCACAATAATTGCATATTAACCTGCATTTTATGGCCATTATTAGTAAAACCCTGGTAGCATACCTAATGATTCAGGGATTAGACCTCGATATACCACAACAATTCTAATAGGCCTATAGGATTCTAAAGTTGAGGTCTAGTTTTTATTTGTTGCATACATATGAGTGCCACTCTAGCTAAGTGTGCCAATCCATCATCATTATTATTGTTATTTCCCCAACGATTTGAGATTTCTTTTCCCATTGCATGATATGCTTTGGATGATATTGTAATGGTACGTCTACACATTTGAAGCCCCTATAATCGATAATTTATAAGTTACCTTGTTATATTCTGAAACCTTATCCTAGTAACTTGATACACGACTTATCTGGTTACATTCAACCATATTATTCATTGATACATAATTAGACTCATGTATACCCCGGACAACTCTATGATATTTCAACTTGCCTCCATATTTTTTTATCATATCAATATTAAATTTCGTTACTCTCTAACAATACATTTTCTTCCGTACCTTGTATAGAAATAAAATTATCTACTTGGAATATCTGCTTCATCGATTTACTTCCGGATGGACAACAAACCCAAGGATGATGAGATACCTCCCACATGTTTGGATTTTTATTCTATCTTACCTCAGAAAATATTTTCGATTACGTATGCATAGGAGGTAGAAGACAGGGAAGGTATCGAATACCCCGTATTTTTATGCTTTCTAAATTTGGCGATATATTAAATTTAATGTGAGTTATTAATTTAATATAAATCAAAAAATTTATTTATTTTTATAATTACTAACGTGACGAGAGTTAGTAATCATTGAAAACTTGTTGAATATTACTAATGAGCAAAGTAATATATAATATTGGATCTATTAAATTTCATGAGTGAATAAAATGACAATTTTGGAAATTTAAATCGGGACGTGCCCATGTCGCGTCGGGACTAAATGTTGATTAATAAAGGTGAATAAATTATAAGTCATCGTATGGTCATTTAGAGCACGCCAAAGTGTTCGTAAGGGTCGAGATAGTCAAAATAATGTACCCAGGGGTTTAGTTTAGGTCTCGGGGCATTTTTAGGCCTAATTAACACCCCGAGAGGGCCTTTTGGACATTTTACGTTTTTAGGCCTGAAAACCCACGAAAATTGAAAGGTTATATCAGATGCTTAGGGTTGCCTTCTAGGGTTAACACAACCAAAAACAAGTGACGGCCATTGGAGAAGGAATGAGAGAGCTTGCCAAAGAGTTCTAGGCCAAGAACTCCTCCATTTGTGCCGCCGTCGCCGCCAAACGATAGATCGCGTAACGAGGATCACCACCACACTGATTTTAGGACAAATCAGAGACCAAAAATTCCCAGGCAAGTTCTTATCTTGCTTAATTTCGTTAATTTTTCATTCATATTAGTTTAGGGTTGATTAGGATGAGTTTTTATGAAAGAAAACCCATGTAGGTGATTAGAAATCGCATGTTGTAGTGATATAAACAATAATCTGGAAATCCCTTTCACATGTAGAGGTTGAACCACGGATTTATGATGGATTAGAAGTAGAAATTCTGTAAAAAAGAATGATTGGAATTAGGTTAAAGGAATTTTTAGGGTTCATGAGAATTGTATGAATTTTCGCACTTTTAATCCATGATTCTTGATGAAAACTCACATGCCTTACGTAGAATATTGTCCATTTGGGTTTAGAATGTTTGTGGTATAAATTTCTGGGAGTTTGGGAGTTAAAAATTTGGATTTGGATGATGTTGGATGATAGAACCCGTAACTGGTATTCTGCAGATTCGCCATTCCTGTTTGATCCATCGATCGAACCAGGAGTATCGATCGATCGACCCATCAATAGATCGAGCTCCTACCATCGATCGATCGACCCCTCCTGGTAGACTCATAGTTACCCTTCTAAATAGTTGAATTCAATTTAAATGATCTTTGGACATCCTAATTAAAATATTTTGGGAGATAAAGAAGACCAGTAGGACTTATTAAAAATATGAAACCTTTAATGTAAGACGAGATTTATATTTTACGGGGATGTTTACATATAAAGGACGATGGAACTATGGATCAAAGGGGGAGACGCGTAAGGTAGTTACGTTGGAAAATAAATGAGTACCTACTGAAATTATACTTGGGAGGATAGAAATCCACGAGTGTCACTTCATAAGTTGGAATAATCACACGAATAAAGACAAGACGCAAACGTTATACGTGATAACTAAATAACGAGTAATAAGGACAAATATCATAATTATGGGTCGTGCGTATGTACCTAAACTTGATATGGTAATATTAGTATATTTATATGACTGTGTTTATGCATATACTATATACGTGTAAAAATCATGCCCGCGCTACTTGCTATCCCTGAGGTTACCGCGCTGGGACAGTCTTATCTCGATGGAACTTTATGGGCGATTTTGACTCGTACCCTAGAAGATAGAAATACTTTGGTAAAGGCTATCGGATCCATAGTCAGACGGTCCTAAGAGATGTGGGGGCATGTGCTGACCTCTTACAGACTTGGAATCTATGCTTCGCCTCAATATTGTTTGTGTTTTTATTAATACAGTTCGAGAGTGATTATGAACTTATATTTCCCTTAGTACGAGTGATACGGAGACTGGATAGAAGAGTATGCCTGCACCATAATTATTATGTGGGGTGCTGTTAGAATATATATATTATATGAGTATTTAATATATATATTTAAATCTGGAATTTGGAAACTACCTACAGTGTCATGGTAAGTAAGAAAGGAATAATTATTTCAATTTGGGATTAAGTGTTTGAAAAGTATAATATGTTACTGAGAAAATTTATTAGTAAATAAGGTTTAAATGAGAACCTTGTTGTTATATGAAATTAACCGCTTAAACAATTGAAATTGTCAGTTTAAATCTTACGAGCAACCTAAGATAAGATAAGTTAAACCATTGGGAAGGTTAATGCGATAGGTGTTCACATTAGAACAAATATGAGAATTTCTCAAGGGAGTGCCGCACTAATATGTTGTTGCATTGGCCAGTAAACATTTTAAATACTTGCTAAATAAATTTTAAATCGTTTTTACAATCGGGCTCTGACCCGTTTCCATTTTCATTTCTCTCTTGTATATATGTATATATCACAGGTGCCCAGCCACAGGGGCTTCTTGCATAGGATCCTTTGGATGGAACGCGCTGCAGCTTAGGTGGGAGTTGCAGGCCTCTTGCTTAGACAACCTCATATATTTGATTCCACTCCTAGCATTATATATTCCAGTTGGGAATGTGTCGCCCTTTTCCATTATTCAGTTGTTTTATTGGATATTGTGATTCGTTTATTTCCAGTATTTACACTTTGGGATTTATTATTGTCAGGATGTTTTTCTTTAAGTTTTAATGTTGAAATCAATTAGTTGGATGTTTAATTATTTGGATTATATGTTCCATGATAGTTGTTGTCTGATTCTTTAACTATGAATTATGTAAAGTTTTAAATGTTGGTTTATATAAATAAAATTTGGAAAGTAATGTCTAAAATAGGTTTGACACTTAGGTTAATTATTTAAGGTGTTTAAATCGGAAAACTTATTTTTACGACAGTGATGCTAAGAATGAACCAACCGTCACCTCGATTATAATTTAATAAAGGACTGATCACCCAGTATTTAATTAGGTGGGGTGTTACAGATGGTATAAGAGCATCAGGCTCTAGTGTCCTTAGGATCTGTACGACTTATTTCGCTTTCATCTTAGCATTTTGGTTATACAGCCCTATTTTAGGATTGTTGTATTGTTGCTTTTACGATTACGTCTTCAGCTATTTGAGATTTAATAACAACTGTAGACTAATAAATTTCTTCATATTTCAGATGCCTCCGGGACATGTACCAAAGGATAGGCGTGCCCAGGCCGAGCAATAAGTAGCTCCATCTCAGGGAATGATGAATGCTAATGAGGTAGCCGCTATCATTGCTCAGGAGGTGAATGCCGCGCTAGCGGTAGTACACGAGGCTCCACCCCAAGTTCAGGCAGTGGCGCCAGTACCAGCACAGCTTCCATCAGCATGGGAGCGGGTGAGGGATGCCTTTCAGAAGGCTCATCCCCCTGAGTTCTCGGGTATCAGATATCACCATCGTCAGCCAATGGAAGAAAGATATCCAGAGGCATCTGCGTATGTATGAGTGCACGGACGTGAAGAAACAGTTGTTGGCTTCCATTAAGCTAGTTGGGGACGCTTTACAGTGGTGGGAGTCCACCACCACCTTGGAGGAGAGGGATACTATCCCGATCCAGTCATTTTGGGAGCAGTTCGACCGCAAGTATTTTCCACCCGTCGTGCAAACTGATATAAGGAGAAAGTTACTGAACTTGAAGCAGGAGAATTATACTGTTGCTGAGTATGAAGAGGAGTTCACGAGACTTTTCACTATAGTGCCAGATGAGGCACCCACTAAGGGCAAGAAGATACTATTGTTTGTGGACGGGTTAGCTTGGAGGATCCATCAGCACCTTATAGGGAATCTGTCTCTGAGTACCTTCACAGATGTAGTCAATGCTGCTTTGCTACACTGCCAGGATCACCGCTTTCATCTGTAGGGAAGCAAACGGGTAGGAGAGTCTGACCAGCAGGGCAGGATAGGGGGTAGTGGTGCTAGTGGAGCACCAAAATCTCAGGGGCAGACTCGTCAGCATGAGCAGAGTTCCCATCAGGGGGACCCTGCCAAGCGGTTTCGATCAAGTGATTCCAAGCAGGGATTTGGGGGATTTAGGTAGGGTCAGCAGGGCCAGCCTAATCAGCAGGGCCAGCAACGCCAACACCGCCAGCAGTAGGGTCAGCAGCAGGTCCAACAGCGTTTTCATCAGGGCCAGTGGCGGGGCGGTAATGGCCAACAGGTTCGTGGTCAGTAGGGTCAGAGGGGAGGTAATTTTAGGGGACGATGTTTCGTGTGTGGCAAGAATGGCCATAAGCGCCAGGATTGTCCAGAGGATGATAGGACCCCACAGTCGTAGGGTGCCCGTAATGAGCCATAGAGGCCACTTTTTCCAGCCGTCCACCCCGCACCAGCTCAGGTACCAGCCCTACCAGCCATTCTAGCCGCTCCGGTGCAGCAGGGGCAGTTAAAGGATGGACGTGTCTATAACGTCCACCAGGCAGCAACTCCACAGGCACCACCCGCGATTGAGGGTATGTTTCCTATCCATGGTACTATGGGTCGAGTTTTATTTGATACTGGGGTGACGCACTGTTTTATAGCTACCCATTTTATGAAGGCTTGTTATTATCCACAACAGAGAGCACTATGATGTGTGTAGACTCACCACTGGGAAATGGATCGCTAATTTTCTTTATATGCCGGGGTGTGGGGGTAGAGATTGGTAGCTTGGTATTACCAGCAAGCATGTTAGTCTTAGATATGCATGAGCACGACGTTATTATCGGTATGGATTGGCTCGCCGCTTACAGGGCCATGATAGATTGTTTCGGTGGGAGTATTGTCTTTACCATTCCGGGGCAAGAGATGTTTGTAGTGGCGATGCCTCGCCCAGAGGGAGGCTCGACTGCTCATTTGTATTACATAGAGGAGGATACCTCTAAGCAGGTTGTGATTCCCTTAGACTCGATCCCAGTTGTTCGTGAGTATTCCGATGTATTTCAGGAGATACCAGGCCTACCCCCCAGTCGAGAGATAGATTTTGTCATAGATTTACTACCAGATACTCGACCTATAGAACGCGCTCCATACCGTATGGCTTCGGCGGAGATACGAGAGTTACGAGATCAGATAGAGCAGCTGTTAGGTCAGGGCTCTATTCGCAGGAGTACCTCACCTTGGGGCACTCCAGTGTTGTTTGTGAAAAAGAGAGATGGTTCACTGAGGCTATGTGTGGACTACCGGGAGCTGAACAAGGTCACGATACGGAACAAGTATCTGTTGCCTCGAATCGATGATCCGTTCGACCATCTGAGGGGAGTAACTTTCTTTTAGAAGATAGATATGAGGTCAGGGTACCATCAGCTATGTATTAGGGAGTAGGATGTTTCAAAGACTGCTTTCTTGATGAGATATGGGTCCTATGAGTTCAAAGTGATGCCATTTGGACTCACAAATGCTCCAGCCGTATTCATGGACTTGATGAATCGAGTGTTCAGAGAGTTCTTGGATTAATTTTTCATCGTCTTCATAGATGACATCCTGATATATTCACATTCCAAGGAGGAGCATGCCGAGCACTTGAGACAGGTTCTTCAGACTCTATGAGAGCATCAGCTGTATGCTAAGTACGAGAAGTGCGGGTTCTGGTTACATGAAGTGCAGTTCTTGGGACATGTTGTTTATGAACAATGGATAGCAGTTGACCCGAGGAAAGTGTCAGCGGTGAGGGACTGGGGACAACCCACAATACCGACAGAAGTACATAATTTCTTGGGATTAGCAGGATACTACAGGAGATTCATTTGGGGTTTCTCCAAAATAGCGGGTCCATTGACGAACCTGACTCGCAAGGGTGTACTATATGTTTGGGACGATGCTTGTCAATTGGATTTCGACGAGCTTAAAGACAAGCTTACTTCAGCACCGATCCTTGCTTTACCTAAGCCGGGTGTGAAGTACCTGGTTTACACCGATGACTTGGGGGAGTACTTCAGCAGGAGGAGAAGGCCATACCTTTTGCCTCCCGCAATCTTAAGCCGCATGAGAAGAATTACCCCACCCATGACCTAGAGTTAGCAACGGTCATTTTTGCATAAAGGATATGGAGGCATTATTTATTGGGGGAGAAATTTCATTTTTTCACAGACCACAAGTCACTGCAGTACCTGTTCACTCGGCAAGCGTTGAATATGCGTCAGCGCAGGTGGTTAGAATTTGTGAAGGATTATCAGTTCGACATACAGTACCATCCCGGGAAGGCCAACGTAGTTATCGATGCATTGAGCCGTAGATCAGTAGACGATGTAGCGAACGTCTGGAAAGTGAAGTGGAAAGAGTTGGGTCATCAGGATGCAGTAGTCCGTTCCTTCATATCTGTCATGACAGTGACACCCGAGATTGTTACGAGGGTGATACAGGCACAGACTGCAGACCCATTTTGCCAGGAGAAAATTGTACGACTGTTAGCTGAGGGTGCTGAGGCCTATTTTGTTAGTTCTGATGACGGTTTGAGGTTTAATGGGAGATTATTGGTCCCAGAAGGAGCAGACTTACGTCATGTAGTGATGACCCAGTCTCACGAGTCCCAATTTTTGGTACATCCTAGAGGAGATAAGATGTACCAGGATATGAGGCGGTAATACTGGTGGAGTGGGATGAAGAAGGGCATTGCTGAGTTCGTGTCCAAGTGTTCTACCTGCCAGTTAGTAAAGGTGGACCACCAAAAACCGTCAGGGTTGCTTCAGCCATTGGAAATACCCACGTGGAAGTGGGAGAGTATTTCTATGGATTTTATTACTGGGTTGCCTAAATCACAGCGAGACCATGACTCCATCTGGGTGATTGTGGACCGTTTGACCAAGGTGGCTCATTTCTGTCGGTGCGAATAGACTATACCAATAGTCAGTATGCTCAGTTGTTCATTGCTGAGATTTTCCGATTACATGGGGTGCCCCTGAATATTGTGTCAGATAGAGACAAGATTTTCATGTCACATTTCTGGGAGAGCTTTCAGGAGGCCATGGGTACAGAGTTGAGGTTAAGTTCAGCTTATCACCCACAGACAGATGGAAAAATAGAGCGTACTAATCAGATGTTGGAGGATATGCTACGCATGTGTGTCCTTTATTTTGGAGGAGGCTGGGAGCCACATCTTCCACTGGTAGAGTTCGCTTATAATAACTCTTATCAGTTCACGATTGGCATGGCTCCATTCGAGGCTTTGTATGGAAGGCCTTGTCGTTCCTCAACATGTTGGCTAGAGGTGGGGGATAACAATTTTCTCAGACCAGAGGTGATTCAGGAAACCTCTGCTAGGATTGAGATTATCACGAGTCGCATTCGAGTAGCCCAGGACAGGCAAAAAAGCTACGCCGATGCTAAACGATTCTTCTGAGAGTTTAATGTAGGGGACCAAGTATTACTACGTGTATCTCCTATGAAAGGAGTGATGAGGTTCGGGAAGAAAGGGAAATTGGCCCCAAGGTACGTGGGACGATTTCCCATTATCGAGAGGATTGGGCCGGTAGCATACATATTGGGACTGCCAGAGCATTTACATCGCATCCACGATGTATTCCACATCTCGTCGTTGAGACGATATATTCGGGATGATATGGCCCACACCCACATTATGATATAAGAGATAGACTTACAGCCTGACAGCTCTTACGGGGAGAGACCAGTGGCTATCCTAGACCATAGCGAGAGGAGATGGAGTCGAAGGTAGTTCCACTTGTACGAGTCCAGTGGGAGCATCATAATGTGGAGGAATCCACCTGGGAGCGCGAGGCAGATATACGCGAGAGATACCCAGATTTATTCTTACCAGGTATGCCTTATTTTCCAAATTTCTGGACGAAATTCCGTTATTAGGGGGGGAGTATGTAATACCCCATATTTTTATGATTTCTAAATTTGGGGATTTATTAAATTTAATGTGAGTTATTAATTTAATATAAATCCAGAAATTTATTTATTTTTATAATTACTAACGTGACGAGAGTTAGTAATCACTGGAAACTTGTTGAATATTAATAATGAGAAAAGTAATATATAATATTGGTTCTATTTAATGTCACGAGTGAATAAAATGACAATTTTGGAAATTTAAGTCGGGACGCGCCCGTGTCGCGTCGGGACTAAATGTTGATTAATAAAAGTGAATAAATTATAAATCACCCGTATGGTCATTTTGAGTGCGCCAAAGTTTCCAGAAGGGTCGATATAGTCAAAATAATGTACCCGGAGGTTTAGTTTGGGTCTCAGGGCATTTTTAGGCGTAATTAACACCCTGAGAGGGCATTTTGGACATTTTACATTTTTAGGCCTGAAAACCCACGAAAATTGAAGGTTATATCAGATGCTTAGGGTTTCCTTCTAGGGTTAACACAACCAAAAACAAGTGATGACCATTGGAGAAGGAAGGAGATAGCTTTCCAAAGGGTTCTAGGACAAGAACTCCTCCGTTTGCGCCGCCATCGCCGCCAAACGATAGATCGCGTAACGAGGATCACCACCACACTGATTTTAGCACAAATCAGAGACCAAAAATTCCCAGGAAATAATTTATCTTGCTTAATTTCGTTAATGCTTCATTCATATTAGTTTAGGGTTGATTAGGATGAGTTTTTATGAAAGAAAACCCATGTAGGTGATTAGAAATCGCATGTTGTAGTGATATAAACAATAATCTGGAAATCCCTTTCACATGTAGAGGTTGAACCACAGATTTATGATGGATTAGAAGTAGAAATTCTGGAAAAAAGAATCATCTGAATTAAGTTAATGGAATTTTTAGGGTTCATGAGAATTGTATGAATTTTGGCACTTTTAATCCATGATTCTTGATGAAAACTCACATGCCTTACGTAGAATATTGTCCATTTGGGTTTAGAATGCTTGTGGTATAAAAATCTGGGAGTTTGGGAGTTAAAAATTTGTATTTGGATGATGTTGGATGATAGAACCCGTAACTGGTATTCTGCAGATTCGCCATTCCTGTTTGATCGATCGATCGAACCAGGAGTATCGATCGATCGACCCATCGATAGATCGAGCTCCTACCATCGATCGATCGACCCCTCCTGGCAGACTCATATTTCCCCTTCTAAATAGTTGAATTCAATTTAAATGATCTTTGGACATCCTTATTAAAATATTTTAGGAGATAAAGAAGACCAGTAGGACTTATTAAAAATATGAAACCTTTGATGTAAGACGAGATTTACATTTTACGGGGATGTTTACATATAAAGGACGATGTAACTATATATTAAAGGGGGAGACGCGTAAGGTAGTTACATTGGAAAATAAATGAGTACCTACTGAAATTATACTTGGGAGGATAGAAATCCACGAGTGTCACTTGATAAGTTGGAATAATCACACGAATTAAGATAAGAGGCAAACGTTATACGTGATAACTAAATAACGAGTAATAAGGACAAATATCATAATTATGGGTCGTGCGTATGTACCTAAACTTGATATGGTAATAGTAGTATATTTATATGACTGTGTTTATGCATATACTATATACGTGTGAAAATCATGCCCGCGCTACTTGCTATCCCTGAGGTTACCGCGCTGGGATAGTCTTATCTCGATGGGCCTTTATGGGGGATATTGACTCGTACCCTAGAAGATAGAAATCCTTTGGTACAGTCTATTGGATCGATAGTTAGACGGTCCTAAGAGATGTGGGGGCATGTGCTGACCTCTTAGAGACTTGGAATCTATGCTTCGCCTCAATATTGTTTGTGTTTGTGTTAATACAGTTCGAGAGCGATTATGAACTTGTATTTCCCTTAGTACGAGTGATACGCGGACTGGATAGAAGAGTATGCCCGCACCATAATTATTATGTGGGGTGCTGTTAGAATATATATATTATATGAGTATTTAATATATACATATATTTAAATCTGGAATTTGGAAACTACCTACTGTGTCGGTGGTAAGTAAGAAAGGAATAATTATTTCAATTTGGGATTATGTGTTTGAAAAGTATAATATGTTACTGAGAAACTTTATTAGTAAATAAGGTTTAAATGATAACCTTGTTGTTATATGAAATTCACCTCTTAAACAATTGAAATTGTTAGTTTAAATCTTACGAGCATCCTAAGAAGATAAGTTAAACCGTTGGGAAGGTTAGTGCGATAGGTGTGCACATTAGAAGAGAGGTGAGAATTTCTCAAGGGAGTGCCGCACTAATATGTTGTTGCATTGGCCAGTAAACATTTTAAATACTTGCTAAACAAATTTTAAATCGTTTTTACAATCAGGCTCTGACCCGTTTCCATTTTCTTTTCTCTCTTGTATATATGTATATATCACAGGTGCCTAGCCATAGGGGCGTCTTGCATAGGATCCTCTGGATGGAACGCGCTGCAGCTTAGGTGGGAGTTGTAGGCCTCTTGCTTAGACGACCTCATATATTAGATTCCACTCCTAGCATTATTTTTTCCAGTTGGGCATGTGTCGCCCTTTTCTATTATTCAGTTGTTTTATTGGATATTGTGATTCATTTATTTCCTGTATTTACACTTTGGGATTTATTATTGTCAGGACGTTTTTCTTTAAGTTTTAATGTTGAAATCAATTAGTTGGATGTTTAATTATTTGGATTATATGTTCCATGATAGTTGTTGTCTAATTCTTTAACTATGAATTATGTAAAGTTTTAAATGTTGGTTTATATAAATAAAATTTGGAAAGTAATGTCTAAAATGGTTTTGACACTTAGGTTAATTATTTAGGGTGTTTAAATTGGAAAAGTTATTTTTACTATAGTGATGCTAAGAATGAACCAACCGTCACCTTGATTATAATTTAATAAAGGACTGATCACCCGGTATTTAATTAGGCGGGGTGTTACAGGTAGTCCCCGCTGGAATATATATATAACGACTTATCAGCTCTTGTGATTCCCAAATATTTTACTACAAGTTTTATATTATATATGGCATGGACAAATAATAATGTATTTATGTTTGTTTCAGACTCGGCTATGTAATAGGATGTTAGGCATCCCCATAATAAGAATCTTTTAACTTATGGTGCCTTTAACTTGTTTGTTGTATTTATTTTTACTCCTTGCTAACCATTAAAAATGTAGATTCGTGGATGCGACAGCATGGTATCAGAGAATCATCGGGTTTTATGCATATTCGAAATTGAATAGAAGAATCTTTTGCCTACGACTTACATGATTATTATTATGAATATTTCCTTTGTCACATTTTGGTAATCATATTGTTTTGTAGTAATGAGTATTTGGGATGATATATACCTTCATATTCGTGATTCCGCTCATGAAAGGTTTGAAGGATCAATTAAAGAGGTCGGTTTACAAATCTTTGTCAACACATAAGGAACATTAATTAGGACTAGGCAATTGCTACTCTTGAGATCAAAACAATATGCCTAGTAGTCACCTTATGGGAGTGGATCAAGAAACCCGACAAGCCAAGAGGTTCTATGAAGACCCTGGCATTCTTCAAAAAGAAATCCATATCTCATGGTACATCGAGTGGCCTAATGAAATCATGGTTACTACCCCTGACTCGCCAATCATTTATGGTTCTCTTTCTCCCACCGTTACTACCTTTACCCCAACAAATACCAGCATTTCCCTAGATGATTCACACCCCTAAAAAATTGTCCCGGATCCTGAGTTTGACTGAACAGTTCCTCAAATTTCTAAAAGATTATTGTTGAAATATGGATGTAAATAAAAAATATGCATATGTGTGTGTTCAAGTAGACGAAACCCATATTCCCAAATGATAGCAACATTTTAAACTAATAGTCCTTTTGTATATATTAAGATTTGTTTTGTTGTAAAGTGAGTTCAATGGCTATGTAATTATCTTTATTTTTTTCTACATTGGTTGTGTAATACTATGTGAAAATGTAATATAATATAAAAAGTTTTTTTTTATGTTTATACACTTTTAATTCATCCATTGATACATTGTTTATATCGGATGGTTAATACTCGAGAACTACTAATAAAACCTAGGAGGAATGATCTATTCCACAGATCCCTAATCTAACTACCACCAATGAAGGAATTTTATGTTGTCTAAGAGAATTGATTATACTAACTCGGTGATAAAAAAATATACCTCCGTCCCTCGTGAATAATGACCTATCATAAGAAACTCAAAGAATGGACCCCCTTAAGTAATTCTAAGACAAAAAACCCTAGTATTCTTTGGGAAGCCGATGTGATCGAAGCAGAAAAATGGATCCATCACACATAAAGTTCTTAACGAGGTATTCATTAGCCCTGAACTTAGGGTGATATTGGCTTCATATATATTGGAAGGAGAAGCACACTTCCGGTGGTAATCTACTCTACGTTCCCAAAATTTGAATGAACTAACTTGGGAGCAGTTTGAAGAAATATTCTTCAACAAGTACTTTTCAGAGTACGTAAGGGAACAAATTATCGTATATTTACGATGCCTCTAACAATAACAAATGATTGTGGACTAGTATGAGGATAAGTTCACCGAATTATCCTGATTTTCCCGAGAATATGTTGACACCGAAACCCAAAGTTGCAAGCATTTTGAACGAGATTTACGCTAGATCATCAAATCCTCCAGCATTCCTTTACAAGTTCGAGAGTTTAAACGAATGATTGATATAGCTCCATTATAGAAAAATACCCCGTCTCTACTAACAAATCCTGAATCTCTACTCCTTCCTCAAATGCATATGTTATTAGGAACCAGACTAATCAATGAAATCATCCTTACAACAAGCCTAAGGATGGCAGGGTATTCATTCAGATTCAGCACAATTACCAAAGAACTTTTGTACGTTTCCATGAATGCAACCAAGTAGGACACCTTAGACCCCAATGCCCTATTCTCTAAATACCTCATCCTTCTACAACCCCAACTAAATTAAACTTACTTTAAAGAATCCAACTCGCTAACTGTTCATTGCAACCAAATCCCTGTGAAAGAAAGCATGACCATTCAATAGGAACCAAGGTCAGAATTTTTCCCTTCTCCCAATGAAAAATAAAAATTACCATGGTGTGGTCGAAGGTAATTTCCTTTTTAAATATTTCAGCACATATGATATTTGACTTTGGATCCACTTATTTTTTCATTAGTCGTTTATGTATGACTTGTCTGTAATTATCTACTAATTCATTAGCTCACCCTTTTACTATAGTAATTCTAATAGGAAAGATGGCCATTACTGATGGGATTTGTAAACGTCACACTTTACATTTTGGAACCAGGACATTAACCTTAGATTTAATAGTCCTCGATTTAATGGAGTTCGATTGAATAATAGGAATGGATCTTTTATCTCCAAAATTTGCTCACATTGACTTTCATACAAGGACGGCGACATTTAAACCACCCCATCAAACATTATTTCATTTTTAAGGAAGAAATCCCCACCAACCTATACTTTTACGGAGAAGGGAAAAATAAACGTAGTCCCTTTCTAACATCTTGACTAGATACAAAGATGTGTTTCTCGACGATTTACCCACAATGGTCCCACCTTGAGAAATTTAATTTTATATCAACCTCTTTCTAAATACCACCCCTACCTTAACACCCCATTATTGTAAAGCTCCTTTAGAAATGCGAGAACTTCAAACACCACTAGAGGAATGGCTCAATATATGATTATATTCCGCAATACATCACTTTGGGGAAATGCAATTTCATTTGTACAAAAGAAATACAATTCTTTTCAGTTAGGTACCGATTATTGAAAATAAACCGAGATTGAGTATCGAGTAAAATTATCACCTTGTTATGTTGGTCCCTTTAGAATCATCTAACGTATCGGACGTATAACATATAATCAAGAATTACCTCCCAAACTATCCAATCTCCATGACGAATTTCATGTTTCTCAATTTCAAAGATATCTCCGACTTGAGTCACATAATTACTTAGAAGGATATAATAGTTGAATCTCACCATAAATTTAAGGAAATTCCTATTCATATTATCAACTGATAAGAAAAAGTTATCCGACATGAAACCATCCCACTAGTCAAAATTCTTTAGCGGCACTACAGAACTGAAGAGGCAACATGGGAAACAAAAGATGTTATATGACAACAATATCTCGCGTTTTTTCTAGATAATTTTGAGGACGATTTTTTTCGGTGGAAAGAATGTTACAATACACTCTTTGTACACTTTAGTCCCTCTAAAACTTAATAATGCCAAATAAACCCTAGGCTATTACAAAATTTCTAAAATAGCCTTTAAAGAGGAATTAGGTTAACATACACTTTCATATACAAATTAAAACCCAACTTTCACTCAAAGTTTGACCAAAGGAGTTATATTTGATAGGAATATCATACACATATCCAATAGGTTGAATAATTGCGCATATCCCCCTAAACTTTTATAAAGTTACTAAAAAATCCTAAAATCTATATTAAAACTACCTAAGGACCTGAATCAAAACCCAAACATATTCACACTTGTCCCCTGCTGACATGGGACCAGTTGGGCTATCAACATGGCATGCACTATACCAAGGGTACCTATTTTCCATCCACATATACCATGGTGGAACTTATTCAAAATCAATTGGAATTCACCTCCCAAACCAAACCAATATACTCCTCCACACAAACCCTATAAAAAACCCTCTTCACGTTAGTAAAAAAACCATAACTTTTGAGAGCTTTTCCAATGTGAAGTTTTGAGTGTTTTTGCAATTATGTTATTTTATGTATGAATGTTTTTTTCTTCAATTTAATTATGTTGCTGGATTTGTATAGAATATAACTATGCGTTCACTTATGTTAGTTAACATGTGAATGCACTAAAATGGATCAAAAACCAGAAAAATCTATTGAAGCTTGAGTTTCAATGGTGATTCTGCTTCCTTGACTTTCAACCAGTTCCAAAGTGAGGTAATTTGAGCATAGGTTTTAAGGAACCTAGGTGAAATGTTTAATTGAACGAAAAATAGGTTTTCATACCTCAATTAAAAGCTTGAAGTTTTCAGGCCTTGAATTTATAAAAAAAAATTTATGAGTGTTACTCAACCAAATTCGCTCTAACAAGGCTTGTTTTGGTACATTTTCAATATAGAATAAAACCCTTTTGATGCCGGAACGAGAATCATACTTTCAGTCACTTCTATTTAGTCAAAAAATTTACCATTTTTATAGAAACTAAATAGCTCAACTGAGCCCACCAAAATCCTCGAAACCAATATGGGTTGGATTCCTCTTCAAAATTTAAGCAATTTTCATTCAAGAACCAACTCAAATGGATTTTTAATACGTCTCAAAATTTAAGGTCAATGTTTTAAAATTCTAAAGTGAAACTGTTGAAGGTTCAAGATGAGTGGGTTACACGTGCACGAGTGAGAGTCAAACCAGGCAAATAAATTGTTTGACTTAAACTGTGAGGGTGCATCTCCAATCAAAAAAATCTATTTTATTCAAATTTTTTTATTTTGAAAAAATTGATATATTATGTCAACCTTTTTCCATCCCTGGAAAGCATTATCACAAGAATACTAGTTTTAAAGTTTAAATTCAAGTTTTAATTTTACCCATAACCCCCTGACCAATTTTCCATGTATTTCAAAACACCCCCAAACTTAATCCACAAATTTTTTAGTTCAAATAAAGCCATTTGTCTCTTTCCACTAAATCCATATCCAAATAGAAATGAAGAAAAACATTATTTTTAAAATTTTCTATTATACTCTTTTAGTTATTTTTATACTGAAACCTATTGCAATTTAGCATCCTACTGCATCACAATAGCATTATTTTAGACATATATGCCCTACTTATAGTTGTAATAATTTCAGACTATCCATCCAACCCCGGTGAATTAGACGCACAAACCGGAATCTGTAATTTCAAAGTAGGTTATTTCAGTATGAGTATTAAAAAAGATGATATTATGACTTTCAAAATTATTGATTATTATAGCACTTTGTGATAATTTTGAACTTATGTTTAAATTATTAACTCATTTGCGTAGTTCATTTTTATCATGTATATTGATTCTCATGATATTACAAATATTTTTAAACTCGATAAATGGTTATGGCCTTCGACTTCAGTAAAAGCCACTGAACTCTTTTTACCCTTAATTGTGGTATAGCCATGTAACCTACTACAATAATTGCATATTACCCTATAATTTTCTATCATTATCAGTGCAACTCCTAGTAGCATACCTTATGATTATGGGATTAGACCCTGGTATACCACAATAGTTCTAATTATCATTTAGGACTCTAATGTTGAGTGTCTGGTTTTTATTTGCTACATACGTATTAGTGCCACTCTAGCTAAGTGTGTCAAGCCATCATGATCATCATCATCATCATCATCATCATCATCATCATCATCATCTTCATTATTATTATTATTATTATTATTATTATTATTGTTGTTGTTGTTGTTGTTGTTGTTGTTGTTGTTGTTGTTATTACTAGCATGTAACCCGCGCGATGCGCGATGCGTGGGCGTACTATAATACTTGTTAAACATATAACAGAAACATTGAAATACTTAAATAAAGAACTAACTATAAAATTAACTTTGGGAAAGTAAGATATTTGTTTTGGGTGGAGGGATTAATTACAAACTTTAAGCCCATAGTAAATAATCGTAACCATTATAGTAATATACCACATTAATATACATTTCAAATTGAGTATATATATATTGAATTTGTACAACCCAAGAATCATTGGTAATCAAATGGAAAAATTCACTAAACATTCCTTAATGGAATAATTTAAAATTGCATCAACACTCACCTTATATAAAACAAATCTGCAAAAACCAAAATGTAATTAGACAACTAAAAAGAAAACAAATAATAGTGCTAATAAAAATGAAAAAAAATATATAAGGGTGCCAAAAATTTATGAGGTCTCTAGGAAATCAAATTAAAACACTAATACAAACTATACTTTATATTCTTAAACGACATCCGAAACAAACTTAAATGATTCAAATTGTTGGATAAAATTAAACAAATCAAAGCAATTAAGATATTGTTCGCGTTCCGATGAATTTTTTTTGAAACACAATACATTTCAAAATGTTTCTTTGCTTCCATTATTCTCACCAGAAGCAGCAAAAAAGTTGGAACTATAAAAAAAATGACGCGAGGAGTTATCTCTGTAGAAATCCAAGAGGAGGAAAATATGTTATTTGGGGTGGAATGAGAAAAAAAACCTTACCTCAATCATTCAATCTCTTCCCAAGTACAGTTTGGCTCAACATTTATGCTCACTTTGGCTCAACATTTGTGATTGAGAATGAGTTTCTATTGGCGCTGACTTGGAATAAGAAATGGACTTATATACCCACACTTGGGTATATCTCCTAAATCTCCTGAAAATATATAGCTGCTTGCATAAAATAATACATAAATGTACAAAAAAACAAACACATTACATCAGATGATATATTATAACAAAACATAAAAATGATAGATATGGTTGTCCAGGATGAAAATTGTAGAATTAAGATGGTTAATGGATGCTTCATCAAGGAGGACAATTTCTCCATTTAAGGTGCTCACCTTATCGCAGGCAACCAAAATTATTTCTAAGGCACCTTTATAGTGAGCTCTTATACCTCCATTTGGAAGCTCTAACACGATCCACATTCGCTTCTTTGTAGAGTTAAATGTCTAAACTTTGAAAAATTTTAAAGCCTCATGCTCTGCTTGAAAATCGCCACCAATTGACATACCAAACTTTAGCAAGGCCGTCTCTATTGGGATCCCCAATATCTCACTTTTCCATTTTTTATTAACCATAATCTCTTTACTCATGTTATTAAATATCGATTGTAGCAAAATTTTAATTGCAGACTCTGGAATTTCAGATAAAAAATTAGAAGTCTTCCCTTGTTCTCTCACGTCCTTGACATTCATACAAATGCAATATTTCACAACAGTTATGTGATTAGTAGTTAATGACCCTGTTTTGTCACTACAAATACTCGTCGCAGACCCCATTGTCTCGCAGTCCGCCAGATGGAGGATCAGTTCCTTGTCATTCATCATCTTCTTCATCATAAATGTAAGGCTTAATGTCACAGCCAAAGGCAGGCCCTTTGGAACCCAAACAACAACAATTGTGAAAGAAACAGCAAAATGTTCCATTAATTCAAGAAATTCAGCCCCAGACCACCTCCATTTGGTTGGTATATTGAATAAGTTAACGATCCATCTATATATAGTCTGTTGGGGATGCTCTTGAGGGGAAGGAACATTCATTCAAATACCCATTTTGGATAGTGTGGAAGAGGAAACAAATGATCTATTAGTTTCATAGAGATAGTAGGGGAGAGGGCTTCATAGATCAAGAGAGAGAGAGAGAGAGAGAGAGAGAGAGAGATAGAGAGAGAGAGAGAGAGGGTGTAGTTTTAGATGAAATGATATAGAGGAGAAAAATTGAATCTTTTATGGAGGGGAACACCAAGAGTTTACGGGTGGTTTTCAAGGAACACGAGAAAACAAAACATATTTTCGAGGAGAGGAATGGATCGTTGTTTAAATCAATGTTGGCATTAATTATGAGGTTCCTCATTTATACCCTTAATACTATTGTATTAGATGTATGAGAAAGATTGTTATTATTATTATTATTATTATTATTATTATTATTATTATTATTATTATTATTATTATTATTATTATTATTATTATTATTATTATTATTATTACTACTACTATTATTATTATTATTATTATTATTATTTTCCACAATGATTTGGGATTACCGGCCTAAGTGTATGATATGATTTGGACAATATTGTAATGGTAAGTTTACAAATTTGAAGCCCCTATAACCGATAATTTATGGGTTATCTTGTTATAGTCTGAACCTTTATCTTGGTAACTTGATACACAACTTATTCGGTTACTCTCCACCATGTTATTCATTTACATATCATTATGTTATAGCATACCCCTGACAACTCTATGATATTTTTCGTTTGCCTCTAGATTTTTATATGATATTAATATTAAATCCAGTAACTCACTAACAATACATTTTCTCCCATACCTTGGATAGAAATAAACTTATCTACTTGGCCTATCTGCTTAATTGTTTTCCTTCCAAATGCATGATGAACCCGAGGAAGATGAGATACCTCCAGAAGGTTTAGATTTTTATTCTATATTGCCTCAAAAAATATTTTTGGTTACTTATGTCTGGATGGTAGCAGACAAGGATGGTAGTCCCCGCTCGAATATCTATACCGCTACTTATCAGCTCTCCTGATTCCTAAATGTTTTTTCTACAAGTTTTATATTTATATATGGCATGGATGAATAATAATATATTTCCATTTGTGTTCAACTAATCTATGTATTTAGATTCTAGGCATCGCCATAGTAAAAATCTTTTAATTTTCATTACCTTTAATTTATTTGTTGTATTTAGTTTTACTCCTTGCTTACCATTAAGAACATAGAATTCGTGGATGCGACGTTGGGTCCCTTTCAGTTTGGGATAGACTTTAGTGGGACGTTTTGTGAGTTTTTTTAGGAGTTTGATATATTAAGAATGTTCACATAAGTAATATGAAAAGTAAATATATCATGAAGCATGTAGACTATACTAAACAAGGTGATAGGAAATCATGGGGATATATACATGTTGGTGAGTGACATGTGAATATTTAAAAGTGAGTGTGTGATGTAGTGAGCCTATACATGGATCAACTACAAGTGGTGTGTGATATGTGTAAGTGATCATGGAGATATTTACAAGTGTGATAAGTGTGGGTGTGTGCTGGTGAAGCTTTAACATGGATAATATAAGTGGTGTGCAGAGCATGTGAGTAAAAATGAAACTATATACAAGTGTAAATGTGTGAAGTGGACATTGAGGGCATATACAAATGCATGAAGTGTACAAGTGAGTGAAAGGCTATATACACATGTGAAGAGAGCATCATAGATACAATCATAAGGTAGATATACACAAAAAGTAAATATATGAATAAAATACAATGTTCAAGTAGGAGCATATGCACACATTTATGAAAGAATAACACCAATGTAGAATTACAGTCTAGTCCTCCTAAAATACTTCCCGCACAGATTCTCCATTGTGACCATCCCAGAGCCACCCTTCCCAAATTCCCTCCAACGTGTGCGTAGGGTTGCGCCCTTTCTCAGGGCGCTCGCTCGTCATTAATGTGGGGGATAATATGATAGAGTCTCTAGCTTGTTTTGCACAAAATAGGCAAAAGAAATGTCGTTGGCTCAAGAGAATGGCATCCAGGACTATATTGATTATTGGGAAACCAAGTAGTTTAAAGTTTTGGGGACTAAGTTACAAAATGGGAAGGTGTTAGGCACCCATTCCGCACTTTCGGTCTCTCATGGGTATGTGTTAATCTTCTCATGTTAGACTATATGAAGTGTGTGATCATGTGCATAATATAGGTGAAGAATTGTATCATTCAACTCGCATCCTGGAAAAGTACGAAGTGAACTCATCCTTAGTAGTGTTCCTAAGAATAATAATTCAAAATGACTCCTTATGGTGCAAAGGACTCCTTATGGTGCAGACCCTCGGTACATACCATTTTTTTAAATAGTAAAAAACTAAATTTTTTGATGAAACTTCATGAATATGATCTCCATAATGAGAATATCATCTCCTATTTGTTTCGTCAAAAAATTCAATAAAAACATCATTGAGATGAGGTGATATGTAAAAAAATGGTATAAATATGCATTTTCAACTGTTGAAATGTTGGGTCGGCGCCAACCGCTTTTTTGATTGATTTTTTTGATAAAACTTCATGGATATGATCTTCTCACTATTGAGATCATATCCATGAAGTTTCATCAAAAAATTCAATAAAAAAGTTGGGGAGATGATCTCCAACATTTCAACAGTCGAAAATATATATTTATACCATTTTTTTGTATATCACTTCATGTCAACGATTTTTTTATTGAATTTTTTATGAAAAAAATTGTAGATGATCTCCCCACCATGGAGATCGTACCCATGAAGTTTCATAAAAAAAATCATTTTTTTACTATTTTAAAAAATGGTATGTACCGGAGTCTGAGTCATAAGGAGTCCTTATAGGAGAGGGCCTCTCTCTCTCTATATATATAATATGATAGATTGGTTTTTGAAAATATACACATTTTTAACGGTGCGGATTGATGCCACATCCTTACATATTTTAATGGTTGAGATCACATATCTGTCTTTTTTACAAATTTCCCCCTCAATTATTTGATTTCCCCCTCTTTTTTTCTACTCATCAAACTTACACCTCAATTAAAAAATGAAGGTATATCGGTAAAACACTCCCACTTTACACAGAACCCCGTCTCTCTTTCTCGATATCTCCCACACTCACACTCATTGCCCTCATTCTCTCCCTCTCTTTCTTTCTCAATCCCTCTCATAATATCCTTTTTACCTCTTAAACCCTCTTTTAAGGATGCCACAAGATCAAGGTGGTTTCGATGGTGAAACTCTCAAAGAGAACAAGAGAGAAAGAGAGGATTTTGACGGCAAGCACAGGTATATTTATATTTTGGGTTGTTAAATATGTGATTTCTAAATGCATGAACTCCATTTTTTTATTTATGTCCCGTAATCTTAAATGCGTATTTGTTGGGTTTTGAATTGGGTATAATGAAGTCTTATTCCATTCATGAGATCAGTTGAGGATTTGGTAAAGATCTATGCAGTCAAAATTTATGTAGATTGATATTGTGTGGATTGAAATTTATGTACATTTATATTGTGTAGATTCATTTCTTATGTAGATTTAAATATTTTCATTTTCTTTCAGATTGATATTGTGTTTTTTTTCATACCTCATCCAAGATCTTATATTGTGTTCTTATATCTTATTTTTTCCACCAAAATTGGTTCTATTGACACATTTTTTTCTCTCATTTTGTGTTTATGTGCAGGATATTCTGAGAGTGAGAAAAATATTTCTTATATTGTGTTCTTATATCTTATTTTTGTCCACCAAAATTAGTTCTATTGACACATTGTTTCTCTTATTTTGTGTTTATGTACATGATATTCTGAGAGTGAGAAAAATGTTTCTTATATTGTGTTCTTATATCTTATTTTTGTCCACCAAAATTGGTTTTATCGGCACATTTTTTCTCTCATTTTGTGTTTATGTCCAGGATATTCTTAGAGTGATAAAAATGTTTGATAAAAGGTAAGATAGGTGTTTGATAAAATGTTTATATGCTTGTTTATTTTTTTGTATTAATTTCAAAATTATAGTTTATTTTGATTTTGTTTGGGGGTGTAACAACCCTTGCTTTTAGGAGGCTAATTTTTTATTAATTTACCGCATAAGGTAATTATATAAAATGTTGGAACTAGAGTAAATATTAATTAAATGAGTTGAAGGTTAATATTTACTTGGTTATTGCATATTTACTGCATGAGAAAGTAAATATCATTCGGTTGTATGATTTATGGTGTCATATGTTTTAAATGACATTATGGTTTAAATGAAATCGGAATTTGAAATGGATTATAAAATTGCCGGATGCCATTTTAGAGGGTGTAGTCAGTCCTGAAATGTGCGAGACAGTCAAAATAAGTGCCATACTGTATTTTTTTATTTCGGGCACTTTTACCTAGTTTTAACTTAAATGCGTATTTGGGAGGCATTTTAATGTGGTACCAACCACTTAAGTTGGGAACTTTAGACTTAAGCTCCGATTTTAGTCTTCTAAATCCCCTAATTTTGCTATTATATGTCTTAAACATAGAGAGAAAAGGAGAGAAAGAGAAAGGAAGAGAAAAGTGTAGAAAGAAGAGAGATTTGGAGATTGAAGATTCGGATTGCTTCTACCCAAAAGAAATATAAGATTTCAGCCCTAAGGCAAGTTTTCTACTTGCTAATATGTGATTTAAGATGAATAATTTGTGTGATATTTATGTATTTACATTTGGAGATCAAAAATGGAAATTATGGTATTTAAACCTAGATTTTGGGTTATGATGATGAAATTTTGGGTTTTAGTAGTTAATAATCATGTAGGATGATTTGGGGAAGTTTAGTGTTGTTGGATGTGTGTAAAAATAGAAGAGATTGGAGTTTTGGGAAGAATCTAGGGTTTATAACCCGTAAGCCATTCTTGGCAAATTCGCCAAAGGGTTAGCTTACAGGTCTGTTTGGACTGAATCGATTCGTCCAGGCAGAATCGATTCGGTAGGTTACAGAATCCCAAGTTTTCTTGTCTGAATCGATTCGCATTTTGGGCGAATCGATTCACTAGGACGAATCGATTCGGTCCTTGGGTGAATCGATTCATTTTCCTGTTGTTTTTGAGTTAATTTTATAACTCAATTCCAATCCATCTTCTTGAGGCATAGGACTTAGGGCCCTAGAGTCCGAGATATGTTAGTTTATTACGCTACATTAGAAATGGGTTATGTGGGGGCTTTTCCGGGGATATGCCAATTGATTTTAGGGAATTCTTTCTTCTAGTTGATTATTATGAAACTAAGAGTCATAGTGTTATGTTTGGGAGACTTTAGAATCTCAATTGAGCTATATTTGTCTTGATGGTTTTTATTATCACCACAAAATAAAGTTGGGAGAATAACTTGACAGTTTATTCATTCATTAAGGTTACAATGATGAGATGTATTAGGAATGGCTCCGGAGAAAATGTAATGTAGTTTAAAAAATGTAAATGATTATGGTTTCCTATAAATGGAACATACATATGAAAAATGGAAATGAAAATGAAATGGAAATGGTACTAATTTTGGTAAATGATAATTTTCTAAATTATGAATATGTTAAATGATTTTTTTTCTTGAAACATACCCTCTCTAAATGCCATCATAAGGGAAGTTCGTGCGTGTGGTGAAGCCCCCTAGCTAGTGAACGCAGGGTGGGTATAGTACTAGGCCATGTGAGCATTTGTTGTTGTATATTTTTCTGGGATGGGTAGGTAATTCCGGGTGTGGTTATGACTACCCCGCAGGCACATGGCCACTTCCCGATGTCTTGTGTTTTAGGTGCCCAGGTATCTTAATTGATAGGCCCTGAAAGATGATGTTCATTTAGGGGCACGCACAGTGGGGAAACCCGGACGAGCGGTCTTAGAATCGTTATATATATATATAAATATAACAATTCATAATCAAGTGGGACTTGATGTATGAGATATGCCATAAAGAGCATGATGTTGTCCCATAAAGATCACAATGAAATGCCACAACGAGAATTTGATAATGATTTTATTCCTGATAAGGAACAGAATGCCACAAAGTGCATAATTGAGATAAAATGCTAGAAAGAGCACAAAATTTGTAACTATGAGTTCCTGATAAGGAACATAACAATGAAATGGAACATTATAAAAATGATGAAGGTTTTTAACTAATGTTAATCATATTCTTATGTATAATTAAAATTAAATTTCATGATCATCTGATTCCTTTAGTTCATGCTTTAAAACTGTGTAGGTAGATTTCTATTCTTTTTCTAGCATGATTATCTGTTCATAATTGTCATACTTTTTATTCATCTGGTGATCACATAAAACCGGACCCTGACCCATTCACATTTCTTGTTGTGCATGCATCTTGTATCCATTCAGGTGGTTCCGCCGCAAGGACACCTCTTCTGACTTTCCTATTCTGGTGAGTTTGGCGAGCCGTGATGCTTTGCGGGTATTACAGGACAAATTGCAATAGACGCCACCATCCTTGTTCTCTAGTTAAGATCAAGTCTTTTACTCGGGCGTGAGGCCCAAGCTTTTGTAATTATTTAATGTAATGTATTATATAA
The DNA here is from genome assembly GCA_949130495.1 of Sambucus nigra. Taxonomy (NCBI): domain Eukaryota; kingdom Viridiplantae; phylum Streptophyta; class Magnoliopsida; order Dipsacales; family Adoxaceae; genus Sambucus; species Sambucus nigra. The sequence goes on from OX422215.1 coordinate 346,464,442, forward strand.
GTTATTAAATTTGTTTAATACTGTTGTAGAGTCTGTTGACCGACAGCATATTCGGTCCTTTTGTTGTCCACTTTTTATCATTGTAATATATATTCTTGGGGTTTCCCCTTTCTTTTTAGTATTGGGATGTTTAAATTCTTTCATTAACTTTAAAATAAAATTTTTGGCAACCCGTTTTCTGAAATATTGGGTGGTTATCCTGGTTACTTTTTGTTTTGTTGTGATGCTGAGAATGATTTCATCCATAATTCCTGTTATATTTGAGTATTGGGCTGGCCACCCCTTATTTTGGTGAGCGAGTTGTCACAAATGGTATAAGAGCATCAGGTTCTAGAGTCCTTAGGAATATGTGTGGATGCCTTATGTTTTTAGTATTGCTTTTGATTTAACATAGAGCCCTAGGATTAAGATCATCGATTTATTTTGTGAGATTTCGTTTCTCCTTCCATGAGGTAGAACCCATAGAATCTTTTGCGCGTTCGTGTGAGATTAGTAGGTCGATTGAAGAAGGGTGCCAGAGAAGGCCATTGTGAAGGCGTCATGAGATGGTACTACTAGGAACTGTAAGTTGTGGTCAGAGATGAGGACTGCCTTGGAGGTCGCTTCCTTTTTGTGGCATTTTCTTATCTTTCTACTGCGACTACCAATTACAATGGATGTAGTTTTCCCACTACTGCTAGAAGTAGAGAGTGGTACTAAGCTTGGGATTCCAAGCGGCGTTAAATTGAAGTGGAGAGGATCCCCTGACGAGGGCCATACGTTGAAGTAAGTTGGAGGAGATGCATCCTCGTTTGGTGGATGCGTAAGGTCCAGGAGCTTTGGCCCTAAGGAAGGGGTATAGAAGTGCCCAGATGGAAAGAATGGGGGGAAATCTTTTACCCATAGGAGTAGTGTCGAAATGGTGGGAACTTAGTCACAATAATTATGGGTGCAGGAAGTTTTGCTCATGAAGAAGCCCGGTGGACACTTGCAATAACGAGTTTCTCTAGGATAACTGGACTGAGAAGAAGGTGGATTCTGAAACGTTCACACGAGGATCGGTCAGAGGCCGACAGTGAATAAAGAGTTATAGTTAGGAAGGTCGTAGATATAAGAGAAAGAGCCCTTTAGTGGAATGATAGGCTCCCAAATTAGTGTTGTTAACACTCCTGAAGGAATGGTGTTCATGAAACCCCATACGGTGGATATCCGCCCGGGGAGGATTCATTGAACAAAAGAAGGGGAGACCGGTATCATGCTCTCTTTTGTTCAAGAAGAAAAAGGGACTGTATGGGAAATTGTCTGACATCTAGAGTCGGAACAATGACTATGACGTGGAGTGTAAAACCACTCATTTTGATTCTGTTGATTGGAGATCAGGTGCAAAGATAAAGTGCCTAGTTGGGGAGTTGACGGAAGTAATATTGATTCGGATAAGACTCTAGTACGGTGTCTGAGAACCATTAGTATTTAACCCGGAGTGATTAGCAAGAATGTTGGTGGTAATTCCACCTTAGTAGTGGGTGTTACATCCCCCATGGTAAGATAGAGTAGTATTGTGTTTACTCTAGATTCAGGTGTGTATATCGAGCTTGAGGTAATAATGACACTGTTATAAATAAGGTAATTATATGACTTTCGTGGTAGGGAAGTTTTATGTTTTGTTCACTCGTTACGAGGCGAGTGATAATATTTTAAAATGTATATGTGTAATATGTGTTACTTGCATTAGGTTTTACCTGGTTTGAGTGTTCTATTGTTTGTTTACTTTGTATGTGGTTGTTATGCCTTGTCTCCACGACCAACAAGGTTAAGTAGTAATGCATAGGAGGGGTTCCTTGTTTGGATTCTGCTTTTGCAGGACGCTCTACGCGTGAACCTTAACAACGTTGGGAGTCGAGAGATGATACTTTTCCTTTCTCTTATTATATTTTATTTTGTTGTTAGAAGTTGAGTTGAAAGGGTTAGCCGAGAATCATATAGTTGAGTGATTAAGGGTTACTAAAGTGTGAGATAGAAGCACTGTATATAGTTCTCTCCTCTGATAGATTTGAGGGAGACTGAGATATGAAGTCGAATCGAGACTTCTGGTTAAGCCTTTATGAGAGGCCCATTTAGTAAGATATGTATATAATGGGAGAACTATTTGAAAGACTTTACAAAAAGTAAATGTCCGATTAGTTGAAATCCTTTAATTACTTGAAATGGTAAGACATAGAAGTAGAATATTATTAATAGGGTTGCGAGTTAGAATTTTACCAGTCCCGATCATGTGTCTTATACCGTTATATCTTGATGACCGACGATGTGAGGTAGTAGTGTAACGGGAGGGTTCCTTGTTTGTATTTCGCTTCGGCGAGACGTCACACGCATGAAACCGAGTGAATGTCAGAAGTTGAGAAAGGTCTTGGGCACTAGGGATATACTTAGTATTATATGCATACGAGTTAGATAGGATATATATAGATCGACCTTAGGATTATTAGGACGTAAGACTTTTAGGGCTTGTGATGTTGATGTAGGAAGGCAGTAGGGAGTTCACCACGTATAGGTTGTGGGTTAACTATAAGAGGGATTGGGTCCCTAGGAAGGAGAAGTATGGAATCTCGTGAGGTTTGGAAGGTTAGGAAGAAGGAGATGAGGCCTCTCTTAGATAGAGTGTTACGTTGGTAACTTAACTTTCGGGGAGTTAAAAGGATGAATTGACTTTTGGTCCTCAGCCCATGTTGTTAAGCTCGAGGGTGGATTTAATAAATAAGTCTCTGCCAGGAATGGGGAGTAATGATACTGGAGCATGGACCCATTATTATTGCGTCTCATAAGTTTCAACTTTGTGGGAAGTAATATTCCACACTTGATTTGAAATTCATTGTGGTAGTGATCGCCTTAAGGAAATGAGGCACTATTTCCTAGGCAAGAAATTTGGTCTTTTTCACGAGCAACAAACTGTTGCAATATGTTGTGGAAGGAATTGATTTGGTGTATGAAATTCATATAGGGATATCGATTGGAAATTTCCCCTCGCTAAGGGAAAGCAATTTGGGTAGTAGATGTGAGGAGTAGAAAACCCTTCAGAAAATTAGTGAAGGTATGGAAAGCTAAGTAGGACGAGCATAACTCGGAGGACTTTGTAGCAAGAGCATACATGTCTATGACTGACCATTTCACCTACTCGTGTGAAGAAGAGTAGTAGTGGAATGAAGAAGACTATGTTCAAAGATGTCTTCATCAAAATTGTCGGCACCGAACTGGTCAAGATCCTATATGAGAAAATTTTTGATCGTTCGACCAAATTATTACTTTTTCGGCCATTACGGGTGGACTATATTTAGAAGAGTACACCCCACTCTATATGGAGGAATGATAGAGCCGTACGAAGTGCCCCAGGAGAAGGACCGAGACTAGATATCCATGTCGAAGGTTTGGTAAAGTTTCCATGAAGGTATGGGAACCGTATGGAAATGGAGTATATTTTACCACCCTTAGGTGGATGGATAATTGGAGGAAGTTAACTTAATGCCGAAAGGCATATCTTGAATGTTCGCCTTAGGATACATAACTGATGGAGCAGTAGTTTGTATGGATGGAAATTCCCGTACAATAATTAGTCTTTTGAGTGGCCTTATGGATCATTTCCTAACGCATGGCACCTTGATTGGCTTAGCGTAGCCGGTTGAGAAATTCGCATACTCGTTGGATGGAACCAGCAGATCATATGTTCCTTGGACTGGGGATGGTCCCGGAACATTTCTTTAATGATTGGGCTTATTGAGCCGCATACTTTGAAGGGATACGCATATTCGAAGAGAAGTTGAGTACAGTTGGGGTTAAGCCTTTAGCGTTGGTGTAGGTATCCCCGAGGTGGGATGTAACGTGATTTCGGAAGTAAGGCAATTTTTGCCGAGTTATGTGGGAATCTTCTTCCGCCATAGATGGGTAGGATCAATAGTTCGTGATGAACGATTTGGTGCTATATTAGAGCACAACGAATGTAGACTGAGATCAATATAGACGACCTTAGTCTGAGTCCATTTGAGATGCCACGATAACGAGGGGTTGTTAAGGGTGATAGAATGATAGTTTAGAATAGTATACCCTTTATATGATGAGGGTACGCATGAATTTTGAGGGTAAAATTCCCTCATAAGGGGGGAGTATGTAACAACCCTCGCTTTTAGGAGGCTAATTTTATATTAATTTACCGCATAAGGTAATTATATAACATATTGGAACTAGATTAAATATTAATTAAATGAGTTGAAGGTTAATATTTACTGGGTTATTGCATATTTACTGCACGAGAAAGTAAATATCATTCGGTTGTATGTTTTATGGTGTCATATGTTTTAAATGACATTATGGTTTAAATGAGATCGGAACTTGAAATGGATTATAAAATTGACGGATGCCATTTTAGAGGGCGTAGTCAGTCCCGAAATGTGCGAGACAGTCAAAATAAGTGTCATATTGTATTTTTGTATTTCGGGCACTTTTACCTGGTTTTAACTTAAATGCGTATTTGGGAGGCATTTTAATGTGGTACCGACCACTTAAGTTGGGAACTTTAGACTTAAGCCCCGATTTTAGTCTTCTAAATCCCCTAATTTTCTTATTATATGTCTTAAACATAGAGAGAAAAGGAGAGAAAGAGAGAGGAAGAGAAAAGTGGAGAAAGAAGAGAGATCTGGAGATTGAAGATTGGGATTGCTTCTACCCAAAAGAAATCTGAGATTTCAACCCTTAGACAAGTTTTCTACTTGCTAATATGTGATTTAAGATGAATAATTTGTGTGATATTTATGTATTTACATTTGGGGATCAAAAATGGAAATTATGGTATTTAAACCTAGATTTTGGGTTATGATGATGAAATTTTGGGTTTTAGTAGTTAATAATCATGTAGGATGATTTGGGGTAGTTTAATGTTGTTGGATGTGTGTAAAAATAGAAGATATTGGAGTTTTGGGAAGAATCTAGTGTTTATAACCCGTAAGCCATTCTTGGCAAATTTGCAGGGGCGAATCGATTTGCCAGAGGGTCAGCTTACAGGTCTGTTTGGACTGAATCGATTCGTCCAGGCCGAATCGATTCGCTAGATTACAGAATCCCAGGTTTTCTTGTCTGATTTGATTCGCATTTTGGGAGAATCGATTCGCTAGGGAGAATCGATTCGTTTTCCTGCTGTTTTTGAGTTAATTTTATAACTCAATTCCAATCCATCTTCTTGAGGCATAGGACTTAGGATCCTTCTTGTATGAAGTAAACTTAAAGTCCTAGAGTCTGAGATACGTTAGTTTATTACCCTACATTAGAAATGGGTTATGTGGGGGATTTTTCGGGGATATGCCAATTGATGTTAGGGCATTCTTTCTTCTAGTTGATTATTATGAAAGTAGGAGTCATAGTGTTATGTATAGGAGAATTTAGAAGATCAATTGAGCTATATTTGTCTTGATGGTTTGCATTATCACCACAAAAGAAAGTTGGTAGAATAACTTGACAGTTTATTCATTCATTGAGGTTACAATGATGAGATGTATTAGGTATGGCTCCGGAGAAAATATAATGTACTTTACAAAAATTTAAATTATTATTGTTTCCTATAAATGGAACATACATATGAAAAATGGAAATGAAAATGGTAATAATTTTGGTAAATGATAATTTACTAAATTATGAATATGGTAAATGATTTTTTTCTCTGAAACACACCCTCTCTAAATGCCATCATAAGGGAAGTTCGCGCGTGAGGTGAAGCCCCCTGGTTAGTGAATGCAGGGTGGATATAGTCCTAGGCCATGTGAGCATTTGTTGTTGTATATTTTTCTGCGATGGGTAGGTAATTCGGGGTGTGGTTATCACTACCCCGTAGGCACATGCCCACTTCCCGACGTCTTGCGTTTTAGGTGCCCAGATGTCATAATTGATACGCCCTGGAAGATGATGGTCATTTTAGGGATGCGCAGTGTGGAAACCCGGACGGGCGGGCGGTCTTAGAATCGTTATATATATATATATATATATATATATATATATATATATATAACAGAGTCTTTTAGCACTGCCTATGACTCATCTTTGACCCATTTGGTGAAGTAGTCAATGGCAACTAGGATGAACTCATGCCCATTGGAAGCCTTCGGTGTAACCTTCCCTATGATGTCGATGCTCGAGGTGGAGAATGGTCAGGGAGAGTTCATGTTGTATAATTCACGTGGAGGCAAATGCTGAAGGTTGGAGAATTATTGGCATTTGAGGCATCTACGGACATAGGCGGTGCAATCCTGGGTCATGGTGGTCCAGTAGTAGCTTTGTCAGATGATATTCTTGGTAAGCATATGACTGTTCATATGGGGTACGCATTCCCCACTGTGGATCTTCTTCATTATCTTTTCGATGTCAACCCCTGCGATGCAGTGCACATGAGTTCCATCGAAGTTCATTTTGAGCAGTGCTTTATGACAGATGATGTACTGGGCAACCAGTCTTCGAAAGGTTGCCCAATCTTTCTTGTTGGAACCCTCAGGATACCTACCATGCTTGAGGAGGCGCCAGATATCATTGTACCAACAATTGGCTAGCTCATGATCTTCTGTAGTGACGAGCTTAATGTGGTAGCAATGGGTTGGCTTGTCTTGCTTTTGAATCTAGAAGGGGGTCATTTTGATTCCTTCGGGCATGTCGACCATGGAGGCCAAGGTAGCAAGGGCATCGGCTAGGTCATTTTTTTCTCGAGGTAGGTAATGGAAAGTGGTGTCTTGTAATTGGGAGGCTAGCTCTTCTAAGTGGGCATGGAAGGGTTGGAGTTTCTCCTCCTTAACTCTCCATTTTCGGAGCACTTGACCGATGATGAGGGAGGAATCCCCATAGACGTCTAGGCATTGAATACCTTTCTTGGGAGAAACTTTAAGGCCTATTGTGCATGCCTCATTTCATTCATGTTGTTAGTGCAAGGGAAATCCAACTTGGTGGCGATGGGAGTGTGGGAGTCATCCGAGGCGATCAGAAGTATCCCAATGCCATATCCCTTCTTGTTGGCAGCGCCATCAAAGAAAATTTTCCATCGAAGGTTGTCTTGAGCAGTGCAAAGGATGTTTTTATGTGGGAATTTGGAGACCCAGACATCATCTTCTTCTACGTGGTAATCAATAAGGTAGTCAGAGATGGCTCTTCCTTTCATGGGTTTCTGCGTGATGTACATGATATCAAACTTGACTAGGACCATCAACCATCAAGCCATTCAGCTGGATAAGGTGGGTTTCTCAAGAAGGTATTTGATGGGGTCCATTCGGGATACAAGTTTGATGGGGAAGGTGAGCATGTAGTGCCACAACTTTTAGGTGACCCAGACAAGTGCGATACACACCTTTTCCAAAGTAGTGTAGTTGACTTCATACTCGACCAATTTATGACTGGCATAGTAGATGGCTCTTTCTTTGTGGGAATCTTCAAGGTATTGAGCTAGCAAAACCCCAGCTGAAGTGTCACTTATGGTTAGGTATAGGAGCAAAGGGAGACCAGTCTATGGTGGCATGAGTACTGAGGGTTTGGTTAGATATTATTTGATTCGTTCAAAGGCTTTTTGGCATGCCTCGTTCCAAACCTTAGTTGAATCCTTTCGGAGGAATTTGAAGATAGGTTCGTAGATGGAGGTTAACTGGATGATGATCCGGCTAATGTATTGCAATTTCCCAAGGAAACCTCGGACTTCTTTCTATATTAGGGGAGGTGGCATCTCAAGCATTGCTTTCATCTTGGCGGGATATGCTTATATCCCCTTCTCACTGACCATGAATCAATAGAGTTTTCCCTTTGTAACACCGAAGATGCATTTCTACGGATTGAGTCTCATCTGATACTGTTGCAGTCGTTCGGAGAGCGAGAACATGACCTTCTCTAGTCTTGGATTTGATAATCATATCATCCACATAGACCTCAACTTCTTTTTGAATCAGATCTTACAGGATGGTTGTGGCAGCCCTCAGGTAGGTAGCCCCAGCATTCTTGAGACCAAATGCCATTAAAGTGTAGCAAAAGGTTCCCCATGGGGTGATGAATGCGGTTTTTTCTTGGTGGTTTGGGTGCATTTTAATTTAGTTATATCTGGCAAACCCGTCGATGAATGACTTGAGAGCATGAATGGTTGTGTTGTCCACGGTCATATAGATATTGGGTATCGGATAACCATCCTTTGGAGAGGCTTTGTTCAAATCTCGATAGTCAACACACATCCTAACTTTTCCTCCTTATTTCGGCACGAGCACTATGTTGGCTAGCCATGTGGGATATTTGATCACACGAATGAAGCCTACATTCAACTGTTTGACCACCTCTTCTTTGACCTTGAGTGACCAGTCGGTACGTAGCTTTCTCAACTTTTATTTGATCGGTTTGTAATCTGGGAGAGTGGGAATCTCATGATGAGCTATTTCAGGATCAATGTTGGGCAAATCATCATAGGACCATGCGAAAACATCCACGAATTCCTTTTACAATTCTTCGAGTTGTGAACGCTCATGCTCGTCAAGGGTAGACCCTATCCTAATCTCGCGCAGTTGGCTACTAGAATCGAGGTTAATAACAACAGTCTCTTCTTCATTAATTTGAAAACGGTTATGTTGTTTATTATTAACCTTATTTAGATCAGTTAGTAATTGTTAATTTCCAAAATCATCATCATCAAAAGTTTGATTAGAATCCAAATAGGTAATATAAGGCACATCAAGATACTCAAAATCTTCGTTTATTTCATTGATAGGAAAAACAACATTGAGAACCTCGTCAAAAGAGGAATCGATTACATTTGAGCAAGGGTGGACAACAGAAGAAGAAAAAGGGTAAACATTAGGATTAGGGTAGGTTTCAGCAGGTAGAACTAGCGTAGTATGCCAGTTGAGGAGAGGTGTATCAGCATCATTAATCAGGTGGGATGGATCTAGTAATGTAGTGCCTGAATGAACCATATAGAGTGTCATCCCCGGTGTCTGTAAGTTAAATGAATCTTCAGAGTCACTTTCCTCAGTCTCATCGGTATCTTTGATGAATGGTTGTACATGGTGTTGGGAATTCTCAGCCCATGGGTAGCTGTCTTGGAAAAAGATCTCCATTCCATGCTTCATCTTGTTGTCTGTATGGTCATACCATGGTTCTGAAAAGCCACAAAATGGGAAGTCTTCGCCCTCTTTGATGAATCATCCATTTAAGGAATCATCTGGGATAGTCTGGATGCAGTCTAGTACTTTCTTTGTTCGAGACTAGAGGATCATTCTGAGCTCTTGTTCTGATGGTTGATACCCCAAACCACAAGGAGGGAAAGCCTTCTTTAGTTCAATGGGCTCAAGTATCCCTTGTTGTCTTTGTCCTAGACCCAGTCCGGGCATGAAGTGCATGTTTCTGAACATCCGAATCACATTGGCGTTGCCATGAGGGTCGTATTCTGGATAAACCCTTTCTTTGAAGTTTCCCCTAACGGGAGTAAAAGTGGTTCAACTCAGAATCCTGATAGGACCATGTCATTTGACCCTTGTTGTATCTCAAGAATTGGGTTGCTGGTACTTGCAACCTCGACATTATTATCATCATAGAAAATGGTGATGACTCATCCATCGGTGAAGAACTTTAATTTCTGATGGAGTGAGGAAGACACACCCTTGATACTGTGGAGACAAGGTCGTCCTAGCAATAGGTTGAAACAGGCCGGGATGTCAATAACTTGGAATTCGACTACAGGGTTTATAGGGCCATCCCATATTACAAGCTTTATGGATACCATCACCTCCCTACGGTTATTATCGTAGGCACATACAGCAGCGTAGGTTGGAGTGAGGTCCCTTTCTTTCAGTCCTAAACATTTGAAGGTTCTCAGTGGGCAGACATTCAAGGCGGATCCATTATCGACAAGAGAGAGTGGCACAACCTTCCCCATAACTTCAACGGAGATGTTGAGTGCATAATTGTGGTTTGGCCCAATCTTGGGGATTTCTTCTTCGGAAAATGATATCATTTGGGTAGAGGTCAAGGATCCGACCAAATTTACTACTTCTTCTGGTGTGGTAGAAGGAGGAACTGTGGGTCTAGTGAGAAACTTGATCAAAGAATTTCTGTGCAGTTGGGAAGACATGAAAAGACCCCATAGAGTGATGTTAGCTTGAGTTTTCTTTAGTTGATCAAGGATTTTGATCTCCTCAAGGGTCATCTCTGGCATAGGAAGGTTTTCCACGTCCTTCCACTTATCATTGGCTGGTACTGATTTTGGGATCTGGTAATGCCTCCCTGATCTAGTCATGTAATTTATTGAAGAAGGGAAGAACATGAATTTCATTTCCTCATTGATCTCGAGTTGTTTTGCCACCTTGTTTATTTATCCGAGGAGTTCTTCAAATGATATCATTCCACACATATTGGCTACTGGGCCAGTTTTCTCGAAAGCTTGCTCTTCATTCAAATCTTTGAATTATTTCCCCTATTCGGTGGCAACAATTTTGTCTTTCCACATAAATTCGATACATTTCACAACTTCAACGGCTTCTTCATACAAGTCATCCCAATTGGTGGGGATGTGTAAGGGTGAAGGCACCAGGCGCCCTTGTAGATTCAAAGCATCAAGTAACTCGGTCATACTGAAAATGTTGTAGGTTTGCCTAAATAATTCTGCCATGATCTGGACGACATCATCTAGGCTGACTTCATCGGTTGGTACTACCCAACTATCTGAATCTCGTGCCCATTTTCGTGCTTCCAATAATAGTATACGGAACCTCTGGCAATCAATGACCATCTGTGAGGACAATTTCAGCCTGAACTCTATGAGTTGGTTTAATACTTATGAGAATTCCATATTTCCCTTTTTGAAACGGATACGGACGGTGATACATGCTCTGGTAAGGAGTGACAGTGCCGGATCAACGAGGCTAGTAGGGTGTAGGAGAAAATATGGGTAAATTTGGAGAGGTTTGGGAGAGTATATGGGTGTGATTTGAGTTGAGGGATTGAATTCTACGTTCTCTTCTAGAAAGATGGCATTAGCATGATTTGGAAGTGGGTTATCAGTAGTGTTCGGCTTAGGATTGGCTGGTGGGGCGATGGTACCCCGGTCAATTAGACCTTAGATTATGTTTCGGAGGTGAAAGCATTGGTCAGTCGTATGGCTAGCTATTTGGTGAAAGGCGCAATAGGCATCTGCCTTGAAGTTTCTTGGGAGTGGATTTTGAAATGGACAAGGATCCAAGGGTTTGATAAGGTTTCATCTTAACAATGTTTGATAAACATTGGAGAGGGGAGCATGGAGCTCGGTGTATTCCTTTCGGACCAGGACAGGGAGGCTTTCTAGTGCCCATGAGGTGGTTGGTTGAGAGATGTTGTTGATGGTTGAGACTGTAGCACTGGCAGGTTTGTCATATTTTCTGGGGGTGAACTATTCGAACACCTTCTTTGGTTTAACTTCTGTTTTGGCAAGACCTTCCTCGATTTCTACTCCTGCTTCTCTAAGATATTGGAAGTGGGGATAGTATTATCCTCCCATCTCAGACATGGGGTAAGAAGTTCTTCTTCACTATGCTTACTTGTTCTTCCTCGAAAGGCCGATTGGGTATGGTTATTTCTTTCTCCCGTCTCAGACATCGAGCTATGAAGTTACTGAGTAGCTCTAAATCACGGAGGGTAACCTCAATTTCTTCGTTGTATTTATACTGCGACATGAATTCCTGGGCTACATCCTCCTAACTACGAATTCTAGACTCTTCGAGAGACAAAAACAATCGGAGGGTGCTATCCTTCAAAGTTTGCTAAAACAATTGGGTCATCACTTCTTCAGAAGCCCCTAGTATAGTCATAGAACGCTGACAGCTACGGAGATGAACAATCGGGTGTTCACTTCCTTCGAATTTCTCGATATTCAGCATTTTGAACTTCTCGTGTAACTTCGCTTTAGGATAAGGAGACATGTGGGTTTAGTCCATGTAATTTCCTGAGATTCTGACTTGGTCAAACTTCTTGGTGAGCATCTTGAGGTACTCTTTGACCTTATTCAATTCTCCCTATTTTGGACCAACGATCATAGTCAAGTTAGCCCCAGGCTGGTTAAGATTTGGCATCGCAAGTTGGGCAGGCGGCGGCCCATTAGTAGGAGGGGAACATGGAGCGTGCTGATACTCTTCGGGAACCCAAATGGGCTTGGGTGGATCCATAGCACGAGGGAATAGGGCCTCGAGTTCTTGAGGAACAGGAACCTGGTTTCGTTGCATCTCTCAGACCTCAGTTTGGAGGTTGTCAATCTTGGACACAAGCTGAGCTAGGACTGTCGTCAGATTCGGATTCACAACGGGTACTTGATCTATGTTCTTCATGGAAAGCGGATGGATTTCGAACTCGGAAGGAGTAATAAGGGAATGAATGGAACTCCGTGGTGACTTGACTAAAGATCGAAGCCAATAGGGAGTCAGGCCAAGGGTTTGCGATCGACCTGAGAAGGCGCAAAATGGGATTTATTTTTTAGAAAAAGGGGTGAATTTTTTTTTTTGAGATGGAAAGACAAAATGTTTTTGGATTTTTGATAAAGAGAGGAAAAAAATTGGATTTTTTTTGTTAAAGAGAGGAGAGACGGAGCATAATTATTATAATTATTATATTTTCACTTGTATTAATTCTCCTAAATGCAAAATGAAATGTCGGACAGGACCTGAGCCTTGAAAAGTTGGGTTTGTAATATATGCAAAGCTATGGCTGGACTTGTGACCAGGCTCACGGGCAGGGTCCCATTTTAAAAATATGCGATAATTGTGGCGGCAGGCCGACCCGGAATTTCGACAGAGTTTCGGGTTGAAACTGACAATCTAACATTTGTGTCCTAGGCTTGACACCTATATGAGGGTATGCAGTTGGTTTGGTGAATCAGAAAGGGTTCCCCCCTTTAGCGTGACTTCCACGATATATGCCTTGCTCTTGCGAGCAATCGGTACATGTGGACAAGCCATTTGATATACCTGAGTGTACGTGAATTGCCTCACTATATACCTCGTGGGGATAGTACGTGTGAGAGCGAATTCGATATACTCGAATATACCTACCGTCATAACTTCGGTCAAGAGGTACGATACGGGGGGAACTGTTCGATATACGTCGAAGGTACTTGGCCAATGGAAGTTGAGAGTCATATCGCTTAGGCTAACTGCGCCCTGCCGGACCAGCGCCCATCACTAAGTGACCCTCTAGTTACTGGGTAAAAATTTGGTCAATAACAATTCTCTTTGGTGATGTCGTGTGATTCATGCATGATCCTCTTATTAGTATATTATGAGAATGTATTGCTTGATTATGCCAAACAGGGAGCAAAGTACAAGTACCAATGGTACACAAAGTATGGATGGGTGATGCGTGTAACATGTGGATATATGTGACCCTAGGTGCATGTGGTGTGAAGTGTACATGGAGAATTTTCTACAAGTGTGTGAATAGAAGCATAAGAATGGGGTACACATGAGTAATAAAGGGGGAACATGCAAATAGGGGGAAAATATAAACAAACATAACACCCATGTAAATAGAGTCTAGCCCTCGTGAAAAAGTCCCCAGTAGAGTCGCCACTATGGCCATCCCCTGATCCTCGCGATGGGCGGGCGGCGTGATGGAGGATCCTGTAATACCCCGTATTTGTATGGCTTTTAAATTTAGGGATTTATTAAATTTAATTGAGATAGATTAATTTAATTTTAAACCGGAATGTTGTTTTAAATATTTACTAGCGTGACGAGAGTTAGTAATTATTAGAAATTTGTTATTTGTTGAATGTTACTGGATGAGTATAGTAATATATTAGATTTATTTTTATAAAATGTTAAGAGTGAATAAAATGACAAGTTTGGAAATTTGACTCGGGACACGCCCATGTCGCGTCGGGACTAAATATTGATGAATAAAAGTGAATAAATTATAAGTCACCCATATGGTCATTTTGAGTGTGTCAAAGTGTCGGGAAGGGTCGAGATAGTCAGAAAAGTGTACCCGGGGGTTTAGTTTGGACCTCGGGGCATTTTTAAGCTAAATCAGTACCCCGGGAGGGTATTTTGGTCATTTTACATTTTTTGGGTAATTAAACCCACGAAAATTATTAGGCTATATCAGCCATTTGGAAGAGTCCTTTAGGGTTGTCAGACTCAAAACATTAGAACGGCCATAGCAGAGGGAAGGAGAAAGCTTTCCAATAAAACCAAGTCCAAAAATCCATCCGGTTGCACCGCAACCACCACCAATGCGTAGATCGTGCGACAGGGAACGCAACAACACCAAATTCGTTCACAAATCAGAACGCTGAAAATCCCAGGCAAGTATTTATCTTGCTTATTTTCTTTAATGCATCGTTCATGTTAGTCTATGGTGATTAGGACGAGTTTGGTAGAAGAAAATCCATGTTGGAGATAGGAAAATCGCATGTAGAATTTATTTGAATGTAAATCTGGAAACCCCTTCATATGTGGAGGCTTAACCACGAAATTATGATGAATTAGGATTAGAAATTTCTGGAAAAAGACTGATTAGAACCATGTTAAAGAAATTCTAGGGTTCTTGAGATTTTTATGAAGTTTTGGCCTATTAATCCATGGTTATTGATGAAAGATTGCATGCTCTACGTAGAAGATGAATAATGTGGGTGTATACAGATTATAGTATGAATTTTAGGAAGTTTGGGTGTGAAAAATGTGGATTTGATTGAGGTTGGATTGTGAAACCCGTAACTGCTAATCTGCAGAATTTGCATACCTGTTTGATCGATCGATCGAACCAGGAGTGTCGATCGATCGACGCATCGATCGATCGAGCTCCTACCATCGATCAATCGACACCTTCTGGCATATTCATATTTCCCTTTTTTAAATTAGTTGAATTCGGTTTAATGAGAAATAATCCTTTAACACCCTTATTAAAATGACTTGGGAGATAAAGAAAACCAGTAGGACTTATAAATAATTATGGGACCTTTAATGTAAGACGGGAGTTGTGTTTTTGGGGATATTTACATATATGGGACGATGAAATTACGTATTAAGGGGAGAGACGGGTAAGATAGTTACATTGGAAATTAGATTACCTACTGAATTCTACCCTTGGGAGGATAGGGTCCATGAATGTTACGCAATAAGATGGAATGATCCCTCAAATTAAAGTAAGAAATGAACAGTTATATGTGAGAACTAAATAATGAGAAATAAGGACAAATATTGTAATTTTGGGATTAGAAATGTACCTAATTTGATATGGTAATAGTAGTATAGTTATATGACTGTGTTTATGCCTATACTATCTATGTGTGAAAATCGTGCCCGCGCTACTTGCTATCCCTGAGGTTACCGCACTGGGACAGTCTTATCTCGATGGGACCTTTATGGGGGATATTGACTCGTACCCTAGAAGATAGAAATCCTTGGTACAGGCTATCGAATCGATAGTTCAGACGGTCCTAAGAGACGTGGGGGCATGTGCTATCCTCTTAGAGACCTGGAATCTATGCTTTGCTTCAATATTGTTTGTGTATGTGTTAATACTGTTCGAGAGTGATTCTGAACTTGTATTTCCCTTAGTACGAGTGATACGGGGATTGGATAGCAGAGTATGCACGCACCATAATTTTTATGTGGGGTGCTGTTAGAATATATGTATTATACGAGTATTTAATATATATATATGAATTTCTGAAATTTGGAACTACCTACTGTGCTCTGGTAGGTAAGAAATGAATAATGACTTCAAATTGGAAATACTTGTTTTGAAAAGTATAATATGACACTAGGAAATTTTATTAATAAATAAAGTTAAAATGAGAGGTTTGTTACTGAATGAATTTTTCCTTTTAAACAATTATATTGTTCTGTTTTAAATCTTACGAGTAACCTAAGATAAGTTAAACCATTGGGAAGTTTAGTGCGATATAAGATAAGTTAAACCGTTGGGAAGATTAGTGCGATAGGAGTGCACATTAGAAGAGAGGTGAGAATTTCTCAAGAGAGTGTCGCACTAATATGTTGTTGCATTGGCCTGTAAACATTTTAAATACTTGCTAAACAAATTTAAATCATTTACACTATCGGGCTCTGACCCGTTTCTATTTTCCCTTCTCTCTTGTATATATATGTATATATTACAGGTGCCCAGCCACAGGGGCATCTTGCATAGGATCCTTTGGAAGGAACGCGTTGCAGCTTAGGTGGGAGTTGCAGGCCTCTTGCTTAGACGACTTCACTTAATTGATTCCACTCCTAGCATATTTATTCAGTTGGGCATGTGTCGCCCGTTTCCATTATCCATTTGTTTTATTGGACATTGTGATTCATTTAATTATAGTATTGTCACTTTGGGATTTATTACTGTCTGGATGTTTTACTTTAAGTTTTAATGTTGGGATTTAGTGGTTGAATGTTTAATTTAGTTGGATTATATGTTCCAGGATAATTGTGGTATGATTCTTTAATATTGAATTGTTGTAAATATTTAAATCTTGGTTTATAAAATCAAATTTGGAAAGTAATGTCTAAAAATGGTTTTGACACTTAGCTTAATTAATTAGGGTGTTTAAATTGGAAAAGTTATTTTTACGAAAGTGATGCTAAGAATGATCCAACTGTTCACCTTGATCTTAATTTAATAAAGGAGTGATCGCTCGGTATTTAATTAGGCGGGGTGTCACAGGTGGAATCAGAGCATCAGGTTCTAGTGTCCTTTAGGATATGTGCGGTTTAATATGCTTTCAGCGTTGCTTTGTTTGATATAGATCCCTATGTTTAGGATTGTTGATTTCTTTGATGAGATTTCGTTCTCCTGCTATAATGTGTATACATTAGTGAATTCTTATTTCGTTCAAATGTGTGCGTATGCCGATCAACGACGGATGCCAAAAGAGGACCGTTAAGCGGATATCAAGGGGTCAAGGCTCAGTTGAGGTGGTAAAATATATTCGAGGATGATGACCGTAGTAGAGGTCACCTCCATTATGGCACGGGAAGCCAAGACTAGAAAGGCGACTAAGGCATAGCAATGATTTCCAAATGCTGTTATAATCAAATGACGTTCGAGGGTAAACTCATCCAACATATTACAAAATGTGTAGAGAACTTTCAGTGGTAAATTCTAGAAATGTGGTATTTGCGTGTTTACCAAAGGAGGTAAAGTATCCAAAGATTTAAATATGGGACGAAGTGTGGCTAACTGAAAGTGAAAATTTAGAGAATTTTTTTCTTTGTTGTCGGAACGAAGTTGTAATGATGGGAGTTGACCACCAATTTAGAAGTGGAACGCTATGTCTAAAGAAGAACCTTAGGCATAGTGTTGGCCGTATGTTCCTTCATCACATGTTCAGGATTAGAAGTGAACTTTGTCCTGACTCATCACAGGAGGACGTGACAGAAGTCCATTGCTGAATATGAATCTTAACCGTTATCAAATTTTGTATTGGGAGACATAGATACAAGTGGAGGAAACGACTCCAAGTGGGAGATCGAATCGTAGTAGTAGTTGATAACACTCAAAGAGTAAATTCTGATGGACGGTCGATTCAGAGGTTGACAATGTCGTATTTTGTCAATATAGATGATAACGCTTCTTTGTGGGGGAAGCTAAAAGAATCGAAGAATTTAGTCTGGGATAAGACTGAATACAACGGTGGTGGTGTAGAACCACAAAGGGATATGGATACACATCAGGGGACCCATTTAAATGATTCGGATAGTTGAATTATTACCAAGTGATGGTAAATTTAGTAAGTACTATTATAGACAGTGACCTGATCTTTAGGGCCTAAAAGGCTAAGGGTATAACCGAGGTAGCTAATAGGAATCGAGTCTACTAAATTCCGAGAGAAGGGAAGTCCTAACCTGGTTAGTAGGACAGGTGATGAGTGAATTATGTGTTGAGGTATTTTTGTGCGGAGTGAGATCGCTCATGATAATATGTTCCGAAGTGAGAAAAGGACAAGAATACGGTGCCTAGTAAAAGACAACGATTAAAGTAGTTTTGTTTTGGTTTGGGCAGACGTGTTACGTTCGAAAACCATTTATGCAGTCAAGACGATTGCCAAGTTGGAAGTATAAGTTGTATCCTTAGAGGATGAGGCGTGTTTATGAGACACGTGCGAGTCACTATATTTTGTTCATTGCTAGATTAGCATGTGAGACGAGTTTAATGCATATAAATATAAACGTTAGTATTATGTGGATAATTCTCCCCAGTGTAGAGGGATTTTTTCTTTAGTGCTATCCGCGGGGGATGAATGAGTATATTAACAGTGTTATGTAAATTTTTAGTTACTCGTTGTAGTGATGCAATACGCGAGTATGATATTATCTTTGATAAAATGTTATAGAAATGGTTAGTACGATAGAAGACATTTATTGTAAGGCTATCATAGAAGTTGCATTAGTGCAACATGTTTTGTTTTGGCGAGGCTTTACCTGTAAGAAGGTTGGACTCGCACTAATATTATCTACCCTACACTACACCAAAACTGGCGATTGGTCACGGCCAAAATCCCTGACCAAACCTGTGGGTCGCGGACTTGGGCCGTGACCATTTCGGGCGTGACCATTTTCGTGGGTCGCGGCCCAAGTCCGTGACCAAAAAATGGTCACGGCCGAGAGGGGTCACGGCAGATGGTCGCGGACTTAGGCCGTGACCCATGTCGTGATGGGTCGCGGCTCTAATCCGTGACCCATAACCGTGACAAATTGGTCGCGGCCAAAGTCCGCGACCCATGTGCGTGACAAAAAAAAATTAAAAAAATTGGTCGCGGCCCTTGTCCATGACCCACAACCGTGACAAATTGGTCGCGGCCAAAGTCCGCGACCCATGTGCGTGACAAAAAAAAATTAAAAAAATTGGTCACGGTCCTTGTCCATGACCCACGACCGTGACAAATTGGTCGCGGACTTTGGCCGCGACCCATGTGTGTGACAAAAAAAATTTAAAAAAAATTGGTCGCGGCCCTAGTCCGCGACCCATTACCGTGACAAAAAATAAAAAAAATGGTCGCGGACTTTGGCCGCGACCATTTTTAAGCGCGACAAAAAAAAGTAAAAATGGTCATGGACAAAGTCCATGACCATATTTATCTGTAATTTAAAAAAAATGTATTTTTTTTTGCCCAATCCTAAAATTGGGGTTCCTGTGAGTGCATCATCGGTTGCTACGAGGTGTTGCAAATATTTATTATAGGCAAAACAATAAAAAAAAATCACAAATTGCGAATTGAGAATGTTGTTAATAAACAAATATATATACAAACATAAAAATATTACACGTCTTAATAATTCACAGACCAAAAAAAATTGGGCAGAGTTTCCTCTATTTTCTTGACATTCCAAAACCTGTAAATGAAAAACCTGCTTATTATAAAGCCCGCACGGCTATAAAATTCAACAATCAAATTATAAAAGCCCGCACGGCCACAAAACTAAACAATAAAAGCCTGCACGGCTATAACACATAAAAAACATTATCCTGAATGTCCACAACATATAAATAATCATCATGTTGTAAAACATTGCCTCCTTCATTTTATCCACGCGCAAAAATCCTACAAATGATAGGATACAAAAAATAAAAGTATCAGTAACCAAGTAATTTTACAAAAAAACTAATCAAGCTGAAAAATTGCATATATGAGTTAAAATTATCAGTAACCAAGTAGAAATATAAAAATTAAGTGTGGAAATAAGCAAATTACTGCCGTACTCTCAAACCGGGAGACCCGCGGCTGCGGGGTCAGTTCCTACGAGTTACGTTGGTCCCGTGGGAGGTGTTGGTGCCACCCACGGGGCCGTTCGGGGGTTGTTTCGAGTTCTCACCCTCTAACGCCATGTTTTTAAGCCTAAGTGTGGAAATAAGCAAATTACCGTCGTACACTCAAACCGGGACACCCGCGGCTGCGGGGTCCGTTCCCACGAGTTACGTTGGTCCCGTGGGAGGTGTTGGTGCCACCCACGGGGCCGTTCGGGGGCTGTTTCGCGTTCTCACCCTCTAACGACATGTTTTTAAGCCTAAGTGTGGAAATAAGCAAATTATCATCGTACTCTCAAACCGGGACACCCGCGGCTGCGGGGTCAGTTCCCACGAGTTACGTTGGTCCCGTGAGAGGTGTTGGTGCCACCCACGGGGCCGTTCGGAGGCTGTTTCGAGTTCTCACCCTCTAACGCCATGTTTTTAAGCCTAAGTGTGGAAATAAGCAAATTACCGTCGTACTCTCAAACCGGGAGACCCACGGCTGCGGGGTCCGTTCCCACGAGTTACGTTGGTCCCGTGGGAGGTGTTGGTGCCACCCACGGGGCCGTTCGGAGGCTGTTTCGAGTTCTCACCCTCTAACGCCATGTTTTTAAGCCTAAGTGTGGAAATAAGCAAATTACCGTCGTACTCTCAAACCGGGAGACCCGCGGCTGCGGGGTCCGTTCCCACGAGTTACGTTGGTCCCGTGGGAGGTGTTGGTGCCACCCACGGGGCCGTTCGGGGGCTGTTTCGAGTTTTCACCCTCTAACGCCATGTTAAGCCTGAGTGTAGAAATAAGCAAATTACCGTCGTACTCTCAAACCGGGACACCCGCGGCTGCGGGGTCAGTTCCCACGAGTTACGTTGGTCCGGTGGGAGGTGTTGGTGCCACCCACGGGGCCGTTCGGAGGCTGTTTCGAGTTCTCACCCTCTAACGCCATGTTTTTAAGCCTAAGTGTGGAAATAAGCAAATTATCATCGTACTCTCAAACCGGGACACCCGCGGCTGCGGGGTCAGTTCCGACGAGTTACGTTGGTCACGTGGGAGGTGTTGGTGCCACCCACGGGGCCGTTCGGGGGCTGTTTCGAGTTCTCACCCTCTAACGCCATGTTTTTAAGCCTAAGTGTGGAAATAAGCAAATTACCGTCGTACTCTCAAACCGGGAGACCCGCGGCTGCGGGGTCCGTTCCCACGAGTTACGTTGGTCCCGTGGGAGGTGTTGGTGCCACCCACGGGGCCGTTCGGGGGCTGTTTCGAGTTTTCACCCTCTAACGCCATGTTAAGCCTGAGTGTAGAAATAAGCAAATTACCGTCGTACTCTCAAACCGGGACACCCGCGGCTGCGGGGTCAGTTCCCACGAGTTACGTTGGTCCCGTGGGAGGTGTTGGTGCCACCCACGGGGCCGTTCGGGGGCTGTTTCGAGTTCTCACCCTCTAACGCCATGTTTTTAAGCCTAAGTGTGGAAATAAGCAAATTATCATCGTACTCTCAAACCGGGACACCCGCGGCTGCGGGGTCAGTTCCGACGAGTTACGTTGGTCTCGTGGGAGGTGTTGGTGCCACCCACGGGGCCGTTCGGGGGCTGTTTCGAGTTCTCACCCTCTAACGCCATGTTTTTAAGCCTAAGTGTGGAAATAAGCAAATTACCGTCGTACACTCAAACCGGGACACCCGCGGCTGCGGGGTCCGTTCCCACGAGTTACGTTGGTCCCGTGGGAGGTGTTGGTGCCACCCACGGGGACGTTCGGGGGCTGTTTCGCGTTCTCACCCTCTAACGCCATGTTTTTAAGCCTAAGTGTGGAAATAAGCAAATTATCATCGTACTCTCAAACCGGGACACCCACGGCTGCGGGGTCAGTTCCCACGAGTTACGTTGGTCCCGTGGGAGGTGTTGGTGCCACCCACGGGGCCGTTCGGAGGCTGTTTCGAGTTCTCACCCTCTAACGCCATGTTTTTAAGCCTAAGTGTGGAAATAAGCAAATTACCGTCGTACTCTCAAACCGGGAGACCCGCGGCTGCGGGGTCCGTTCCCACGAGTTACGTTGGTCCCGTGGGAGGTGTTGGTGCCACCCACGGGGCCGTTCGGGGGCTGTTTCGAGTTTTCACCCTCTAACGCCATGTTAAGCCTGAGTGTAGAAATAAGCAAATTACCGTCGTACTCTCAAACCGGGACACCCGCGGCTGCGGGGTCAGTTCCCACGAGTTACGTTGGTCCCGTGGGAGGTGTTGGTGCCACCCACGGGGCCGTTCGGGGGCTGTTTCGAGTTCTCACCCTCTAACGCCATGTTTTTAAGCCTAAGTGTAGAAATAAGAAAATTACCGTCGTACTCTCAAACCGGGACACCCGCGGCTGCGGGGTCAGTTCCCACGAGTTACGTTGGTCCCGTGGGAGGTGTTGGTGCCACCCACGGGGCCGTTCGGAGGCTGTTTCGAGTTCTCACCCTCTAACGCCATGTTTTTAAGCCTAAGTGTGGAAATAAGCAAATTACCGTCGTACACTCAAACCGGGACACCCGCGGCTGCGGGGTCCGTTCCCACGAGTTACGTTGGTCCCGTGGGAGGTGTTGGTGCCACCCACGGGGACGTTCGGGGGCTGTTTCGCGTTCTCACCCTCTAACGCCATGTTTTTAAGCCTAAGTGTGGAAATAAGCAAATTATCATCGTACTCTCAAACCGGGACACCCACGGCTGCGGGGTCAGTTCCCACGAGTTACGTTGGTCCCGTGGGAGGTGTTGGTGCCACCCACGGGGCCGTTCGGAGGCTGTTTCGAGTTCTCACCCTCTAACGCCATGTTTTTAAGCCTAAGTGTGGAAATAAGCAAATTACCGTCGTACTCTCAAACCGGGAGACCCGCGGCTGCGGGGTCCGTTCCCACGAGTTACGTTGGTCCCGTGGGAGGTGTTGGTGCCACCCACGGGGCCGTTCGGGGGCTGTTTCGAGTTTTCACCCTCTAACGCCATGTTAAGCCTGAGTGTAGAAATAAGCAAATTACCGTCGTACTCTCAAACCGGGACACCCGCGGCTGCGGGGTCAGTTCCCACGAGTTACGTTGGTCCCGTGGGAGGTGTTGGTGCCACCCACGGGGCCGTTCGGGGGCTGTTTCGAGTTCTCACCCTCTAACGCCATGTTTTTAAGCCTAAGTGTAGAAATAAGAAAATTACCGTCGTACTCTCAAACCGGGACACCCGCGGCTGCGGGGTCAGTTCCCACGAGTTACGTTGGTCCCGTGGGAGGTGTTGGTGCCACCCACGGGGCCGTTCGGGGGCTGTTTCGAGTTCTCACCCTCTAACGCCATGTTTTTAAGCCTAAGTGTGGAAATAAGCAAATTACCGTCGTACTCTCAAACCGGGAGACCCGCGGCTGCGGGGTCCGTTCCCACGAGTTACGTTGGTCCCGTGGGAGGTGTTGGTGCCACCCACGGGGACGTTCGGGGGCTGTTTCGCGTTCTCACCCTCTAACGCCATGTTTTTAAGCCTAAGTGTGGAAATAAGCAAATTATCATCGTACTCTCAAACCGGGACACCCGCGGCTGCGGGGTCAGTTCCCACGAGTTACGTTGGTCCCGTGGGAGGTGTTGGTGCCACCCACGGGGCCGTTCGGAGGCTGTTTCGAGTTCTCACCCTCTAACGCCATGTTTTTAAGCCTAAGTGTGGAAATAAGCAAATTACCGTCGTACTCTCAAACCGGGAGACCCGCGGCTGCGGGGTCTGTTCCCACGAGTTACGTTGGTCCCGTGGGAGGTGTTGGTGCCACCCACGGGGCCGTTCGGGGGCTGTTTCGAGTTCTCACCCTCTAACGCCATGTTAAGCCTGAGTGTAGAAATAAGCAAATTACCGTCGTACTCTCAAACCGGGACACCCGCGGCTGCGGGGTCAGTTCCCACGAGTTACGTTGATCCCGTGGGAGGTGTTGGTGCCACCCACGGGGCCGTTCGGGGGCTGTTTCGAGTTCTCACCCTCTAACGCCATGTTTTTAAGCCTAAGTGTGGAAATAAGCAAATTATCATCGTACTCTCAAACCGGGACACCCGCGGCTGCGGGGTCAGTTCCGACGAGTTACGTTGGTCTCGTGGGAGGTGTTGGTGCCACCCACGGGGCCGTTCGGGGGCTGTTTCGAGTTCTCACCCTCTAACGCCATGTTTTTAAGCCTAAGTGTGGAAATAAGCAAATTACCGTCGTACACTCAAACCGGGACACCCGCGGCTGCGGGGTCCGTTCCCACGAGTTACGTTGGTCCCGTGGGAGGTGTTGGTGCCACCCACGGGGACGTTCGGGGGCTGTTTCGCGTTCTCACCCTCTAACGCCATGTTTTTAAGCCTAAGTGTGGAAATAAGCAAATTATCATCGTACTCTCAAACCGGGACACCCACGGCTGCGGGGTCAGTTCCCACGAGTTACGTTGGTCCCGTGGGAGGTGTTGGTGCCACCCACGGGGCCGTTCGGAGGCTGTTTCGAGTTCTCACCCTCTAACGCCATGTTTTTAAGCCTAAGTGTGGAAATAAGCAAATTACCGTCGTACTCTCAAACCGGGAGACCCGCGGCTGCGGGGTCCGTTCCCACGAGTTACGTTGGTCCCGTGGGAGGTGTTGGTGCCACCCACGGGGCCGTTCGGGGGCTGTTTCGAGTTTTCACCCTCTAACGCCATGTTAAGCCTGAGTGTAGAAATAAGCAAATTACCGTCGTACTCTCAAACCGGGACACCCGCGGCTGCGGGGTCAGTTCCCACGAGTTACGTTGGTCCCGTGGGAGGTGTTGGTGCCACCCACGGGGCCGTTCGGGGGCTGTTTCGAGTTCTCACCCTCTAACGCCATGTTTTTAAGCCTAAGTGTAGAAATAAGAAAATTACCGTCGTACTCTCAAACCGGGACACCCGCGGCTGCGGGGTCAGTTCCCACGAGTTACGTTGGTCCCGTGGGAGGTGTTGGTGCCACCCACGGGGCCGTTCGGGGGCTGTTTCGAGTTCTCACCCTCTAACGCCATGTTTTTAAGCCTAAGTGTGGAAATAAGCAAATTACCGTCGTACTCTCAAACCGGGAGACCCGCGGCTGCGGGGTCCGTTCCCACGAGTTACGTTGGTCCCGTGGGAGGTGTTGGTGCCACCCACGGGGACGTTCGGGGGCTGTTTCGCGTTCTCACCCTCTAACGCCATGTTTTTAAGCCTAAGTGTGGAAATAAGCAAATTATCATCGTACTCTCAAACCGGGACACCCGCGGCTGCGGGGTCAGTTCCCACGAGTTACGTTGGTCCCGTGGGAGGTGTTGGTGCCACCCACGGGGCCGTTCGGAGGCTGTTTCGAGTTCTCACCCTCTAACGCCATGTTTTTAAGCCTAAGTGTGGAAATAAGCAAATTACCGTCGTACTCTCAAACCGGGAGACCCGCGGCTGCGGGGTCTGTTCCCACGAGTTACGTTGGTCCCGTGGGAGGTGTTGGTGCCACCCACGGGGCCGTTCGGGGGCTGTTTCGAGTTCTCACCCTCTAACGCCATGTTAAGCCTGAGTGTAGAAATAAGCAAATTACCGTCGTACTCTCAAACCGGGACACCCGCGGCTGCGGGGTCAGTTCCCACGAGTTACGTTGGTCCCGTGGGAGGTGTTGGTGCCACCCACGGGGCCGTTCGGGGGCTGTTTCGAGTTCTCACCCTCTAACGCCATGTTTTTAAGCCTAAGTGTGGAAATAAGCAAATTACCGTCGTACTCTCAAACCGGGACACCCGCGGCTGCGGGGTCAGTTCCGACGAGTTACGTTGGTCTCGTGGGAGGTGTTGGTGCCACCCACGGGGCCGTTCGGGGGCTGTTTCGAGTTCTCACCCTCTAACTCCATGTTTTTAAGCCTAAGTGTGGAAATAAGCAAATTACCGTCGTACACTCAAACCGGGACACCCGCGGCTGCGGGGTCCGTTCCCACGAGTTACGTTGGTCCCGTGGGAGGTGTTGGTGCCACCCACGGGGACGTTCGGGGGCTGTTTCGCGTTCTCACCCTCTAACGCCATGTTTTTAAGCCTAAGTGTGGAAATAAGCAAATTATCATCGTACTCTCAAACCGGGACACCCACGGCTGCGGGGTCAGTTCCCACGAGTTACGTTGGTCCCGTGGGAGGTGTTGGTGCCACCCACGGGGCCGTTCGGAGGCTGTTTCGAGTTCTCACCCTCTAACGCCATGTTTTTAAGCCTAAGTGTGGAAATAAGCAAATTACCGTCGTACTCTCAAACCGGGAGACCCGCGGCTGCGGGGTCCGTTCCCACGAGTTACGTTGGTCCCGTGGGAGGTGTTGGTGCCACCCACGGGGCCGTTCGGGGGCTGTTTCGAGTTTTCACCCTCTAACGCCATGTTAAGCCTGAGTGTAGAAATAAGCAAATTACCGTCGTACTCTCAAACCGGGACACCCGCGGCTGCGGGGTCAGTTCCCACGAGTTACGTTGGTCCCGTGGGAGGTGTTGGTGCCACCCACGGGGCCGTTCGGGGGCTGTTTCGAGTTCTCACCCTCTAACGCCATGTTTTTAAGCCTAAGTGTAGAAATAAGAAAATTACCGTCGTACTCTCAAACCGGGACACCCGCGGCTGCGGGGTCAGTTCCCACGAGTTACGTTGGTCCCGTGGGAGGTGTTGGTGCCACCCACGGGGCCGTTCGGGGGCTGTTTCGAGTTCTCACCCTCTAACGCCATGTTTTTAAGCCTAAGTGTGGAAATAAGCAAATTACCGTCGTACTCTCAAACCGGGAGACCCGCGGCTGCGGGGTCCGTTCCCACGAGTTACGTTGGTCCCGTGGGAGGTGTTGGTGCCACCCACGGGGACGTTCGGGGGCTGTTTCGCGTTCTCACCCTCTAACGCCATGTTTTTAAGCCTAAGTGTGGAAATAAGCAAATTATCATCGTACTCTCAAACCGGGACACCCGCGGCTGCGGGGTCAGTTCCCACGAGTTACGTTGGTCCCGTGGGAGGTGTTGGTGCCACCCACGGGGCCGTTCGGAGGCTGTTTCGTGTTCTCACCCTCTAACGCCATGTTTTTAAGCCTAAGTGTGGAAATAAGCAAATTACCGTCGTACTCTCAAACCGGGAGACCCGCGGCTGCGGGGTCTGTTCCCACGAGTTACGTTGGTCCCGTGGGAGGTGTTGGTGCCACCCACGGGGCCGTTCGGGGGCTGTTTCGAGTTTTCACCCTCTAACGCCATGTTAAGCCTGAGTGTAGAAATAAGCAAATTACCGTCGTACTCTCAAACCGGGACACCCGCGGCTGCGGGGTCAGTTCCCACGAGTTACGTTGGTCCCGTGGGAGGTGTTGGTGCCACCCACGGGGCCGTTCGGGGGCTGTTTCGAGTTCTCACCCTCTAACGCCATGTTTTTAAGCCTAAGTGTGGAAATAAGCAAATTATCATCGTACTCTCAAACCGGGACACCCGCGGCTGCGGGGTCAGTTCCGACGAGTTACGTTGGTCCCGTGGGAGGTGTTGGTGCAACCCACGGGGCCGTTCGGAGGCTGTTTCGAGTTCTCACCCTCTAACACCATGTTTTTAAGCCTAAGTGTGGAAATAAGCAAATTATCGTCGTACTCTCAAACCGGGAGACCCGCGGCTGCGGGGTCCGTTCCCACGAGTTACGTTGGTCACGTGGGAGGTGTTGGTGCCACCCACGGGGCCGTTCGGGGGCTGTTTCGAGTTCTCACCCTCTAACGCCATGTTTTTAAGCTTAAGTGTGGAAATAAGCAAATTACCGTCGTACTCTCAAACCGGGACACCCGCGGCTGCGGGGTCAGTTCCCACGAGTTACGTTGGTCCCGTGGGAGGTGTTGGTGCCACCCACGGGGCCGTTCGGAGGCTGTTTCGAGTTCTCACCCTCTAACGCCATGTTTTTAAGCCTAAGTGTGGAAATAAGCAAATTACCGTCGTACTCTCAAACCGGGAGACCCGCGGCTGCGGGGTCCGTTCCCACGAGTTACGTTGGTCCCGTGGGAGGTGTTGGTGCCACCCACGGGGCCGTTCGGGGGCTGTTTCGAGTTTTCACCCTCTAACGCCATGTTAAGCCTGAGTGTAGAAATAAGCAAATTACCGTCGTACTCTCAAACCGGGACACCCGCGGCTGCGGGGTCAGTTCCCACGAGTTACGTTGGTCCCGTGGGAGGTGTTGGTGCCACCCACGGGGCCGTTCGGGGGCTGTTTCGAGTTCTCACCCTCTAACGCCATGTTTTTAAGCCTAAGTGTAGAAATAAGAAAATTACCGTCGTACTCTCAAACCGGGACACCCGCGGCTGCGGGGTCAGTTCCCACGAGTTACGTTGGTCCCGTGGGAGGTGTTGGTGCCACCCACGGGGCCGTTCGGGGGCTGTTTCGAGTTCTCACCCTCTAACGCCATGTTTTTAAGCCTAAGTGTGGAAATAAGCAAATTACCGTCGTACTCTCAAACCGGGAGACCCGCGGCTGCGGGGTCCGTTCCCACGAGTTACGTTGGTCCCGTGGGAGGTGTTGGTGCCACCCACGGGGACGTTCGGGGGCTGTTTCGCGTTCTCACCCTCTAACGCCATGTTTTTAAGCCTAAGTGTGGAAATAAGCAAATTATCATCGTACTCTCAAACCGGGACACCCGCGGCTGCGGGGTCAGTTCCCACGAGTTACGTTGGTCCCGTGGGAGGTGTTGGTGCCACCCACGGGGCCGTTCGGAGGCTGTTTCGTGTTCTCACCCTCTAACGCCATGTTTTTAAGCCTAAGTGTGGAAATAAGCAAATTACCGTCGTACTCTCAAACCGGGAGACCCGCGGCTGCGGGGTCTGTTCCCACGAGTTACGTTGGTCCCGTGGGAGGTGTTGGTGCCACCCACGGGGCCGTTCGGGGGCTGTTTCGAGTTTTCACCCTCTAACGCCATGTTAAGCCTGAGTGTAGAAATAAGCAAATTACCGTCGTACTCTCAAACCGGGACACCCGCGGCTGCGGGGTCAGTTCCCACGAGTTACGTTGGTCCCGTGGGAGGTGTTGGTGCCACCCACGGGGCCGTTCGGGGGCTGTTTCGAGTTCTCACCCTCTAACGCCATGTTTTTAAGCCTAAGTGTGGAAATAAGCAAATTATCATCGTACTCTCAAACCGGGACACCCGCGGCTACGGGGTCAGTTCCGACGAGTTACGTTGGTCCCGTGGGAGGTGTTGGTGCAACCCACGGGGCCGTTCGGAGGCTGTTTCGAGTTCTCACCCTCTAACACCATGTTTTTAAGCCTAAGTGTGGAAATAAGCAAATTATCGTCGTACTCTCAAACCGGGAGACCCGCGGCTGCGGGGTCCGTTCCCACGAGTTACGTTGGTCACGTGGGAGGTGTTGGTGCCACCCACGGGGCCGTTCGGGGGCTGTTTCGAGTTCTCACCCTCTAACGCCATGTTTTTAAGCTTAAGTGTGGAAATAAGCAAATTACCGTCGTACTCTCAAACCGGGACACCCGCGGCTGCGGCGTCCGTTCCCACGAGTTACGTTGGTCCCGTGGGAGGTGTTAGTGCCACCCACGGGGCCGTTCGGGGGCTGTTTCGAGTATTCACCCTCTAACGCCATGTTAAGCCTAAGTGTAGAAATAAGCAAATTACCGTCGTACTCTCAAATCGGGACACCCGCGGCTGCGGGGTCAGTTCCTACGAGTTACGTTGGTCCCGTGGGAGGTGTTGGTGCCACCCACGGGGCCGTTCGGGGGCTGTTTCGAGTTCTCACCCTCTAACGCCATGTTTTTAAGCCTAAGTGTGGAAATAAGCAAATTGCCGTCGTACACTCAAACCGGGACACCCGCGGCTGCGGCGTCCGTTCCCACGAGTTACGTTGGTCCCGTGGGAGGTGTTAGTGCCACCCACGAGGCCGTTCGGGGGCTGTTTCGAGTTTTCACCCTCTAACGCCATGTTAGGCCTAAGTGTAGAAATAAGCAAATTACCGTCGTACTCTCAAACCGGGACACCCGCGGCTGCGGGGTCAGTTCCCACGAGTTACGTTGGTCCCGTGGGAGGTGTTGGTGCCACCCACGGGGCCGTTCGGGGGCTGTTTCGAGTTCTCACCCTCTAACGCCATGTTTTTAAGCCTAAGTGTGGAAATAAGCAAATTATGATCGTACTCTCAAACCGGGACACCCGCGGCTGCAGGGTCAGTTCCTACGAGTTACGTTGGTCCCGTGGGAGGTGTTGGTGCCACCCACGGGGCCGTTCGGGGGCTGTTTCGAGTTCTCACCCTCTAACGCCATGTTTTTAAGCCTAAGTGTGGAAATAAGCAAATTACCGTCGTACTCTCAAACCGGGACACCCGCGGCTGCGGGGTCTGTTCCCACGAGTTACGTTGGTCCCGTGGGAGGTGTTGGTGCCACCCACGGGGCCGTTCGGGGGCTGTTTCGCGTTCTCACCCTCTAACGCCATGTTTTCAAGCCTAAGTGTGGAAATAAGCAAATTATCATCGTACTCTCAAACCGGGACACCCGCGGCTGCGGGGTCAGTTCCTACGAGTTACGTTGGTCCCGTGGGAGGTGTTGGTGCCACCCACGGGGCCGTTCGGGGGCTGTTTCGAGTTCTCACCCTCTAACGCCATGTTTTTAAGCCTAAGTGTGGAAATAAGCAAATTACCGTCGTACACTCAAACCGGGACACCCGCGGCTGCGGGGTCCGTTCCCACGAGTTACGTTGGTCCCGTGGGAGGTGTTGGTGCCACCCACGGGGACGTTCGGGGGCTGTTTCGCGTTCTCACCCTCTAACGCCATGTTTTTAAGCCTAAGTGTGGAAATAAGCAAATTATCATCGTACTCTCAAACCGGGACACCCGCGGCTGCGGGGTCAGTTCCCACGAGTTACGTTGGTCCCGTGGGAGGTGTTGGTGCCACCCACGGGGCCGTTCGGAGGCTGTTTCGAGTTCTCACCCTCTAACGCCATGTTTTTAAGCCTAAGTGTGGAAATAAGCAAATTACCGTCGTACTCTCAAACCGGGAGACCCGCGGCTGCGGGGTCCGTTCCCACGAGTTACGTTGGTCCCGTGGGAGGTGTTGGTGACACCCACGGGGCCGTTCGGGGGCTGTTTCGAGTTTTCACCCTCTAACGCCATGTTAAGCCTGAGTGTAGAAATAAGCAAATTACCGTCGTACTCTCAAACCGGGACACCCGCGGCTGCGGGGTCAGTTCCCACGAGTTACGTTGGTCCCGTGGGAGGTGTTGGTGCCACCCACGGGGCCGTTCGGGGGCTGTTTCGAGTTCTCACCCTCTAACGCCATGTTTTTAAGCCTAAGTGTGGAAATAAGCAAATTACCGTCGTACACTCAAACCGGGACACCCACGGCTGCGGCGTCCGTTCCCACGAGTTACGTTGGTCCCGTGGGAGGTGTTAGTACCACCCACGGGGCCGTTCGGGGGCTGTTTCGAGTTTTCACCCTCTAACGCCATGTTAAGCCTAAGTGTAGAAATAAGCAAATTACCGTCGTACTCTCAAACCGGGACACCCGCGGCTGCGGGGTCAGTTCCCACGAGTTACGTTGGTCCCGTGGGAGGTGTTGGTGCCACCCACGGGGCCGTTCGGGGGCTGTTTCGAGTTCTCACCCTCTAACGCCATGTTTTTAAGCCTAAGTGTGGAAATAAGCAAATTACCATCGTACTCTCAAACCGGGAGACCCGCGGCTGCGGGGTCAGTTCCCACGAGTTACGTTGGTCCCGTGGGAGGTGTTGGTGCCACCCACGGGGCCGTTCGGGGGCTGTTTCGAGTTCTCACCCTGTAACGCCATGTTTTTAAGCCTAAGTGTGGAAATAAGCAAATTACCATCGTACTCTCAAACCGGGACACCCGCGGCTGCGGGGTCTGTTCCCACGAGTTACGTTGGTCCCGTGGGAGGTGTTGGTGCCACCCACGGGGCCGTTCGGGGGCTGTTTCGCGTTCTCACCCTCTAACGCCATGTTTTTAAGCCTAAGTGTGGAAATAAGCAAATTATCATCGTACTCTCAAACCGGGACACCCGCGGCTGCGGGGTCAGTTCCTACGAGTTACGTTGGTCCCGTGGGAGGTGTTGGTGCCACCCACGGGGCCGTTCGGGGGCTGTTTCGAGTTCTCACCCTCTAACGCCATGTTTTTAAGCCTAAGTGTGGAAATAAGCAAATTACCGTCGTACACTCAAACCGGGACACCCGCGGCTGCGGGGTCCGTTCCCACGAGTTACGTTGGTCCCGTGGGAGGTGTTGGTGCCACCCACGGGGACGTTCGGGGGCTGTTTCGCGTTCTCACCCTCTAACGCCATGTTTTTAAGCCTAAGTGTGGAAATAAGCAAATTATCATCGTACTCTCAAACCGGGACACCCGCGGCTGCGGGGTCAGTTCCCACGAGTTACGTTGGTCCCGTGGGAGGTGTTGGTGCCACCCACGGGGCCGTTCGGAGGCTGTTTCGAGTTCTCACCCTCTAACGCCATGTTTCTAAGCCTAAGTGTGGAAATAAGCAAATTACCGTCGTACTCTCAAACCGGGAGACCCGCGGCTGCGGGGTCCGTTCCCACGAGTTACGTTGGTCCCGTGGGAGGTGTTGGTGCCACCCACGGGGCCGTTCGGGGGCTGTTTCGAGTTTTCACCCTCTAACGCCATGTTAAGCCTGAGTGTAGAAATAAGCAAATTACCGTCGTACTCTCAAACCGGGACACCCGCGGCTGCGGGGTCAGTTCCCACGAGTTACGTTGGTCCCGTGGGAGGTGTTGGTGCCACCCACGGGGCCGTTCGGGGGCTGTTTCGAGTTCTCACCCTCTAACGCCATGTTTTTAAGCCTAAGTGTGGAAATAAGCAAATTATCATCGTACTCTCAAACCGGGACACCCGCGGCTGCGGGGTCAGTTCCGACGAGTTACGTTGGTCCCGTGGGAGGTGTTGGTGCAACCCACGGGGCCGTTCGGAGGCTGTTTCGAGTTCTCACCCTCTAACGCCATGTTTTTAAGCCTAAGTGTGGAAATAAGCAAATTATCGTCGTACTCTCAAACCGGGAGACCCGCGGCTGCGGGGTCCGTTCCCACGAGTTACGTTGGTCACGTGGGAGGTGTTGGTGCCACCCACGGGGCCGTTCGGGGGCTGTTTCGAGTTCTCACCCTCTAACGCCATGTTTTTAAGCCTAAGTGTGGAAATAAGCAAATTACCGTCGTACTCTCAAACCGGGACACCCGCGGCTGCGGCGTCCGTTCCCACGAGTTACGTTGGTCCCGTGGGAGGTGTTAGTGCCACCCACGGGGCCGTTCGGGGGCTGTTTCGAGTATTCACCCTCTAACGCCATGTTAAGCCTAAGTGTAGAAATAAGCAAATTACCGTCGTACTCTCAAATCGGGACACCCGCGGCTGCGGGGTCAGTTCCTACGAGTTACGTTGGTCCCGTGGGAGGTGTTGGTGCCACCCACGAGGCCGTTCGGGGGCTGTTTCGAGTTCTCACCCTCTAACGCCATGTTTTTAAGCCTAAGTGTGGAAATAAGCAAATTGCCGTCGTACACTCAAACCGGGACACCCGCGGCTGCGGCGTCCGTTCCCACGAGTTACGTTGGTCCCGTGGGAGGTGTTAGTGCCACCCACGGGGCCGTTCGGGGGCTGTTTCGAGTTTTCACCCTATAACGCCATGTTAGGCCTAAGTGTAGAAATAAGCAAATTACCGTCGTACTCTCAAACCGGGACACCCGCGGCTGCGGGGTCAGTTCCCACGAGTTACGTTGGTCCCGTGGGAGGTGTTGGTGCCACCCACGGGGCCGTTCGGGGGCTGTTTCGAGTTCTCACCCTCTAACGCCATGTTTTTAAGCCTAAGTGTGGAAATAAGCAAATTATGATCGTACTCTCAAACCGGGACACCCGCGGCTGCGGGGTCAGTTCCTACGAGTTACGTTGGTCCCGTGGGAGGTGTTGGTGCCACCCACGGGGCCGTTCGGGGGCTGTTTCGAGTTCTCACCCTCTAACGCCATGTTTTTAAGCCTAAGTGTGGAAATAAGCAAATTACCGTCGTACTCTCAAACCGGGACACCCGCGGCTGCGGGGTCTGTTCCCACGAGTTACGTTGGTCCCGTGGGAGGTGTTGGTGCCACCCATGGGGCCGTTCGGGGGCTGTTTCGCGTTCTCACCCTCTAACGCCATGTTTTTAAGCCTAAGTGTGGAAATAAGCAAATTATCATCGTACTCTCAAACCGGGACACCCGCGGCTGCGGGGTCAGTTCCTACGAGTTACGTTGGTCCCGTGGGAGGTGTTGGTGCCACCCACGGGGCCGTTCGGGGGCTGTTTCGAGTTCTCACCCTCTAACGCCATGTTTTTAAGCCTAAGTGTGGAAATAAGCAAATTACCGTCGTACACTCAAACCGGGACACCCGCGGCTGCGGGGTCCGTTCCCACGAGTTACGTTGGTCCCGTGGGAGGTGTTGGTGCCACCCACGGGGATGTTCGGGGGCTGTTTCGCGTTCTCACCCTCTAACGCCATGTTTTTAAGCCTAAGTGTGGAAATAAGCAAATTATCATCGTACTCTCAAACCGGGACACCCGCGGCTGCGGGGTCAGTTCCCACGAGTTACGTTGGTCCCGTGGGAGGTGTTGGTGCCACCCACGGGGCCGTTCGGAGGCTGTTTCGAGTTCTCACCCTCTAACGCCATGTTTTTAAGCCTAAGTGTGGAAATAAGCAAATTACCGTCGTACACTCAAACCGGGACACCCGCGGCTGCGGGGTCCGTTCCCACGAGTTACGTTGGTCCCGTGGGAGGTGTTGGTGCCACCCACGGGGACGTTCGGGGGCTGTTTCGCGTTCTCACCCTCTAACGCCATGTTTTTAAGCCTAAGTGTGGAAATAAGCAAATTATCATCGTACTCTCAAACCGGGACACCCGCGGCTGCGGGGTCAGTTCCCACGAGTTACGTTGGTCCCGTGGGAGGTGTTGGTGCCACCCACGGGGCCGTTCGGAGGCTGTTTCGAGTTCTCACCCTCTAACGCCATGTTTTTAAGCCTAAGTGTGGAAATAAGCAAATTACCGTCGTACTCTCAAACCGGGAGACCCGCGGCTGCGGGGTCCGTTCCCACGAGTTACGTTGGTCCCGTGGGAGGTGTTGGTGACACCCACGGGGCCGTTCGGGGGCTGTTTCGAGTTTTCACCCTCTAACGCCATGTTAAGCCTGAGTGTAGAAATAAGCAAATTACCGTCGTACTCTCAAACCGGGACACCCGCGGCTGCGGGGTCAGTTCCCACGAGTTACGTTGGTCCCGTGGGAGGTGTTGGTGCCACCCACGGGGCCGTTCGGGGGCTGTTTCGAGTTCTCACCCTCTAACGCCATGTTTTTAAGCCTAAGTGTGGAAATAAGCAAATTACCGTCGTACACTCAAACCGGGACACCCACGGCTGCGGCGTCCGTTCCCACGAGTTACGTTGGTCCCGTGGGAGGTGTTAGTACCACCCACGGGGCCGTTCGGGGGCTGTTTCGAGTTTTCACCCTCTAACGCCATGTTAAGCCTAAGTGTAGAAATAAGCAAATTACCGTCGTACTCTCAAACCGGGACACCCGCGGCTGCGGGGTCAGTTCCCACGAGTTACGTTGGTCCCGTGGGAGGTGTTGGTGCCACCCACGGGGCCGTTCGGGGGCTGTTTCGAGTTCTCACCCTCTAACGCCATGTTTTCAAGCCTAAGTGTGGAAATAAGCAAATTATCATCGTACTCTCAAACCGGGACACCCGCGGCTGCGGGGTCAGTTCCTACGAGTTACGTTGGTCCCGTGGGAGGTGTTGGTGCCACCCACGGGGCCGTTCGGGGGCTGTTTCGCGTTCTCACCCTCTAACGCCATGTTTTCAAGCCTAAGTGTGGAAATAAGCAAATTATCATCGTACTCTCAAACCGGGACACCCGCGGCTGCGGGGTCCGTTCCCACGAGTTACGTTGGTCCCGTGGGAGGTGTTGGTGCCACCCACGGGGACGTTCGGGGGCTGTTTCGCGTTCTCACCCTCTAACGCCATGTTTTTAAGCCTAAGTGTGGAAATAAGCAAATTATCATCGTACTCTCAAACCGGGACACCCGCGGCTGCGGGGTCAGTTCCTACGAGTTACGTTGGTCCCGTGGGAGGTGTTGGTGCCACCCACGGGGCCGTTCGGGGGCTGTTTCGAGTTCTCACCCTCTAACGCCATGTTTTTAAGCCTAAGTGTGGAAATAAGCAAATTACCGTCGTACACTCAAACCGGGACACCCGCGGCTGCGGGGTCCGTTCCCACGAGTTACGTTGGTCCCGTGGGAGGTGTTGGTGCCACCCACGGGGACGTTCGGGGGCTGTTTCGCGTTCTCACCCTCTAACGCCATGTTTTTAAGCCTAAGTGTGGAAATAAGCAAATTATCATCGTACTCTCAAACCGGGACACCCGCGGCTGCGGGGTCAGTTCCCACGAGTTACGTTGGTCCCGTGGGAGGTGTTGGTGCCACCCACGGGGCCGTTCGGAGGCTGTTTCGAGTTCTCACCCTCTAACGCCATGTTTTTAAGCCTAAGTGTGGAAATAAGCAAATTACCGTCGTACTCTCAAACCGGGAGACCCGCGGCTGCGGGGTCCGTTCCCACGAGTTACGTTGGTCCCGTGGGAGGTGTTGGTGACACCCACGGGGCCGTTCGGGGGCTGTTTCGAGTTTTCACCCTCTAACGCCATGTTAAGCCTGAGTGTAGAAATAAGCAAATTACCGTCGTACTCTCAAACCGGGACACCCGCGGCTGCGGGGTCAGTTCCCACGAGTTACGTTGGTCCCGTGGGAGGTGTTGGTGCCACCCACGGGGCCGTTCGGGGGCTGTTTCGAGTTCTCACCCTCTAACGCCATGTTTTTAAGCCTAAGTGTGGAAATAAGCAAATTACCGTCGTACACTCAAACCGGGACACCCACGGCTGCGGCGTCCGTTCCCACGAGTTACGTTGGTCCCGTGGGAGGTGTTAGTACCACCCACGGGGCCGTTCGGGGGCTGTTTCGAGTTTTCACCCTCTAACGCCATGTTAAGCCTAAGTGTAGAAATAAGCAAATTACCGTCGTACTCTCAAACCGGGACACCCGCGGCTGCGGGGTCAGTTCCCACGAGTTACGTTGGTCCCGTGGGAGGTGTTGGTGCCACCCACGGGGCCGTTCGGGGGCTGTTTCGAGTTCTCACCCTCTAACGCCATGTTTTTAAGCCTAAGTGTGGAAATAAGCAAATTACCATCGTACTCTCAAACCGGGAGACCCGCGGCTGCGGGGTCAGTTCCCACGAGTTACGTTGGTCCCGTGGGAGGTGTTGGTGCCACCCACGGGGCCGTTCGGGGGCTGTTTCGAGTTCTCACCCTGTAACGCCATGTTTTTAAGCCTAAGTGTGGAAATAAGCAAATTACCATCGTACTCTCAAACCGGGACACCCGCGGCTGCGGGGTCTGTTCCCACGAGTTACGTTGGTCCCGTGGGAGGTGTTGGTGCCACCCACGGGGCCGTTCGGGGGCTGTTTCGCGTTCTCACCCTCTAACGCCATGTTTTTAAGCCTAAGTGTGGAAATAAGCAAATTATCATCGTACTCTCAAACCGGGACACCCGCGGCTGCGGGGTCAGTTCCTACGAGTTACGTTGGTCCCGTGGGAGGTGTTGGTGCCACCCACGGGGCCGTTCGGGGGCTGTTTCGAGTTCTCACCCTCTAACGCCATGTTTTTAAGCCTAAGTGTGGAAATAAGCAAATTACCGTCGTACACTCAAACCGGGACACCCGCGGCTGCGGGGTCCGTTCCCACGAGTTACGTTGGTCCCGTGGGAGGTGTTGGTGCCACCCACGGGGACGTTCGGGGGCTGTTTCGCGTTCTCACCCTCTAACGCCATGTTTTTAAGCCTAAGTGTGGAAATAAGCAAATTATCATCGTACTCTCAAACCGGGACACCCGCGGCTGCGGGGTCAGTTCCCACGAGTTACGTTGGTCCCGTGGGAGGTGTTGGTGCCACCCACGGGGCCGTTCGGAGGCTGTTTCGAGTTCTCACCCTCTAACGCCATGTTTCTAAGCCTAAGTGTGGAAATAAGCAAATTACCGTCGTACTCTCAAACCGGGAGACCCGCGGCTGCGGGGTCCGTTCCCACGAGTTACGTTGGTCCCGTGGGAGGTGTTGGTGCCACCCACGGGGCCGTTCGGGGGCTGTTTCGAGTTTTCACCCTCTAACGCCATGTTAAGCCTGAGTGTAGAAATAAGCAAATTACCGTCGTACTCTCAAACCGGGACACCCGCGGCTGCGGGGTCAGTTCCCACGAGTTACGTTGGTCCCGTGGGAGGTGTTGGTGCCACCCACGGGGCCGTTCGGGGGCTGTTTCGAGTTCTCACCCTCTAACGCCATGTTTTTAAGCCTAAGTGTGGAAATAAGCAAATTATCATCGTACTCTCAAACCGGGACACCCGCGGCTGCGGGGTCAGTTCCGACGAGTTACGTTGGTCCCGTGGGAGGTGTTGGTGCAACCCACGGGGCCGTTCGGAGGCTGTTTCGAGTTCTCACCCTCTAACGCCATGTTTTTAAGCCTAAGTGTGGAAATAAGCAAATTATCGTCGTACTCTCAAACCGGGAGACCCGCGGCTGCGGGGTCCGTTCCCACGAGTTACGTTGGTCACGTGGGAGGTGTTGGTGCCACCCACGGGGCCGTTCGGGGGCTGTTTCGAGTTCTCACCCTCTAACGCCATGTTTTTAAGCCTAAGTGTGGAAATAAGCAAATTACCGTCGTACTCTCAAACCGGGACACCCGCGGCTGCGGCGTCCGTTCCCACGAGTTACGTTGGTCCCGTGGGAGGTGTTAGTGCCACCCACGGGGCCGTTCGGGGGCTGTTTCGAGTATTCACCCTCTAACGCCATGTTAAGCCTAAGTGTAGAAATAAGCAAATTACCGTCGTACTCTCAAATCGGGACACCCGCGGCTGCGGGGTCAGTTCCTACGAGTTACGTTGGTCCCGTGGGAGGTGTTGGTGCCACCCACGAGGCCGTTCGGGGGCTGTTTCGAGTTCTCACCCTCTAACGCCATGTTTTTAAGCCTAAGTGTGGAAATAAGCAAATTGCCGTCGTACACTCAAACCGGGACACCCGCGGCTGCGGCGTCCGTTCCCACGAGTTACGTTGGTCCCGTGGGAGGTGTTAGTGCCACCCACGGGGCCGTTCGGGGGCTGTTTCGAGTTTTCACCCTATAACGCCATGTTAGGCCTAAGTGTAGAAATAAGCAAATTACCGTCGTACTCTCAAACCGGGACACCCGCGGCTGCGGGGTCAGTTCCCACGAGTTACGTTGGTCCCGTGGGAGGTGTTGGTGCCACCCACGGGGCCGTTCGGGGGCTGTTTCGAGTTCTCACCCTCTAACGCCATGTTTTTAAGCCTAAGTGTGGAAATAAGCAAATTATGATCGTACTCTCAAACCGGGACACCCGCGGCTGCGGGGTCAGTTCCTACGAGTTACGTTGGTCCCGTGGGAGGTGTTGGTGCCACCCACGGGGCCGTTCGGGGGCTGTTTCGAGTTCTCACCCTCTAACGCCATGTTTTTAAGCCTAAGTGTGGAAATAAGCAAATTACCGTCGTACTCTCAAACCGGGACACCCGCGGCTGCGGGGTCTGTTCCCACGAGTTACGTTGGTCCCGTGGGAGGTGTTGGTGCCACCCATGGGGCCGTTCGGGGGCTGTTTCGCGTTCTCACCCTCTAACGCCATGTTTTTAAGCCTAAGTGTGGAAATAAGCAAATTATCATCGTACTCTCAAACCGGGACACCCGCGGCTGCGGGGTCAGTTCCTACGAGTTACGTTGGTCCCGTGGGAGGTGTTGGTGCCACCCACGGGGCCGTTCGGGGGCTGTTTCGAGTTCTCACCCTCTAACGCCATGTTTTTAAGCCTAAGTGTGGAAATAAGCAAATTACCGTCGTACACTCAAACCGGGACACCCGCGGCTGCGGGGTCCGTTCCCACGAGTTACGTTGGTCCCGTGGGAGGTGTTGGTGCCACCCACGGGGATGTTCGGGGGCTGTTTCGCGTTCTCACCCTCTAACGCCATGTTTTTAAGCCTAAGTGTGGAAATAAGCAAATTATCATCGTACTCTCAAACCGGGACACCCGCGGCTGCGGGGTCAGTTCCCACGAGTTACGTTGGTCCCGTGGGAGGTGTTGGTGCCACCCACGGGGCCGTTCGGAGGCTGTTTCGAGTTCTCACCCTCTAACGCCATGTTTTTAAGCCTAAGTGTGGAAATAAGCAAATTACCGTCGTACTCTCAAACCGGGAGACCCGCGGCTGCGGGGTCCGTTCCCACGAGTTACGTTGGTCCCGTGGGAGGTGTTGGTGACACCCACGGGGCCGTTCGGGGGCTGTTTCGAGTTTTCACCCTCTAACGCCATGTTAAGCCTGAGTGTAGAAATAAGCAAATTACCGTCGTACTCTCAAACCGGGACACCCGCGGCTGCGGGGTCAGTTCCCACGAGTTACGTTGGTCCCGTGGGAGGTGTTGGTGCCACCCACGGGGCCGTTCGGGGGCTGTTTCGAGTTCTCACCCTCTAACGCCATGTTTTTAAGCCTAAGTGTGGAAATAAGCAAATTATCATCGTACTCTCAAACCGGGACACCCGCGGCTGCGGGGTCAGTTCCGACGAGTTACGTTGGTCCCGTGGGAGGTGTTGGTGCAACCCACGGGGCCGTTCGGAGGCTGTTTCGAGTTCTCACCCTCTAACGCCATGTTTTTAAGCCTAAGTGTGGAAATAAGCAAATTATCGTCGTACTCTCAAACCGGGAGACCCGCGGCTGCGGGGTCCGTTCCCACGAGTTACGTTGGTCACGTGGGAGGTGTTGGTGCCACCCACGGGGCCGTTCGGGGGCTGTTTCGAGTTCTCACCCTCTAACGCCATGTTTTTAAGCCTAAGTGTGGAAATAAGCAAATTACCGTCGTACTCTCAAACCGGGACACCCGCGGCTGCGGCGTCCGTTCCCACGAGTTACGTTGGTCCCGTGGGAGGTGTTAGTGCCACCCACGGGGCCGTTCGGGGGCTGTTTTGAGTATTCACCCTCTAACGCCATGTTAAGCCTAAGTGTAGAAATAAGCAAATTACCGTCGTACTCTCAAATCGGGACACCCGCGGCTGCGGGGTCAGTTCCTACGAGTTACGTTGGTCCCGTGGGAGGTGTTGGTGCCACCCACGGGGCCGTTCGGGGGCTGTTTCGAGTTCTCACCCTCTAACGCCATGTTTTTAAGCTTAAGTGTGGAAATAAGCAAATTACCGTCGTACACTCAAACCGGTACACCCGCGGCTGCGGCGTCCGTTCCCACGAGTTACGTTGGTCCCGTGGGAGGTGTTAGTGCCACCCACGGGACCGTTCGGGGGCTGTTTCGAGTTTTCACCCTCTAACGCCATGTTAAGCCTAAGTGTAGAAATAAGCAAATTACCGTCGTACTCTCAAACCGGGACACCCGCGGCTGCGGGGTCAGTTCCCACGAGTTACGTTGGTCCCGTGGGAGGTGTTGGTGCCACCCACTGGGCCGTTCGGAGGCTGTTTCGAGTTCTCACCCTCTAACGCCATGTTTTTAAGCCTAAGTGTGGAAATAAGCAAATTACCGTCGTACTCTCAAACCGGGAGACCCGCGGCTGCGGGGTCCGTTCCAACGAGTTACGTTGGTCCCGTGGGAGGTGTTGGTGCCACCCACGGGGCCGTTCGGGGGCTGTTTCGAGTTTTCACCCTCTAACGCCATGTTAAGCCTGAGTGTAGAAATAAGCAAATTACCGTCGTACTCTCAAACCGGGACACCCGCGGCTGCGGGGTCAGTTCCCACGAGTTACGTTGGTCCCGTGGGAGGTGTTGGTGCCACCCACGGGGCCGTTCGGGGGCTGTTTCGAGTTCTCACCCTCTAACGCCATGTTTTTAAGCCTAAGTGTGGAAATAAGCAAATTATCATCGTACTCTCAAACCGGGACACCCGCGGCTGTGGGGTCAGTTCCGACGAGTTACGTTGGTCCCGTGGGAGGTGTTGGTGCAACCCACGGGGCCGTTCGGAGGCTGTTTCGAGTTCTCACCCTCTAAGGCCATGTTTTTAAGCCTAAGTGTGGAAATAAGCAAATTACCGTCGTACTCTCAAACCGGGACACCCGCGGCTGCGGCGTCCGTTCCCACGAGTTACGTTGGTCCCGTGGGAGGTGTTGGTGCCACCCACGGGGCCGTTCGGGGGCTGTTTCGAGTTCTCACCCTCTAACGCCATGTTAAGCCTAAGTGTAGAAATAAGCAAATTACCGTCGTACTCTCAAATCGGGACACCCGCGGCTGCGGGGTCAGTTCCTACGAGTTACGTTGGTCCCGTGGGAGGTGTTGGTGCCACCCACGGGGCCGTTCGGGGGCTGTTTCGAGTTCTCACCCTCTAACGCCATGTTTTTAAGCCTAAGTGTGGAAATAAGCAAATTATCATCGTACTCTCAAACCGGGACACCCGCGGCTGCGGGGTCAGTTCCTACGAGTTACGTTGGTCCCGTGGGAGGTGTTGGTGCCACCCACGGGGCCGTTCGGGGGCTGTTTCGAGTTCTCACCCTCTAACGCCATGTTTTTAAGCCTAAGTGTGGAAATAAGCAAATTACCGTCGTACTCTCAAACCGGGACACCCGCGGCTGCGGGGTCTGTTCCCACGAGTTACGTTGGTCCCGTGGGAGGTGTTGGTGCCACCCACGGGGCCGTTCGGGGGCTGTTTCGCGTTCTCACCCTCTAACGCCATGTTTTTAAGCCTAAGTGTGGAAATAAGCAAATTATCATCGTACTCTCAAACCGGGACACCCGCGGCTGCGGGGTCAGTTCCTACGAGTTACGTTGGTCCCGTGGGAGGTGTTGGTGCCACCCACGGGGCCGTTCGGGGGCTGTTTCGAGTTCTCACCCTCTAACGCCATGTTTTTAAGCCTAAGTGTGGAAATAAGCAAATTACCGTCGTACTCTCAAACCGGGACACCCGCGGCTGCGGGGTCCGTTCCCACGAGTTACGTTGGTCCCGTGGGAGGTGTTGGTGCCACCCACGGGGACGTTCGGGGGCTGTTTCGCGTTCTCACCCTCTAACGCCATGTTTTTAAGCCTAAGTGTGGAAATAAGCAAATTATCATCGTACTCTCAAATCGGGACACCCGCGGCTGCGGGGTCAGTTCCTACGAGTTACGTTGGTCCCGTGGG
The DNA here is from genome assembly GCA_949130495.1 of Sambucus nigra. Classification (NCBI taxonomy): domain Eukaryota; kingdom Viridiplantae; phylum Streptophyta; class Magnoliopsida; order Dipsacales; family Adoxaceae; genus Sambucus; species Sambucus nigra. The sequence continues at coordinate 346,507,259 of OX422215.1, forward strand.
AGGTGTTGGTGCCACCCACGGGGCCGTTCGGGGGCTGTTTCGAGTTCTCACCCTCTAACGCCATGTTTTTAAGCCTAAGTGTGGAAATAAGCAAATTGCCGTTGTACACTCAAACCGGGACACCCGCGGCTGCGGGGTCAGTTCCTACGAGTTACGTTGGTCCCGTGGGAGGTGTTGGTGCCACCCACGGGGCCGTTCGGGGGCTGTTTCGAGTTCTCACCCTCTAACGCCATGTTTTTAAGCCTAAGTGTGGAAATAAGCAAATTACCGTCGTACTCTCAAACCGGGACACCCGCGGCTGCGGGGTCTGTTCCCACGAGTTACGTTGGTCCCGTGGGAGGTGTTGGTGCCACCCACGGGGCCGTTCGGGGGCTGTTTCGAGTTCTCACCCTCTAACGCCATGTTTTTAAGCCTAAGTGTGGAAATAAGCAAATTATCATCGTACTCTCAAACCGGGACACCCGCGGCTGCGGGGTCAGTTCCTACGAGTTACGTTGGTCCCGTGGGAGGTGTTGGTGCCACCCACGGGGCCGTTCGGGGGCTGTTTCGAGTTCTCACCCTCTAACGCCATGTTTTTAAGCCTAAGTGTGGAAATAAGCAAATTACCGTCGTACTCTCAAACCGGGACACCCGCGGCTGCGGGGTCTGTTCCCACGAGTTACGTTGGTCCCGTGGGAGGTGTTGGTGCCACCCACGGGGCCGTTCGGGGGCTGTTTCGCGTTCTCACCCTCTAACGCCATGTTTTTAAGCCTAAGTGTGGAAATAAGCAAATTATCATCGTACTCTCAAACCGGGACACCCGCGGCTGAGGGGTCAGTTCCTACGAGTTACGTTGGTCCCGTGGGAGGTGTTGGTGCCACCCACGGGGCCGTTCGGGGGCTGTTTCGAGTTCTCACCCTCTAACGCCATGTTTTTAAGCCTAAGTGTGGAAATAAGCAAATTACCGTCGTACTCTCAAACCGGGACACCCGCGGCTGCGGGGTCCGTTCCCACGAGTTACGTTGGTCCCGTGGGAGGTGTTGGTGCCACCCACGGGGACGTTCGGGGGCTGTTTCGCGTTCTCACCCTCTAACGCCATGTTTTTAAGCCTAAGTGTGGAAATAAGCAAATTATCATCGTACTCTCAAACCGGGACACCCGCGGCTGCGGGGTCAGTTCCCACGAGTTACGTTGGTCCCGTGGGAGGTGTTGGTGCCACCCACGGGGCCGTTCCGAGGCTGTTTCGAGTTCTCACCCTCTAACGCCATGTTTTTAAGCCTAAGTGTGGAAATAAGCAAATTACCATCGTACTCTCAAACCGGGACTCCCGCGGCTGCGGGGTCCGTTCCCACGAGTTACGTTGGTCCCGTGGGAGGTGTTGGTGCCACCCACGGGGCCGTTCGGAGGCTGTTTCGAGTTCTCACCCTCTAACGCCATGTTTTTAAGCCTAAGTGTGGAAATAAGCAAATTATCGTCGTACTCTCAAATCGGGAGACCCGCGGCTGCGGGGTCCGTTCCCACGAGTTACGTTGGTCACGTGGGAGGTGTTGGTGCCACCCACGGGGCCGTTCGGGGGCTGTTTCGAGTTCTCACCCTCTAACGCCATGTTTTTAAGCCTAAGTGTGGAAATAAGCAAATTACCGTCGTACTCTCAAACCGGGACACCCGCGGCTGCGGCGTCCGTTCCCACGAGTTACGTTGGTCCCGTGGGAGGTGTTGGTGCCACCCACGGGGACGTTCGGGGGCTGTTTCGCGTTCTCACCCTCTAACGCCATGTTTTTAAGCCTAAGTGTGGAAATAAGCAAATTATCATCGTACTCTCAAATCGGGACACCCGCGGCTGCGGGGTCAGTTCCTACGAGTTACGTTGGTCCCGTGGGAGGTGTTGGTGCCACCCACGGGGCCGTTCGGGGGCTGTTTCGAGTTCTCACCCTCTAACGCCATGTTTTTAAGCCTAAGTGTGGAAATAAGCAAATTACCGTCGTACTCTCAAACCGGGACACCCGCGGCTGCGGCGTCCGTTCCCACGAGTTACGTTGGTCCCGTGGGAGGTGTTAGTGCCACCCACGGGGCCGTTCGGGGGCTGTTTCGAGTATTCACCCTCTAACGCCATGTTACGTCGTACACTCAAATCGCGAGTCCCGTAACTACGCGGTCTGTTCCTATGAGTCGCATTGGTCCCGTGCGAGGTGTTCGTGACTCTTACGGGACCGTTTGGTGTTTGTTTTAGGTTTTCATCCTTCGAGGGCATGTTTTTATGCTTAAGTCTAACTTTTTGCAAATTTACGTCGTACACTCAAACCGGGAGCCCCGTGACTACACGGTCTGTTCCTACGATTTACATTGATCCCGTGCGAGGTGTTCGCGACTCTTACGGGACCGTTTTGTGACTGTTTTACATTTTCACCATTCGATGGCATGTTTTTATGCTTAAGTCTAATTTTTTACAAATTTACGTCGCACACTCAAACTGGGAGCGCCGTGACTACACGGTCAGTTCCTACGAGTTACATTGGTCCCGTGCGAGGTGTTCGTGACTCTTACGGGACCGTTTTAAGGTTGTTTTACATTTTCACCCTTCGATGACATGTTTTTTATGCTTAAGTCTAATTTTTTACAAATTTACATCGTACACTCAAACCGGGAGCCCCGTGACTACGCGGTCGGTTCCTACGAGTCACATTGGTCCTGCGCGACAAGTGAATAAGATGAGCGGTCACAAATTGCAAACCCAAGAATAACTTTCGAACCATGACTAATTTTTATTCCCATTCTCACCTCTCTCCTATTCATCTCGGACTAATTTTTATTCCCATTTTCACATCTCTCCTATTCTCAAACCGGGAGTCCCGCGGCTGTGGGGTCAGTTCCTATATGTTACATTGGTCCCGTGGGAAGTGTTGGTACCACCCACGGGGCCGTTCGGGGGCTGTTCGGGAGTTGTTTTGGATTTTCACCCTCTAACGCCATGTTTTTAAGCCTAAGTCCTGATATTTTTCAATTATCGCCGTATTCTCAAATCGGGAGTCCCGTGATCGCGCGGTCAGTTCCTACGAGTTACATATATTTTGTGGGAGGTGTTGGTGCCTCCCACGAAACCGTTCGGGGGCTGTTTCGGGTTTTCCCCCACTAACGCCATGGTTTGCCTAAGTTTAGAAATATGCAAATTATCGTCGTATTCTCAAACCGGGGATCCCGTGATAGCGCAGTCAGTTCCTACGAGTTACATTGGTCCCGTGCGAGGTGTTGGTGCCGCTCACAGGACCGTACGAGGACTGTTTCGTATTTTTACCTATCACAGGGCCGCTTGTGGGATGTTTTGGGTTTCTCCCCTCTAACGCCATGTTTTTAAGCTTATATCTAGACATTAGCAAATTATCGTCGTATTCTGAAACAGGGAGTCTAAAATATTTTCAACATATTATCCAACAATCAAACCAATAATTATCCCGTACTCCTTCTAATTATCACATATTCCTTTAAACATACTATCCAACAACAAGCCAACAACCAATAATTATCCCGTACTCCTTCTATCATCTAAAAGATTTAATAAATAATGCATATCAATTATATAACTACTTTAGTTAAAGTAAAGAGTACCTGGTGTGTAATGAAGAGCTGGTATGTAATGAAGAAGTGGTATCTAATTGGTTAGGTCTGCAATACGTAAACAATGTAGTTATGATTATTACGCCGCCATTTGAAGGTTTTAAAATACATATTCAATCAAGTTGATCACAAAAAATTTCAAACTAAAACAGAACTGTATAAAATCAACATAACTATAGCATACATGTCAAGTTAAAATATGAATGAACGGAATTAAGTTGTATTGTTCCATGTCAAGTTGTAGCCTCATAATATCTTGACGTAAACGTAAAAAAATGCACATTAATCGCAAGATATATGATATACTTTTTCATAGGTAAATCAAGAACACACCCAACAAATTTAATAACATGTACATTTATCGACACTAGTATAAATTCAATAAATACAACATAGTATCCAACAACCAAGCCAACAATATCTCACTATAGTAATGTGCACACGTGTTTGCGACTCTTATGTCAAAAAAATTTCATTTAATTATATTTTGTCAAAAAAAAACAAGACAAGCATATTTTGTCAAAAAAATACACACACATACAATCTAGGGTTTATTGACATAATCTATACATACACACACATACAATCTAGGGTTTACTTAAACCCTAACTTTTTTTGACATAAATCTATGCATACATATAACCAACAATAAGGCGGTTGTAATTTTTTTTACTTATTATATAAACATTTAATTATATTTTGTCAAAAAAATATAATGTCTAGAGTTTTGAATAATATTTTGTCAAAAAAAATACACATATACAATCTAGGGTTTATTGACATAATCTATACATACACACATACATACACACACATAATGTCTAGAGTTTTGAATACTATTTTGTAAAAAAAATACACACACATACAATCTAGGGTTTATTGTCGTAATCTATACACACACACATACAATCTAGGGTTTATTTTCGTAATCTATACACACACACATATACACACAAATAGCTGCCACAAATCATAACAAATCGAAATTCACACACACACATACACCCACATATACATACACACACACACATACACTCGCATACACACATAGCTGCCACAAATCAAAACCAATCAAAATGCACACACATATACACACATACCTTTCACGATTGTCAGATGAAATCAACAAAAAACCCAAATAGACGAAATCCCAAATCGCCCAAATCGTCCAAACTTAACCGCGAATGGCAGAAATTTGAGTAGCGTTGTGAGTAAATCATCTTTAAATATGTGGACCTGGTCACGGCCTAGAGCCGTGACCCAACCTCCGCGACCAATTAGTTATCCCCTGACCACTGGTCACGGCCCTAGGCCGTGACCCACCATGCTCAACCAACAGACCACCATGAGCGACCAAACTCCCTTCGGATGAGGTATGGTCACGGTCCCAAGCCGTGACTCACTTCAGAAATTGGTTTCGGCCTCCAGCCCTGACCACCATGCGCGACTAGCAGCCCTTCAAATGAGGTATGGTCACGGCCCCAAGCCGTGACCCACTTCAAAATTTGGTTTCGGCCCCTAGCCGTGACCCCATTTGCGCGACCAATTTTTTTTTTCCGAGGTGGTCACAGTCCAAGTCCGTGACCCATCCGCGACCAAGTTGGAGGGAATTTTGGCGGGGTTTTGGCGCCAACATGGTCACACCTTGGGTCACGGCCAAAGTCCGTGACCCACAGTGGTCAGGGACTTGAGCCGTGACCACTTCCAAAGCATCCATGACTCAGTGTAAAAATTAAAATGGTCACGCCAAAAATTGAGTTGGTCACGGCCCAAGTCAGCGACCAGCTGGTCGCGGACTTGGGCCGTGACCAACTGGGCGTGACCATTCGCAGGATTTGGTGTAGTGCTAGAGACTTCGGAGGAGATAGTGGGCTCGAGATATTCGATGTCAATGTATGTATAGACTTTGTTAGTATGATTAAGTATGTATCGGGTTTACCGCTGAGTGAAAAGATTTAATCCAGTATTATGTTCAGCACTCCGGACTTAGTGATAGGAAGAGTGTGTTGTCATATCTATCCTCTAGAGATGTGAGAGTTAAGAGTTATACCCCTATTATTAGAAAAAGGGAATTCCAAAAATTCTGACTGTATGTATTCAAAGTTTACAGAATGTGTTAACCATCAAACAATACTGAACGATAGTGAAATTGGTGAAACGTTTTTTGTTGAGTGTAATTACGGGAGGAAATTTAACTTTTCCATCAAGAGACGGAATAAATGGGTACATGCTTTGGAAGGAGGACCTAACGGATTCTGATAACTGACAATGCTAGGTAGTAGTGTATCGGGGGGTTCCTTGTTTGGATTTCGCTTTGCGAGACATCCCACGCATGAAACTTAGCGTAAGGTTGGAAATAGAGAGAAGTTTTATCACTATTCCATGAGTTCGGTGCCCTGGTCGAAATGGGATCAAGTAATTATGTATGTAAGTTGGAAGTCGAATTTTGTTTTAAATCCACTGGAACCAGATTTTGTGGTAAGAAAGCATTGAAAGTTATCCCCACGAGTTGAGGGATGGAACGATGATAAGGAGGATTTAAAATTTTGATTTCTAAGGTGATTGAGAGTACCCAACTGTCGTAACCGCGTTCAAAACACAGGGTGAATAAAGATTTGAAATGATTTTTGGTATGGATTATCTGGAAAGAAATTCATATTACAAAAGAGATAACTTATATTTAGTTTGATGTATAGAGCGTTAGTGATCCATTTTGGTTGTTGTACCTATTTGGGAAAATTATTGTACTTATCTGAAGAAGGTTGAAATTTGTTGTTCCCTTTTTGTTGTCATGGAATTTGAATGCCCTATCCCTTGCATCTTGTTGGATTTAGTTAGTTCTACAGATGAGTAGAACGCCGTTCGCTCTCCCAGGGTGGTCGGGGTGTTGCAAAGATGTGGGCATCTTGGTTATCTGATAATCAAATCGTCCGAGTTGAGGGGACGTGGGAATGGAAGTGTGGAATATATGTTTGTGGGACTAGCATAACAGATTGAAAGTTGTGGAGTGGATTAAATGTCGCATAAGGGGCGATACTCCATACATAAGTGTGCAACTAGAATAGCACACACTAATTTCATTGGAAGGCTGTGGGAAGCCATTTAAGAAGGGGTATTTCTTGAATAGAGTAGAATTTAAATTATTATGAAGAACACTCGGAGCGTAGTTATTAGTAGTCAAGTGTGAGAGTGACTTTCACATACAAAGGGTGATGATGTTAGTATGGTATAAGAGATCCAGAAGTGCGCTTCGTGGAGAGAAGAACACGGGCCGGATCTTTCGGCATACGCCAAGGAAGGAAGGGTAGTATTACGTGTCACTTAATGTGAGACATTTCAAGGAAAAATCGATGTTTTGCGGGACGTAGTGAGTAGTCTCTACATGCACCTCCTATAGGTAAGGTTTGGTTAAAAGAGGAGAATCAACCAAAGAATTTTGTTTTTATCAACAATTCCTAAAATTGGAAGAGGTTGGTAAAGTCGATAAAGTTTTGGATGGGTTGCCATCCTCAAAACAAGATCAAGGGTTCATCCCGAACGTGTGAATTAAGTCGCCAAAAAAGGAAGTGATTGATATTCCTTTGGGCTAGTTTACAATATTAACTAGTATGCCCCAGACTTCCTTTGAAAGGAAGGATCGCTCCAGTGCATGGTTCGACGCAGTATAAATTTCTAAATCAGGATGAGATGGGTGAATACCACTTTTGATATGGGATTTCAGGAACCAACGGAAATAAGGTTTCGTTTCAAGTAGGATGTATCACCCTTATCCCGGGAATAGGCGCACAGTGATTAAAGATTAGTGGAGCCACGTGAAGGAGATTTTAGAATCTTGGTACAATGATTTCAGGAATGCTCTGTAGAAGCACTCGTACCTGTTTGTCGCGTATGAGGTGCTTATTAAGGTTTTTGTTATGGAAGAACCTCGACTATTCTCCTTCCGTATGTTTAAAGGTGAGTAGATAATCAGAATTTTTGGATCGGTCGAGAAAATATCCGATAACTATTGCAGAATTCCACGACTATCTTAGGCGAACAAGAGTGGTCAAATGTTCGTATGATTTTTTCTCAGAATGGGAGTCTTGTGTATATACATAAATCCGAGTAGGTGTTATGTGGTGAGGTGCAGCCTCCTAATTATAGTGAGATAATGGAAATCTATAACGTATAGGCGTGACCTATGCGAATGTTGTCGGTTGGAAGCGCAATGTGAAGTGTTTCCAATGAGAATGTAAAACAAGGTTGCTGTGAGGAAAGGGCTATAGTGATTGAGCGCCGTAATATGTAGTTAGGTTACGTACTAACAAGGATATCCAAAATTTTGCTACCTGGTAGGCCTTATTTTCCGAATTTCGGGACGAAATTCCGTTATTAGGGGGGAAGTATGAAATACCCCGTATTTTTATGGCTTTTAAATTTTGGGATTTATTAAATTTAATTGAGATAAATTAATTTAATTTTAATCCGGAATGTTGTTTTAAATATTTACTAGCGTGACGAGAGTTAGTAATTATTGGAAATTTGTTATTTGTTGAATGTTACTGGATGAGTATAGTAATATATGAGATTTATTTTTATAAAATGTCAAGAGTGAATAAAATGACAAGTTTGGAAATTTGAGTCGGGACGCGCCTGTGTCGCGTCGGGACTAAATATTGATGAATAAAAGTGAATAAATTATCAGTCACCCATATGGTCATTTCGAGTGCGTCAAAGTGTCCGTAAGGGTCGAGATAGTCAGAAAAGTGTACCCGGGGGTTTAGTTTGGACCTCGGGGCGTTTTTAAGCTAAATTAGTACCCCGGGAGGGCATTTTGGTCATTTTGCATTTTTGGGTAATTAAACCTACGAAAATTATTAGGATATATCAGCCATTTGTAAGAGTCCTTTAGGGTTGTCAGACTCAAAACATTAAAACGTCCATAGGAGAGGGAAGGAGAAAACTTTCCAAGAAAACCAAGTCCAAAAATCTATCCGGTTGCACCGCCACCACCACCAATGCGTAGATCGCGCGACGGGGAACGCAACAACACCAAATTCGTTCACAAATCAGAACGCTGAAAATCCCAGGCAAGTATTTATCTTGCTTATTTTCATTAATGCATCATTCATGTTAGTCTAGGGTGATTAGGACAAGTTTGGTAGAAGAAAATCCATGTTGGAGATAGGAAAATCGCATGTAGAATTTATTTGAATGCAAATCTGGAAACCCCTTCATATGTAGAGGCTTAACCACAAAATTATGATGAATTAGGAGTAGAAATTTCTGGAAAAGGACTGATTAGAACCATGTTAAAGAAATTCTAGGGTTATTGAGATTTTTATGAAGTTTTGGCCTATTAATCCATGGTTATTGATGAAAGATTGCATGCTTTACGTAGAAGATGAATAATATGGGTGTATACTGATTATAGTATGAATTTTAGGGAGTTTGGGTGTGAAAAATCTGGATTTGATTGAGGTTGGATTGTGAAACCCGTAACTGCTAATCTGCAGCATTCTCATACCTGTTTGATCGATCGATCGAAGCAGGAGTGTCAATCGATCGACGCATCGATCGATTGAGCTCCTACCATCGATCGATCGACCCCTTCTGGCATATTCATGTTTCCCTTTTTTAAATTAGTTGAATTCAATTTAATGAGAAATAATCCTTGAACATCCTTATTAAAATGATTTGGGAGATAAAGAAAACCAGTAGGACTTATAAATAATTATGGGACCTTTAATGTAAGACGAGAGTTGTGTTTTTGGGGATATTTACATATATGGGACGATGAAATTATGTATTAAGGGGAGAGACGCGTAAGATAGTTACGTTGGAAATTATATTACCTACTGAATTCTAACCTTTGGAGGATAGGGTCCATGAATGTTACGCAATAAGATGGAATGATCCCTCAAATGAAAGTAAGAAATGAACAGTTATACGTGAGAACTAAATAATGAGAAATAAGGACAAATATCATAATTTTGGGATTAGAAATGTACCTAATTTGATATGGTAATAGTAGTATAGTTATATGACTGTGTTTATGCCTACACTATCTATGTGTGAAAATCGTGCCCGCGCTACTTGCTATCCCTGAGGTTACCGCACTGGGACAGTCTTATCTCGATGGGACCTTTATGGGGGATATTGACCCGTACCCTAGAAGATAGAAATCCTTGGTACAGGCTATCGAATCGATAGTTCAGACGGTCCTAAGAGACGTGGGGGCATGTGCTATCCTCTTAGAGACCTGGAATCTATGCTTTGCCTCAATATTGTTTGTGTATGTGTTAATACTGTTCGAGAGTGATTCCGAACTTGTATTTCCCTTAGTACGAGTGATACGGGGATTGGATAGCAGAGTATGCACGCACCATAATTTTTATGTGGGGTGATGTTAAAATATATATATTATACGAGTATTTAATATATATATATGAATTTCTGAAATTTGGAACTACCTACTGTGCTATTGTAGGTAAGAAATGAATAATGACTTCAAATTGGAAATACTTGTTTTGAAAAGTATAATATGACACTGTGAAACTTTATTAATAAATAAAGTTAAAATGAGAGCTTTGTTACTGAATGAAATTTTCCTCTTAAACATTTATATTGTTCAGTTTTAAATCTTACGAGTAACCTAAGATAAGTTAAACCATTGGTAAGTTTAGTGCGATATAAGATAAGTTAAACCGTTGGGAAGATTAGTGCGATAGGTGTGCACATTAGAAGAGAGGTGAGAATTTCTCAAGAGAGTGTCGCACTAATATGTTGTTGCATTTGCTTGTAAACATTTTAAATACTTTCTAAACAAATTTTAAATCATTTACACTATCGGGCTCTGACCCGTTTCTATTTTCCCTTCTCTCTTGTATATATATGTATATATTACAGGTGCCCAGCCATAGGGGGGTCTTGCATAGGATCCTTTAGAAGGAACGCGCTGCAGCTTAGGTGGGAGTTGCAGGCCTCTTGCTTAGACGACTTCACTTAATTGATTCCACTGCTAGCATATTTATTCAGTTGGGCATGTGTCGCCCGTTTCCATTATCCATTTTTTTTATTGGACATTGTGATTAATTTAATTCTAGTACTGTCACTTGGGATTTATTACTGTCTGGATTATTTACTTTAAGTTTTAACGTTGGGATTTAGTTGTTGAATGTTTAATTTAGTTGGATTATATGTTCCAGGATAATTGTGGTGTGATTGTTTAATACTGAATTGTTGTAAATATTTAAATCTTGGTTTATAAAATCAAATTTGGAAAGTAATGTCTAAAAATGGTTTTGACACTTAGCTTAAATTATTACGGTGTTTAAATTGGAAAAGTTATTTTTACGATACTGATGCTAAGAATGATCCAACTGTTCACCTTGATTTTAATTTAATAAATGAATGATCGCCTGGTATTTAATTAGGCGGGGTGTCACAGATCCTAGGTCCCGCGTGTCCCTCTCGGGAGCGCTTCAGCCGACGTCATTTGGGTGAGGTGAAAAATGTAGAGATAGAGTCGCCGGTCTATTTTACTCAAAACAGACAAAAGAAAGGGAGCCATCCCGGAGGACAGCATTCAAAGACATACTGATGCATACGAAACCAAAATGATTCAAAAAGGGTCTGAATGCTAAGTTTCGAAATGGGAAGGTGTTAGGCACCCATTCCGCCCTTTTGGTCTCTCATGGGTTTTTTGTTATTTTCCTTTATTTTCCCCATGATATGTGTGCATGTGTATATATAGTGGAGATAGGAATCATCGACTTGCACCATGGAGGAGGTAAAATGAGTCATCCGTAGGAAGGTATACAAATATTAGAAAATAGGATTTACGTGATTATCCTTACATTGATCGTTATGATGGAACGATAACGCATGTGGAATAATACGCCACTAAGAAAAAATATATCTATATATATAATGTAAGAGAGTAGAGTTTAGAGAAAATAGAAAATGAGAGAAAAACTAAAAATAGGACTCGAGTCTCAGGTTTTACCCCGAGACGCCTCGGTAGTCGATAGAGGCATCAAAGTCCACGTAGTTCGCATGCAAAATGAGGGGTGGGGTTTATTTCATAAATCCAATCGGGGAATTCTCTTATTTGTGTGTGTGTGTGTGTGTATAGAAAAAGTGTTTTAGTTGTGAGAAAAGTGTAGGAAAAGTATGAGAATTCCTATTTTGAATTTATGAGCAAACCCTATTTCTCTTTTTTTTTTGGGTTTTTATTTATATGAAAATAAGAGATGTGCAATAATACTAAATAAAAAGTATATTAGGATGTGTGAGATGAGATAATAAAAGTGCTAAGTAATAAAACAAGTTATTGGGAATTTATGAGAATTTAAGAAGATAGTTGAGAAAATTGAACCTTCTTGAAGATCTTGAGATTGATCTTGAATGATGGAGAGCATCCCTTAGACTCAGATGATGATGGAGGGTAGTGAATTAGGTGAAGTTTGATGAAAAGGATGATGAAAAGTGAAGGTGGGAAAGGGATTTGGGTGTGGAAATCACGCTGACTTCGAGAGAGGTTTTTTGATTTTGCCGAGAGTGATATCTCTCAGATCTGGCCTCCTCTTACAAGTGAGGTCAGGCCTCCTTATATAGGCCCATGGCATTGACGATTGGCATATCCCTATTCCTGCCAATCGGTAGGTGCGTTTAGGCACACTACCGATAGGCAGGGTCTGGGGCCTGCCGTTTGGTACTGTCTTTCAGGCCTTTTCAAAAAATCGGTCGCTGAACGCAAACCATTAATCAGAATCGTGCACAAGGTGGAACGTTGGAAAGGTAATTCAAAGACCTTCGAAAGTCCTTGGACCGCTCCCGGGTTTGGGAGTTAACTTTGCGTCAAATATAGCTCGAAAGCATTCGTAGGTCCATTGGACGGGGAATCGTCGGATGCAAACGGATCGTTCCTCTGCATGGTAAGTCTGAATCACGCACGGGGAAAATCGTTGAAAAGGTTAGGAGATGTAGTTCGACATTTTAAAGAGTGTTATCCGGTTCAGGTAGTTGACTTCGATCAACCGAGCCCTGGAAGCATTCAGTGACCTTTCAGAGTAAAACGGATCGTTCGTCGTTGACGTAAGTCAGAATCGCGCACGGAGTGGACCTTTGGAAAGGGGTTTCAGTGCCCTTTGAAGATTCATTCAGTCTCGGTCGAATTGAAGAGTTGAATTGGGTCAAACGGAGCCCAGGAGCACCCGGTGGCCTCCTAATTGAGTTTCGAGGGAAAATGAGTCATTCGTCCGCATGGTAAGTCGGAATCGCGCACGAGACGTACCGTTAGAAAGGGGTTTCAGTGCCCTTCAAAGATTCATTTAGTCTCGGTCAAGTTGAAGACTTTGACTTTTGGTCAAACGGAGCGTGGGAGTGTTCGATGGCTACTAGGTCAGTACTCGGGGTATGACATGAGTTTGTAGTGATGAAGGGAGGTGCTAGGGATCTATGGAGAGTTTAGGGGGTAATATAATGGGGTGTATACATATATATATATATATATATATATATATATATATATATATAAAGAGAGAAAAATAGATAAATGAGTCAGAGCCCGAGTTGTGAAAATATTTTGCAAGTGCATAAATGATTTATTTTTAAAAATATGATTTTTCTCATATTTAAATTGGTATCGCACTCTCATGAGATACCCCTCACTCCTCTTTCAATGGTGCACACCTATCGCATACCTTTAACAACCTACTTAAGCTACCCTGCCTAAGTAAACTCGTTCCAACCATTCTAAAATCCTAATTAACCCCAGTACTAAGGTTTAATCTTCTCCCCAGTCCCAAACATTGCTCTACGTTTGTGCGTGGGCTGTCTCGCGAAGTGAAATCCAAACAAGGAACCCCCCTGATACATTACTACCTAGAAATGTCGGTCGTCGAGATCCATTAGGCCCTCTATACATAATGTGTGTGTGTGTGTGTGCCTGTGTGTGTGTGTATATATATATATATACATACATATCATACTCATTATAATATACAAATCACAACTTAAGTCCGGATAAAAAATCTCCCAAAATGAGAAAAATTCTTATTCATTTATCTCTTTACATTATTCAGAGATATATATAATATCTTGTTCTCCAACACAGGTAATATACTATACACACAACTATAATAACCATCCCACCGAGCTATAACTCGAGGATGCGGTCTCTCAATGCTATCATCTACTAGGGAATCGCTCACATAATATCATGGGTACCAAAGCGTTGGAATCTCACACCGCCTTGGTAAAAATAAAATCACAACGTATGGGAAGTGGTCATTGTTCCTCCCTGGAAATGAGGTGAAACATACTCACCACGTCTCACCCCTAACAAAAATCACACAATATAATAATGGACGCTATGACCTGGGGACTATACGCTCCCTGCCCCTCAAGCCAGGGGCCTCACCCACATCGTGCAACTTCCCATGATAGAATTAGATGGGGTATGCTTCACACAAATATATATATACCATTCACACACGGATATATATACATATTCGTATCATATTATATATCTAATGTAATCACATCGTATATATAATCTACACCATTCCTCAATTATATATGTATGGCCATAATTGCTAATCTCTAATAACGATAGCCAATCACTCCAAATATTCCCACTCGATAGCATTCAAGTATTCGCACACTCGCTATATTAAACTCAAAAGTATTCCCTCACTTGATACATCTAATTTCTACCTTAATTACTGTTAAGGATTTACATACTCACCGAATCCACCAATTCATAATAATTAAATAAGTCGACCCTCAACTTATTTTATTCCCGTAGACTTCATATTACCCATATGATAGTCGTTCCCAGTAGTATCAAATAACCACTTTATCCTCTTTAGTCTATGACCCAAATCCTAATCACATCAATATAAACATATATGCTTACCGAATGACTTCTCCAAATATCTCTCTCTTCCTAACTTTCAATAGGTCAATACCCCGGATTAGCCTCTTAAAAAACCCAAGATCAAATCACAAATCCACAAGTCCAGGTCATAACTCTCTTTAATAATGTAATTTAAAAAGTACCCTAAGTTAACTCAAAAAGGAGAAGGAATAAAATCTCCTAAATCTTGTGATGAAAATAGGGTGCCGGTCGACCGACCCTGGACCCCCGATCGTCCGCGATTTGCAATTATTCCTAACAAACTAACTAGTAGGCCCTTCTTCATTAACGCAGTCGACCGGCCATATGGGTACGGTCGATCGGTCATACCAATTCCTCGAAAATCTATCCTCCAAAATGCCAACCAACAACTCCAAACTCCATTTTGTGGCCTCAAATCTCCACCAACAACACTAAATCCATTTAATCAACGATTTCTAACTAACACATCAATAAATTTGGAGGATTAAACCAATTTTCTTAAATTTGAATCAGAAAACCCATTAAACCCTAGTTTTGCCATTTCCCCCATTTCAATTCATTTCTTTACTCCATTTAAATGGATTTAACACTAACAATCATTAAGAGTTTACATTACATCAATATGTAAACTCATACTCAAATTTTCACAAATTTATTTTAAGGGTTCTAACCCAAAATCATATAGTTTACCAACTATAATATGAGAGATATATACACTAATTGAAATAAAGCAAGTACACACTTGCCTGGAGGATGAAATCCGACGATCTCGAGTCGAATCTGGCGGAGTTTGGCCGGAATCTCCCATTTTCTTCCTCTTTCTTCCTTCCTTTATTCTCTTCTTCCTTTATCTCCTTTTTCTCTCCTTTCTCCCACTCCCTCGTGTCTTTTATAGGAAAGAAAGGGGTTTATCCCTTATTAAACCCAAAAATGACTCGTTTACTCAGTTATGAGTCCCTACTGGTCCAAAAATTCCCGAAATCCAACAACTACTCCCAAATGCTTTATTCTGACTATCTCGGTCATTCTGAAAGCAGCCGCACACTCGAAATCTCCATCCGAGGTACTTAATCGCAATCCACTAATTAAACCTAATATATCTCAATGCGTATATTCCAATTAAAATATTATTCTTTATCGCTTTACTCGACTGCGACATGTAATTGAAATAGTCCAACTCATTTACTTAATCCCAAAAGTGAATGTAGCATACATCAGAAATCATCTAGCCGGCATAAACTCCAAGAATGATTTCTTAGATAAAGTTCTCAAATTTCCAAATTTACACCCATTTATGAAATTTAAATTATCCATAAAAGTACGGGGTATTACATACTCCCCAATACAACGGAATTTCGCCCTCAAAATTCAGATACGATCGATACTAACCTAGGATCCTGAATCACTCCACATCCAAATGCATAACAGTGGAATTGTACTAATCCAACGGCACTCAACCATACACTCGTTTGGTATCCACCTATCTCAAGGTTTACACTATAACACTCTAGCTTAACTAAATCCCTATGTGCTATAATACTACATCATCGTAACGTGACTCTAATAACGTCACATCGCACCCATCGTTTCTAATACCTCATATACAAAAAAAAATAAGCATATAGTCGCCTCTCTAACGTCTAAATCTCACCGGAGAATCATGACTCTAAGCGTCTTCTCATCAATATCAGGATATCTAATTTCCCTTAAAAAGGAAATTACTCTAACGCTTGACTACTCCCGTCAGTATCATTGCTAATCTAGGGCGTTCTACCTCTTGTTGCACCTAAACAATTGGATCATTACGTACCTCCTACGACGTTCCATTCAACCCTTTACAATACCACTTATACTACCTCGCGACATAACCTTCAACTTTATATACTACACTCCTTCAATTTCAGGCAGTATATAAAACCAATTTACCAGGGTGCCCATACACTTTTTAACCCTTGCTTTTCTGCACAACTATTGCAAACGTCTTACACGTAACACTCTTTAAAAGTGGACCTCGCTTCCTCGGCCTGGTACTAACACGTGGGTTTTCCTTAACATTAAAAATTTAAACTTTAATTCTTCCTATGCATGGAAATCCTATCCTTCTAAAAGTTAAACCATCAATCTTCTCGTGGTTAACTCACTGTAATCTCCTGATATCGGCGCCACTAGTCCTCCTGGACTTACTTCCCAATAATTCTAAGATCGATGCATTTCCTACTTACGTAAAATAGTAATATTCTAACCATATCCCTAGTGCCGAAGACCTTTCTCAACTTTTGACATTTGCTCATGTTCATGTGTGGGACGTCTCGTAAGGCGAAATCCAAATAAGGAACCCTCCCGTTACACTACTTCCTCGCATCGTCGGTCATCGAGATATAATGGCCTAAGGGACACCAGCGGGACGTTCTAAATTCTACCTCACTAACCTACAAACGTATTTCTACTGCTCTATCCCTCCATCTTGGTGAAATGGAAAGTTTACCTAATCGAGGCGCCTACTCTCTTCTAATATATTACCAACATCACACCCAAAACACAATACCTCTGAATTTTCCTTTTATCCATGGCCTGGATATAAGCCTAAAATATATTTCTCTAACCCCTTCCTCACCCAGATACTTGCGATGAGAGATCCATTTCAGTCCTTTTTCCATAGCACTTCCATCTACCTAAGCATGTAATCATCACACGAATCTCAGTCTATAGTGTTTTCTCCACACTATGTGACTTATCGTCAGAACCAACATCCTTGCATTCCATAACATCTCTCCTCTTTCGACGTCGTTAAGGTTCATGCGTGAAGTGTCTCGCAAGCGAAATCCAAGCAAGGAACCCCTCCAATACACTACTACTTAACTTTGTCGGTCGTCGAGGTCGATTAGATTTAATGTGCAACCGGGATAACCTTATCCCCTCTTTCAATAGAATGTGGTCTGAACTCCTATTTCTTTCCAGGATCCACACCACCAAGCGCTCATACTAGTACAAAGTCCTTAGCCAAAATAATAGTAAGCTTCGACTCATAGCTCAACAATAAAACCTGCATACCTTAAATCATATCTATAAGGTCACCACGCACTCGAATCATGATAATGAAACATCTGCTCACCGAGGTTCCATCTAAGCATATAATAAAGGCGATCTCAACCTGTGTCCAGGTGAGATATCGCAATAATAACATGTTCCACCTGGGGAACCACAAACACGATAGTCTTGCAATCATTTGCCTCCTATCGCTTCGATAATCCACAAATATATTCCTCTTATGATGGTTACATGCTCGTATAACACACACAAAATGGGTAATACAAACCTGATATAAACTCAAAATACTAACACCCGCTTTTCATAGCGAATAAAATAAAATAGGTCCCCTCTATCGCAGAAAAACATATAAACATACACTATATAATGTTATCAATACTACTAGTAAACTCGAATCACACACTAATCTAGGGTTAATAAAATACTGTGACTCAATCCTGTCACACAGAATATACCTCCTTCATCCGAGGTGAAACTCATAACAATAACTTTGCCAATCTACCTAGTTACTCCAAATGGTTCCCGGACATGATATACTTGCCCTAATCGAAACAAAACTACCTTAGTCGATGTCCCACCTCATCACCCTATTCTTGTTCTTTAACTCCTACTGGGCGTGGTCAAAGCACGTGGTTCTACATTCCACGTTGCAACTTCCCCCGCCTCTGGCCACCCTGACCAAGTTAAGATTATCAGTATCACGAACTCTATAGCCTTGATCCTGATGATTGCCTTCATAGTTACCTTAACTTCTTCGTTAAAAGGAAACTCCGCCATCGGCCTCAACAACCCTGGTTCAATGAATTCCCCGGGTGGATGTCCACCAATGGGGTTCCAT
Source organism: Sambucus nigra (assembly GCA_949130495.1). Classification (NCBI taxonomy): domain Eukaryota; kingdom Viridiplantae; phylum Streptophyta; class Magnoliopsida; order Dipsacales; family Adoxaceae; genus Sambucus; species Sambucus nigra. The sequence goes on from OX422215.1 coordinate 346,525,621, forward strand.
GGATACAAATTTTCCACAAGTGTTAGCAACACTTATCCAGTGATCCTATCATTCCACTGAAGGACTCTGTCTTCATTATACCTCACTTAATTCGGTACAAAGTTCCCTTATCCCCTATAACTCTTTATTCACTTCCGGCCTCTGACCAATCCTTATGTGAATAATTCAAACTGCATTCTTTTCATTCCTTCTAAATCATGGGAACTCACGATTAACACCATCCATAAGATACCTTTATGAGCAAAAATATCATGCTCCCCCGTATATGGTGACCATCGTTCCCACCATTTTAATATTTCTCCCACGAGTGAAAAATTTTCCTCAAATTTTCACATATGGGTATTTCAATACCCATCTCTAAGCCAAAACTTTTGAGCCCTCTACTTCCACTGAGTAATAATACACCTACTTCACACAACTTACTTCAATGTATGGTCCTTATCAAAGACCTTTTTGAATCTTTTTCCCCATTTACTTCACTGGGTAATTCAACTTTAGCACCACTCTCTACTACAGCGGCACTTGAATACTCATAACTACTATACTTTAGTAGTCATTGCAACCATCCTGGATAAATTCCACAAGGAGAGTGACCTCTAGTGCAGTTCTAGTCTCCAACTTCAACTAACCGCTCCAAAAGTCCCACCTTCTGCTACCCTTGCAATGACCTTTTGTGGTTGTCCTTCATCGATCATGACACGAGTCTCGAATGATAACGTAAAATATTACTATAATCTTATGAAATGGAAGGAGAATGAAATCTCATAAGAGAAATCAACAATTCTAACCCTAAGGCTCTATATCAAATCGAAATCAACGCTGAAAGCGTAGTACGTCCGCACAGATTCCTAAGGATACTAGAACCTTATGCTCTGATACCATCTGTGACACCCCGCCTAATAAAATACCAAGCGATCAACCCTGTACCAAATTAAAACAGGAGTCTCATATGGTTCATTCTTAGCATCACTGTCGAAAACCAATTTAATTACTAATAACCTATCAGGCCAGCGTCAAAATTTTATTTAACTAATCTTTTTAAATAAACCATTCAAATAAAACATCCACACAGTTTATACATGAGACTGAAAATGAAATAAAATAACCGAACACTCGGTATAACAATAATACAACCCAATCGAATTACGCAATAAAAGGTGGTAAAAGAATAAATAAATGCAGTTGGGTTATTAGCCCGAATATTTATAGAGTATCTCCTATATAGATTACAAGGATAAAAGCGTCTACAGTAAACCTGCATGCATCCACAGTTGCTGCAGCAGACATCAGACTCGAAGGAATTGTCATCCAGGCGTCTCTATGTCTGGACACACACTCACACACACACACACACACACACACACATATATATATATATATATATCAAAAGAGAGGAAAATAGATAAACGGGTCAGAGCCCGAGTTGTGAAAATATTTTGCAAGTGTATAAATGATTTATTTTTAAAAATATGATTTTTCTCATATTTAAATTGGTATCGCACTCTCATGAGATACCCCTCACCCCTCTTCTAATGGTGCACACCTATCGCATCCCTAAAAAAACCTAGTTAAGTTACCCTGCCTAACTAAACTCGTTTCAACCATTCTAAAATCCTCATTAACCCGAGTACTAAGGGCTAAACTTCTCCCCAGTCCCAGTACTGTGCTTCGTTCGTGCATGGGGTGTCTCGCGAAGCGAAATCCAAATAAGGAACCTCCCAATACACTACTACCTAGCAATGTCGATCGTCGAGATCCATTAGGCCCTCCGTGCATAACGTGTGTGTGTGTGTGTGTGTGAGTGTGTGTGTGTGTGTGTGTATATACACACAGACACACGCACACACATATATCATTCTCATTATAATATACAAATCACAATTTAAATCCGGATAAAAAATCTCCTGAAATGTGAAAAATTCTTATTCATTTATCTCTTTACACTATTCAGAGATATATATAATATATTGTTCTCATACACGGGTAATATACTATACACACAAGTATAATAACCATCCCAGTGGGCTATAACTCGAGGATTCAGTCTCTCAATGCTATCATCTACCAGGAAATCGCTTACATAACATCCTGGGTACCAATGGTCGCAATCTCTCACCGCCTTGGTAAAAACTAAATCACAACGTATGGGAAGTGGTCATAGTTCCTCCCCGAAAATGAGACGAAACATACCCACGACGTCTCACCCCTAATAAAAATCACGCAATATAGCAATGGACGTTATGACCTGGGGACTATAGGCTCCCTTCTCCTCAAGCCAGGGGCCTCACCCACATCGCGCAACTTCCCATGATAGAATTAGAGGGCGTATGCTTCATATATATATATATATATATATATACACACACCATTCACACACGGATATATATACATATTCGTATCATATTATATATCTACTGTAATCACATCGTATATATAATCTACATCATTCCTCAATTATATATGTATGGCCATAATGGCTAATCTCTAATAACGATGTCCAGTGACTCCAAATGTTCCCATTTGATAACATTCAACTATTCGCACAATCACGATATTAAACCAAAAAGTATTCCCTTACTTGAAACATATAATTTGTACCTTAATTACTGTTAAGGATTTAGATACTCACCGAATTCACCAATTCAAAATAATTAAGTAAGTCGACCCTCAACTTATTTTATTCCCATAGATTTCTTATTACCCATATGATAGTCGTTCACAGTCGTATCAAATAACCACTTAATCCTCTTTAGTCTATGACCAAAATTTCATCCTAATCACATCAATATACTCATATATGCTTACCGAATGACTTATCCAAATGTCTCTCTCTTCCTAACATTTAATAGGTCAATGCCCCGGATTAGCCTCTTAAATAACCCAAGGTCAAATCACAACTCCTCAAGTCCTTTAGGTCATAACTCTCTTTAATACTCTAATTTAAAAAGGCCCCTAAGTTAACTCAAAGAGGAGAAGGAATAAAATCTCCTAAATCTTGGGCTAAAAACAAGGTGCTAGTCGACCGGCCCTGGACCCCCGGTCGACCGCGGTTTGTAATTATGCCTAACAAACCAACCAGTAGGCCCTTCTTCATTGACGCGGTCGACCGGCCATAGGGGCGCGATCGACCGATCATACCAGTTCCTTGAAAATCTATCCTCCAAAATGTCAACCACCAACCCCAAACTGCATTTTGTGGCCTCAAATATCAATCAACAACACTAAATTCATTTAATCAATGGTTTCTAACTAACACATCAATAAATTTGGAGGATTAAACCAATTTTCTTAAATTTGAATCATAAAACCCATTAAACCGTAGTTTTTTCATTTCCCCCATCTCAATTCATTTCTTCACTCCATTTAAATGGATCTAACACTAACAATCATTAAGAGTTTACATTACATCAATATGTAAACTCATACTAAAATTTTCACAAATTTATTTTAAGGGTTCTAACCCAAAATCATATAGTTTACCAACTATAATATGAGATATATATATATACACTAATTGAAATAAAGCAAGTACACCCTTGCCTGGAGGATGAAATCCGACGACCATGAGTCGAATTCGACGGAGTTTGGCCGAAATCTCCCATTTTCTTCCTCTTTCTCCCTTCCTTTCTTCTCTTCTTCCTTTCTCTCCTTTTTCTTTCCTTTCTCCCACTCTCTTGTGTCTTTAATAGGAGAGAAAAGGGTTTATCCCTTATTAAATCCAAAAATGACTCGTTTACTCAGTTACAAGTCCCTACTGGTCCAAAAATTCTCAGAATCCAAACACTAATCCCGGATACTCTGTTCTGACTATGTCGGTCATTATGAAACCAACCGTACACTCATAATCTCCATCCGAGGTACTTAACTGCAATCCAATAATTAAACCTAATACATCTCAATGTGGGTTTTCCAATTAAAATATTATCATTTTGTCTCTTTACTCAACTGCGACATGTAATTGAAATATTCCAACTCATTTACTTAATCCCAAAAGTGAATGTAGCATACATCAGAAATCATATAGCCCACATAAACTCCAAGAATTATTTCTCAGAGAAATTTCTCAAATTTCTAAATTTACACCCATTTATGAAATTTAAATTATCCATAAAAGTATGGGGTATTACATAGGGCAAGGTCATTTGATAAATGACAAAATATGACTCTTTTATTTGTTTAACATAAGAGACTCTTGATAGACTTATTGCTATGACTTTAATTAGAAAGACTATTTTGAATATATAGTCTCTCTTAAAATTACCCATTGTCTATTTGAAACCAAATGGGGATAAAGGTTTGAGCCATCTCGTGACTTCTATAAGATTTCATTTTAATTCGACTAACATCCTTAAATTAAGTATTTATATTACAGGCCATGGACTTCATTATTCATCTCAGATGTTAGGGTATCGGTCTATATTTTAGTTGATTTATGTAATTTAATTTGTTTTCTCTCTCTTATTTTTGGTTCTAGGATGGGTTTGGGTAGTTCGAACTTTGTATAGGATTAAAATTTTCTTTTTTGTTACTTACGAGTACCCATGATGTACTCAAATGAATTTTATCTCTAATATCCAAAGGGGGAGATTGAAACACTCTATATGGTTGACATACTAAGAGTGTGCACCATATAGGTTTTTAACTAGTTTAGGTATGAAGATAAAATATTTTTTACCTACCAAGAACCCCAATAAAGGTACTACAAAGTTCAAGATAGAGCATCTACTTCAGCTGGAATCTTTACTTGATCTCCAAAAGGTATAAAATGGCACACTTTAGGACATATTTTCACACACATTGCACTATTTATGTCATGATAATTTTCAAGGATTTCTAGAAAAAAAAATTGGAAATTATTTAGATTTAAAATCATTTTTAAGGTGTAAAAAATGGCGTTTCTGAAAACCTTTAAGGAGGAAATTAACATTTCTAATTCTTCAAATCGCCTAAATTTACATGCGTAATTAAGATTGTGATAATCTCCTACATATATGCTACCTGCTTTGTTCCTATTGACTGAGATTGTGTTTATTTACCCTTATAAAACAATTGTTGAGTTTGGACCATAGATCTGTTTTAATCAATGGTTTAATTTAAATATTGAATCGATCCATGCCTTAACCTTTTCAACCAATCAATGGTTGTGACTTAAAAGTGGTTAAAACCAATTAAGCTTACCTTGTACGCATAATTTACAACCATTGGATTTTGATCAAAACGACAAACCCAATCTCAACTAATCATTTCCCTTTCTATATCCAGAAATTTTGCCCACACATATAAATGGGACCCTCGTTTTCTAACTTTGAGATTTTTCCATATAAGAGAGAGAGAGAGAGACCTTAGAGAGAGAAAGAGAGAAAAACTCTTAGAGAAAAAGGGAGAGTTTTTTTCAAAAAAATAGAAGAGAGTTTTAAGTTTTTCAAATGATGAGAAAGGTTGTTTCTACCTCCATTTTTCTATAAAAACTTCTGTAAAAACCATAGTTTACTGCTTTAAAAAATATTGGGGTTTTCATATGAGAGTTGAGTTTTGAGAGTTTGAGTTTTGAGAGTTTTACTTTCATCTTTGTCTATTAAAACTCCTCTAGATATAGTTTATCTGAAAAACAAGCTTCACGTGTTTAGAGACTTCATTTTTCTCATAAAATCAAGGATCTAACTATAAGTGATATATTTGCACATACTAGTTGTTAGATATGTTTCTACGTACTTTTCATGATTATATTTTGGTAAAAACATCCTGTTTGTTGAATCTCTGAAAATATTTCAAACATCTTTTAGATCAACAAACATTTTGGGTTTAAAACTGTAAATATCTGAATAATTTACCCTTGCATGTTTAGATCTAATTTTATTTTTTCATAAACTAATTTTATCTTTTGTGAAATTTGTTTTACGTTTATAAATAATTTTTAGATTTCAAAATATTTAAGTTACATCTAAATTCTTGGACAGTTTTGATATTTGAAGTTTCAAATCAAGAGCATATAGAACATCTTGTATAATTTATAAGAATGTTTGTATAAGAGTGAGTGTGTTGTTGCATGTTCATTTAAGATCTTAGAATCACTATTCCACACACTTCACATTTAGAAACGTCTATGGTTTTCTTAAGAGACTTTTGATAGAGTCGACATAAAGGAAAACTAAAGGAAGAGAAAGTTCAGGTAGCTATTGGGTCAGAAAAGAAGTACCTAAAGGAGATATATCTATGGGCATTTTAGGTATATTTCTTTTTCATTTTTGGATCCTGTGATTGCATGTTTTGTAACTTGTAAATGTATTCCATTTTAGTATATTTTGTTTTGTGGCGTAGAGGTCACCGTGGATGTTTTTCTAGACTTTGGGATTTTACCATGTAAAATATTTTGCGTGTAAACTTCTATGAATTATTCTTAATACTTTCATCATATATTCTATCTAACAAGTTTACTAAGATTTACAAATATCTTTTAAAACTTGAGTTACCAGGATTCTTGAGGATTTTTAATTCATAACAGTTTTTACATATCTTGTATGAAATTTCTTTTCAATCCAAAAGAGTTTCATCAAATAGTTTCTTTGGAATTTTAACCTGCCTTTTAACTTTGTTAAAAACTTAGTTAAGTAATTTCAATCGAGTCAGTTCTTTTATAATACCTGAACTTATTAGCACCAGTAACTTCAAAAATTGGAACACAATGGTTTTTCCCAAAATCATTTAAAACACTGTTGGTCATGTGTGTTACTTTTTAATATTTTCTTCATCATTATATTCTTTATCACCAAAATAGTATTTATTTAATTAATTGATAAATACTAAAATTGTACTTAATTATATTAATTGGATTTAATTTTTTAAAAGTTGGGTCTAAATAATTTAATATGGTAAATTTGAAATTTAGATTCTTATAAACCAATTTGTATCCTAATTAATTAATCCAAAAATTGCAAATTAATTACAACTTGTTTTAGCCAGATAAATCTAGGATTTTCATATGAAAAGATTCATACTCCTCCATCGTAAGGATTTAAAACCAAGTGGTTAACCGTTGAAGTTTGGCATGCTTCATGGTTGAGGCTTTTTCATTGTCCCCTTCACAAATGTCCTACACATATATTGTTTTTTTGCAATTTGATATAAGTTTGAAACAATTAACGCCTACATCTACATATATAGAATTAAGCCCTATATCATTTCACCCACTCTTCTTCATCTTGTTGTCATCCGAGGTTCCACATTTTTTAGCCATAATATTATTGATTATGATAGCAAGACACTTCAAACACGTAAGCACAGAACCCTATATGGGATCATTGAGTGACATTAAATATTCTAGCATATGTGATTTCGAAGAGAAATGGTTCTTACCATAAAATTAAGGGAGCCGTAGAGACGACTAACATCCATCATGTGAGAAAAAGGAACTACTTTAGGCATTGAAACTTAAGAGCAAAGAGACCACGCTCTAATACCAATTGAAAGTGTGTGATCTAAACAGTAGCTACCCACGTAATATTGGTTACCATGTTAAAATATATTTTTTCTTAGCTAAGACAAGTGATTCTGAAGAGAAGAAAAAACAATCACACATATACGAATATACAGGGAATAAAATGGCTAACAGAAGAACCTGAGGTCAATTTGAACAAATAATGTACTAATGTAGAGACTTACAGAGAAGAACTTCGGCTTACACTCCCTTATGCAGATCTTCACTAAAACTCTTTCACACCTTATCTTCTGACTTGGAATGACACTTATAGCTCGAGAACCCTACACAAGTGTGAACGGTTTTGGTCCATAACCATTGCCATCAAACCCAACCAGTTGAAGAGAACTTGTTCAAATAAAAATGTAACCAAAAGTAACAACGAAATTTTACACTTAGGACATGTGAGGATACCTTGAAGGTAAGGTGAAATTGTATGCTACTCATAAGTCACAAATTGTTTTTCAAACTGACATGAAAAAAAAACTTAATCAAGAAATAGATTTTGCAATATTGTTGGTTCAACTATTGAGTGTAAAAGGAAAAAATATTCAAAGGCTTTCTGATAATGGAACAAAAAGTTTTAAGAACATGAAAATTAAAATAAATATTTTTGTTGTGATAAATCTGATTTGTTAGCATGATGAAAAAACTATATATTGGTTAAATGGTTTATTTCAAAAAAGTTATAGACAAGTGGGGAATACTAGGGTGGCTTGAGATTTTATGCCATAGACATATGGTCAAAGGTTGAATCCTATCTACAAAATCTTGATATTTATCTTATGATAAGACTTTACTGAAACGAACCAAAAGATTTATAATCTCACAAATCTGGGTACCTTCACTACTAATGTCGTAGAGACTTCACTACAACAAATTCATGCTTCGTTGGAGCGAGCATTTATTCACTCCAGTCACAGATCTATATAGAGCTTTTGAAAATGTTCAAAAGTAAAGGATGTCTTCATTGAGGCGAGTGTCCAGTGAGGAGTTTTCCCAATGAGATACAATTTTATAGTGTCAAAATTGACCTTTCAAATAAGTCTCATTATTCCACCTATGATCAAGTCTTCCAAATACACAATATGAAATTCTAAAAATAAAAATATATGAAGATTTTATCGCACATTGTAATTGAATATTCAAATACAACAAGATTAATTTAAATGATATTCCAATTTTTGAAAATATGTAATTGTGGACGTGAATTTATGTTCGCTAGTCCAGTGTACCATTGTCCGAAAGTGGTGTACTAAAGGGATGTCATTATGATCTGGTCATTTTGAGTTTAATACATGAATCTAACCTGTGACCTTGGGAACAAGACTCAAATTGTGCTTTGGTATTGGAATTCTAGAACATTCTTACTATAAATGACAAATAAGTATACTTTATTCTCATATTAACCATATACATTCACGAATAGCTTGATGAAGAGTTAACTTATAATCTTGTTTAAAGAATTGTCTACTAAAGTTTAATGAGTATTACACAAATAAGTGACAGTTTTAGTATTAAGATTTAATTTGTTTCTCTTATGGATTGTTATTATGTTTTGATGACATATGTGAAACTTAAACACGGTAAAATATTTTGGTTCATGTCAATTTTTCATTGTCATTTGTTTAACCACTAAAATTATTTTTCTCTATTAAAGTCACCTTTCTTTCTTTTTAAAATTAATTTTTATCATGTATTTTAATGTTTGAGGCCATCTTTCCCGCTTTAATCTTAAATGTTTTTATTTAACATAAAATTAATTTAAAATTTCTATCAATTTCTCCTATTTCACCTGAAAGAGTCATCTGGAAAATTTTAACGGTTGTTTGATAGCCTCTGTGAAGCTTTAGTAGTTCTTGTGAACTCCAATGAATTTCTAGTGATCGACGTTGGCGACCGATGATGGTTGGTGTGGTGGTTCAGCGATACACATAAAATGTTATTTTATTATGTCACAATAAAAATTACTAAAAAATATGAAAGGTTGACAAATGTTACATTAAGGAAAATAATAAGAGGTTTTAACATTAAATTAGATATTTCTAGCAAGGAGTAAAATTTAATTCCGTTAATAAAAAAACATATGTATTAAATTAACCACATCAGATATTTGTAAAATCAAATATATATACGCACACACACACACACACATACACAGAGAGAGAGTTAGGCTCTCCAATGTACCTTATTAAACATACCGATGAACATACCTAATTTTTTAAAATTGTAAAAAAAAAAAATTTGAATTGATATTTTCAATATGGATTCATGATATTTCAATGTGTCTCGATAAAAATATTCATCTCAAAATAATGTGTTTTGTTATTGTTAAAAAATAGGTAAAAAATCTGACAGTTATATCGGGCAAAAACTGTCTATTTTATTACCTATTTTTTAAAAATAACAAAATGTATTATTTTCAGTTGATTTTTTTTACAGGGGTACTCTGAAATATCATGAACCCATATAAAAAATATCATCTCAAAATTATTTTTTTTACTATTTTATAAAATAGGTATGTTACTAGGTATGTTGCTAGAAGGTATGTTGGAGAGTCTGACTCTCTCTCTCTCTCTCTCTCTCTCTCTCTCTCTCTCTCTCTCTATATATATATATATATATATATATATATATATATATATATATATATATATATCTGTGTGTGTGTGTATGTGTGCGCGCGCACGCGCATGTGTGCATGTATGCATTTCTTCCTTTGAATAAGTAATTGACAGTTTTATCTTATTTAATATTTGTAATACCCCGTATTTTTGTGGGATTTTATTTTTATTATGGAATTGGGATTAATAAACTTAAATGGAGAAATTTATTTTATAATTAATCCAGATTTTATGGTAATAATTACTAGCATGACGAGAGTTAGTATTAATTGGCGATAATTATGTTGAATATTTCTGAGAGTAAAGTAATATACAAATATGAAAATATTATTATGGCCGGGAGTGAAAAGTAAGACAGTTGCAATACACATAGTTGGGATGCGGGTGTGGGTCCGTCGGTATTACTTTATTGGGTTAAAAGATAATTTATTTTTAAGTAACTTGGATGGACGTTTTGAGTGCCACAGTGTGTCCAGAAGGGTCGAGATAGCCAGAAAACACTACTCGGTGCTTTATTTGGATTCTGGGGCAAGTTAGGCCAAACCGACACCTCGGAGGGGTATTTTGGTCTTTTGAGATTTTTGGGAATTAAAATGGAAGAAAATAGGAAATTGAAAAGAGAAAGAACGTGGGATTTCGATTATCTGGCAGTTTCCAAACTTACATGAGAGAGAGAGAGAGAGAGAGAGAGAACCAAAGAGGGAAAAGAAGAACTACATAGGTGCTTTGGGCTAAGGATTCAAGTTCTTCCACCAGAAATCTCACCAACGAATAGATCACGAAGAGAGGATCATCCCCATAACAAATTCATTCAGTGATTCAGAACTTTGCAAAAAGGCAAGTGCTTAACCTTGCTTGTTTTTTAAAGCATATAATGTCCATGTTAGATCAATTAAGATTTTAATCATAATATTATGTATCTGAGACTTAATTGGGTATTAATTTCGAATTGGGAGTATAGGTTTGCATGTAGATGAATCACCCTATTTTAAGAATGAGAAATCTGGAATTATAGGTTAAAATCATGAAATTTAAATTAGGGGTTTGATTATTATTAATGGTGGGTTTATGATTAGGGAATTTTTAGATGTTTGAGGAATTGATTTAAATGCCTATGATTACTTTAGGAATTGATGCTGAAAACATGTGGAAAATTACTTTATGATAATTAGAAATAGTTTAGAATCCTTGTTTGAAGGCTAGGATAAGTTTTGGGTATGTTATATGATGAAAAAGTTAAGGAAAATGCAGAATTGAGAGGACATGTACGAGCTCGAAAATCTCATTCGAATACCTACCCAGGTCATTCGAACGACCTCGTTCAAATGAGATTTCTAATGAGACTTCCAATGAGATTTTGGAGTTCGTTCGAAGTAAGAATTTAGTTCGAATGACCTCATTCGAATGAGAATCCTGAACTTCAAACGAGATTCCCGAATGCTTATTTATGGCCCGAACAAGTTAAATCCTTTTAGGTTGGTCCAAGTGAAAGAAATTGACCTATGCTAACATCGAGCAACTTAAACTCCTAGTTAGTGGTAAGATGAGAGTGTGACTACTCTAGGGATATAGCGGGATGATAGTGCCTTAAAGATAATGTATTTGTTAGAGAGATAAGTTTTATGGTTGAAACATTGTGAGTAGTAGAGACGATAATGCTACATATAAACTCGGGGATGTGGGTTACGTGAATTTCTATTGTATATAATATAAGTTGTATGTATATTTATTTATTGAACTATTATGTGTATAACATACCTACGCTACTTGCTATCGAGCGGAGGTTGTGCATTGTAGACAATCATGCCTTGAGGAGCCTTCGGGTGGGATATTGGTTTGTACCACTAGAGCATAGAGCCTAGGTACGGGCTATCTGTGAGAACGATAGTGATGACGATTGTATGGGTGTATATGTATGTGTGTAGCCCATCGCCTTGGGACTATGTTCGCCTCCAATATATGTATTTTGTTTTGATGGTTCGCTAGAGATTGAACCTTTATTCCTTTATGCAATGAGCGATGCAACGTGACATGATAGCAGAGTATGTAGGCACTGTAGCTGTGTCTCGGGATGATATACATACATATATATATATATATATATATACTTGTGATGATATCTACTATGTGAATTTAGTAGGTAGAATTATAATAAAATCGAAAATGAATTAAGTAGCGAACACTTAATTATATTAAACTGAAAGTCCCCTTTTATGCTAAAGGGATATTGATCATATATATTATATTTAGAGGGAAATACATGGGAATGATATTAGGCTAGGAGTAGATATTAGTTAGGAAAGACTAGTTAGTATGGGAATAGGACTAGTAGGATTGGAAAGTACGCTGGATGTGCACATTAGATGAGAGGTGAGCATTTCAGGTGAGTACAATAATCTAACATGAATAACGTATGTGCTAATAACTCATTTTAAACACTAAAATTTTTAAATTGTTTTTAACTCGGGCTCTAACCTATTTTCTGCAAATCTCTTTTTCTTGTCAAATTCTTTTAGGTGCCCAGTCACAGGGACACTAGACTTAGGAGTTACATTCATTCGGCGAGCTGTAGTTGTTGTGGAGGTTACATGACTTTGGTAGTAGACGCCTCTATGTCTATCATTCCTTGCTTTTGAGCTATTTTCATCAGTTGGGCATGTAGCCTTTTCTATTTAGAAGTTTAGATATTTTGGATTTAGTTACTTACTCTTTGCAGTTATTGGATTTATTCAGTTGGACTATTGTATTTGACCTTTGACTGGAAGTGTTTACTCCGGTCCCTTTTATTATGTCAGTTATTTCATTTCTCGTGAGATTGGATTGAATGGTGAATGTTTAATTATTTCCCTAGATGGTGTTATATTAATTGAAAAGATAAAATTTTGACATCAACCTTTTTAAATATTAGGTGGCTAGTCTTAATTATAAAGTTTTCGACATTGATGCATAATCTGAGCCAACTGGATATTCTGAATTAGTTAATAAATGACTAAAATCACCTGATATTTAATTAGGCGGGGTGTCACAATATTTTGAACTTCAATTGTTCTTTAGTCCATTACACTTCTTTCACTTAATTATACCATTAATTTCATAAACTTCGTATGTTCTTTAATCTCGTGCACTTTTTTTACTCAAATACTACATCTTTATGAATTTGTTCTAATTTTTTTTATATACAACATTTACATATTTATAAAATTTGTTTTGATTTTCTTTGAATCTATAGTCACTTTTTAATCGATTATAATTGGCAATTTATAAATTTGAATTTGTTTAATGACTTGAGATGGTTGTAAATATATTTTGTATTTTTTATTTTAATATTTTTTATAGAATATATAATGATTAATTATGTTAGTCATATTAATTTTATAATTATTTATCAACATAAGAATTAATTAATAATTTTTGTACCGATGAATGTATTTGTAAGTATTTAAATATCACACCGCTAAAATAATAAAGAGGGTGATAATATAAATAAATAACAAATAATAAAAACAAGGGTGCTTGACATATAAGTTCTATTTATATAAAATATTTTCTTAATGATTATATCAAAAAATTAATATAAAATCATATTTATACATGTAGTTTACAAATAGAACTCTTATTAAAAAAAATATTTTTACATGATATCTAGAGGAGAGCAATAAAAAGATTAGATGACCTATTGAATAACATGTTCATATAATTAAGACTAATCTGTAAAAAAAATCTTGAAAAGAATACCCAGGATTTAGGCTATGCAGAGATTTATGGGCATAGACGTAGTCGAACAACTAGAGGGAACCAGATTAGAATGTACTGATGGTTGTTGTCATTGCAGTCGTGGGATCTATCCAACCTTCATCTATAGACTGTAAAAAAACTATTAATTAACCTTTGGGTTCCTTAATCGTTTTAATTTCTTCCCCGAAATATGTTCATTAGTATTCAGGTTTTTAATTAAAATATGTTGTTTCCTAACAAAATGGTTCATATTCCAAAATGAAATGGATATTAAAAGGAGTTAAAATTCCAATTAAATTTCTACCTTGATTGGAGATTTAGATTAATTAACCTTTGGAATTTAGGCCCTCTCTCCACCTATAAATAGATGTTTTTCTTCCATCAAACGGGTATCCACGCAATAAGCATATATAGGTTTATAGGCAATGAAAGACAAGTCAAAATTCTCCGTTGAGAAACTGCTAAGCCAAAGGCAATCAGCAGCAACAAACAGTGACATCATATCCATGACGATGAAAGGAGATATTACACTATCCCTCTTTTCACATACCTATTAGGTGATTATCATCACGATATTAGGATTCATGTAAATAAATTTTCTTACATGTAGTCACTATTCTAAAACAACCCGCCTAGGCTTGAGGCTTGGGAGAAACGCCCCGCCTTACGCTTTTCATGCCTTATTCTTAGTAAAACCCTTAAGGCGCACTTTTTTTTAAAAACAACAATGCTTTAGTGAAACAATATCGCCTTTTAAAAAAAAAATTTACAAACCGGACCATTATCTCATCCAAAGTAATCAAATAGCATTTTAATTTGCATATATTCATACATTTTTTTATGATATGTACAATTTTACTATTTTAATAGCCTTGGTATGGTAAAAAAATATTAAAATATATTAAAAAGGCCTAAACGCCTTTTCACGCCTTTTTACGCCAAAGGCCAGCCTAGGCTTCTAAGACTTAAGGCTTGATCTCCACGCCTCGATCACCCCCCGCATTTTTTAGAACCTTGCATGTAGTATTAGAGTTGATGTTTAGGAACACATAATTGTCCATAAAATAGGTTATATATGAATTGTCCTATAACTGTTGATAATTATCTATTTTCATGACTATTAAAAACGATTTATGTTTTATGTTTCTTCATAAATCGTTGAAATAGTATTGATTTATCTTTTGTTTTTCATGCCTGTTAAAAACATTTTAGACACTTTCTTGAAATTATGTCTTTCAGAATGATGTCTATTAGAATTCATGCTCTTGTGTCTATTAAAATTCATGTTATTATGTCTATTAGAATTCATGCTACCATGTCTTCTAGAATTCTTTAAATTATGCATTTTTTGCAATTTTCAAAATTTCACGATCTTTTGGAATTCTAGAAATTATGTCTTTTCAAATTATCAAAATTTATGACTTTAAATACTCCAAGTTTTTGGAATTCTAGACTTGTAAAATTCTAGCTTGTACACATTTTGCTATTTGTGAATTTTATAATTATGTAATTTTATGGCCTTTGGAATTCTATGATAACATGTGCACCAGTATTCATATTAAGTTGTTTGAGGAATGCAATTGTATTCTTAAGGTTAAGTATCTCCACAGTGATCCTTATTATTACCTATTCCAAATTAGCCATTTATTACCATTATGATGTTTAAATCTGTTTATTTAGCATATATCAATTAATTGCCCACATGTATACTATAATCATGTGTTGAATCAACAATTAAGGAGTACTTGTACATGTGTAAAGAGATGTCCACATATACCTTGTTAACATTAAATATCTACATCACTCAATTATGCATGTTGAATATTACGATCATTAATGGTATTAAGTTAAATTTATGATGACTACCCATAGGAGCATCTTATTTTCATGCTGTAAAATATTCAAATCTTACTATGTGTCAATTAAAGTTTTCAAGTCTTATTAAAAATTATTTTATCTCTAAATTTTAGCTCATTTTCCTGCTCAATTGACTTTTTATGCATCATCTGTCCATATTCTCATGGGAACCAACTTCTCAGATTGAAAAGAGAAAGTTAAGTTCACCTTGGGGGTAATTGACTTGGATCTTTTTTTTTTCACATTGAAAATCCAGTAAATTTACAAACAAAAGTACTGATGAGGAAAAGACTCTTCGTAAAGCTTGAGATAAGTCTGACAGATTGAGCATCATGTTTCTACGAATGATAATTACAAGTAATATGAAAACATCGCTTCCTAATCTTGACAATGCTAAGGATTATATAAAAGAAATAGAAGAAAGGTTTAAGAGTGCAGACCAATCCCTTGCTGGGAAACTAATGGTAGATCTTACAACCATGAAGTTTGATGGCATTGAGATGATGAACCTTGCTTCCAAGCTAAAGCATTTGGGGATGACAACGGATGATTCATTTCTCGTCCAGTTTATACTGAACTCTTTACCTACTCGGTATAGAACTTTTTATCTCAATCACAACTCCATTAAAGATAAGTGGGTGTTGAATGAGTTGGCTAACAAACTGGTTAAAGAGGAGGTTAGGCTAAACCAACAAGGTATTAAGGTTGCAAATATTATCAAAGGAGTGGATCATTTAAAGCTAGGAAAAAGAAAAATTCAAGACATAAAACAACACCACCTAGAAATAATGATGGTAATCAATCCAATGTGAAGAAGGCAAATAAGGATGACAGCAGGTGCAAATTTTGGAAGAAACCAGGACAGGTTCAGAAAGACTGCCCTAAACGTAAAGAATGGTTCGAAAAGAAAGGTAACCCTATGGGTTTTGTAAGTGTTTAATAATCAAATATTACTTATGTTTCTTATAACACTTGGTGGATTGATTCCGGTGCTAACTCTCAGGTTTCTAATTCAATGTAGGGCTTCGTCATGACCCAAACCATAAGCCTAAGTGAAAACTTTTTGTTTATGGGAAATCAAGACAAATTCCAAGTTGAAGACATTGGCACTTATGGTCTTATTTTGAAGCATGGATATCATTTATATTTGTTTAAAACTCTTTATGTTCCTTATATTTCCCATAATTTAGTTTCAGTTAGTAAACTTGATCAAGCTAGTTTTTTGGTTCATCATGGATATGGTTTTTTGAATTTATTTTTGAACTCAAATCATATTGGTTCTGGAATTTTAATTGATGGTCTTTATAAATTTCATCTTGTTAGTCAATTTGCTGAAACTCATCTCACACTACATTCTAATGTCGAAATAAAATGTAAGTCGTCTAAAAATTACTCTGATTTCTTGTGGCATAAACGACTGGGACACATATCCAGTGATAGAATCAAGCGATTGGTAAAAGATGGAATTCTTACAAGTCTTGATTTAACTAATCATTAAGTGTGTGTGGATTGTATTAAAGTAAAAACAACAAAACACGGAAAGAAAGGAGACACGAGAAGTAAACAGCTTCTTTAAATCATATATACAGATATTTGTGGACCTTTCGACATTCCAACCTTTGGAAAAGGGAAGTATTTCATTACTTTTATCGATGATGATTGACGTTATTGTTATCTATACTTTCTACATGACAAATCTTAGTATGTGGACGTTGTATAAGTGTTACTGAAGTCAAAAGGAAATAAGATAGAAAAGTGAAGATCATAAGATCAGATAGAGGTGGGAAGTTTTCTGGAAGGTATGACGAAACAGGACAACATCCTGGACCTTTTGCAAAACTTCTCCAAAATCTTAGAATTATCGCTCAATACACAACATCTGGTTCTCCACAGTAGAATGGTGTAGCTGAATGGAAAAATCGTACATATATGGAAATGGTTAGGTCTATGATGAGTCATGTTAATTTACCTACATCCTTGTGGATGGATGATCTATGCATAGTTGTTTATATACTATATCGGGTTCCTAGCAAGGAAATTTCAAAGACACGCTTTAAATTATGGAAAGGTTAGAAACCTAGTTTAAAACATATCCAAATCTGGGGTGGCCTAGTTGAGGCTAGAATTTATAGCCCACATGAAAAGAAATTGAACTTCAAAACAGTTAGTGGTTACTTTATAGGTTACCCAGAGAAGTCTAAAGGATATAGGTTTTTCTGTCCTAAAAAAGGTACGAGGATTATTGAAATTGATTGTAACACCCCATATTTTTGAGGATATAAGAATTTTTATTTAATTTAGAGAATTTATATTTTTAAGTTTATTTGGAGTATTTTAAATTATTGAAGTTTCGCATTTTGAGGTCGAAATTTGAAAATTTTATAGATAACTTGGATGCCAATTATTTAAGTGTCGCATTTTGAGGTCAAAATTTGAAAATTTTATAGAATAATTTGGATGCCAATTCTGAGGTCATGGTTAATTCGGGATGGGTTGAGATAGTTAAAATGTGTGCTCGGGTGTTTAATTTGGGTTATAGGGTTTTTTTGGCTAGTTGGACTCGATTTGAAGTATGCGAGTCATTTTAAGTGTGCATTATTATTTATAGTTGGGTTTTATTCGAGATAAGGGTTACAAAACTTAGGAGAGAGTTAACAACTCTCATTTGTGAGAATACCCTCTTAAGAGAGAGAGAGAGAGAGAAGGAAGAAGAAAGAGAGGAGAACTTTGGAAGCTTTGGGATTTTTTGGCTAAATCCGCAACAATGAGAAAGAATTGAACGCTACAGTTTTAAGTCATGTGATTAAACTTGCAAAATGATTTATGTGTGTGAATTATTTCAAATTATTGGCGATTTAGTTTATTTTGAGCATTTTGTTAAACCCTAAATTTTTTTTTAGTTAAATGTTGCTTTTGATGTTATATATATGGTTTTGATGGTGAGAAATGTTTGGGATTTTATATAGGATGGGTTTTGATGTTGGATATTGTTGGAGTTAAGTATAAATGGGTTTTAGAGATGTAGGGTAAATCTCATAAGGTTTAGAAAATCAAAAACTGTTAAGGTCGGATTATTTCGTTTATGAACCCATCGGTTCGGTTCGGTAATGACAAATTTTTTTACTCTTCTGTAACCCTTATTAATTAGGTTTAGTTATTAGGAACTTTCTAATATGATGATATAATCATGATTATGAGCTAAAATGTGAGATAATGTTATGACTTCATGATGGGGGGACATTGGATCTATTATGGGGGTATTTTGGGGAGCTTTATATACCAATTTCTTGCATGGATTCTCCTATTAGTAGGGATTCTTTTAACGATGGTTACGGTCTAGTTTAGAGAGGTCCCATGTCCTGGGTGATATTATGGGTTATGCTAAATTATATGATGAGACATATAAAATATTCGATCGATTATTAAAGTTCAAGTGAGTGATTGAACAACAATAAAGTGAATTGGGAATAATAGATGAATCCATAGGCTAGTGTAATGAGTGTTATATGCATATAGCCTACATTATTAAATATATACTTACGGGTATGAGATGGTTTGTATATATATATATATATATATATATATATATATATATATATATATATATATATATATATATATATATCTTTTGTATGATATATATCTATTGTGTGGATATACCCCTCTAGTGCTGTCATGAGACATGTATGTGTACTTATTAGTAGAAGATAATCATGTATAATAATGTGAGTATTATTGTGTAAGATTTTACGATAATGTGTGAAATAACTTATATGCTTAACTAGTGAATGTTATTAGTATTGATCTGATAAATGATTATTGAGAATGATATTATAAACGGTTATGTTATGGGTAAGCTAGATTCGCGAGTGTGGGAAATACGTAGGTTTGGGGTTGGGTTATCCATTTATAAGTGAGGAAGCTTAACTCAGTTAAAATGCATACGTTTAGGTGCGCACTGTAGTTATGGGAGGAGTACAAATCTCAAGAAAGGGTGGCACTAATTTAATTATGGAATTTTTCATTCATAATTATTATGCATTTTCATTCGCTTGCTAAAATATTTCCAATTGGGCACTGACCCGTTTCTATCTTTTCTTTGTCATTATTTTGTTACATCTTTTAGGTTCCCTTCCACGAGGTCTCCATGGATGATCTTCCTTTCCTAGAGTTTTGGAGCTGCATCATGAGGAATGTTGCAGGTTTTGTTATAGCCACTTGTAATACCCCGTAATTTTAAATGACTTTTAAAATGGGTTATATTTTAAATTAATGGATTAATTGGATTTTATTATTAATTAATTCATTCGGGTTTTATCCGAACGGTGGATATTAAAATGGATGATTCTGAATATTACTTAAAGATATTTAGGTAATATATGAATGTGATGTCATTGATATGACTGTATGATATAAATTCGGTAATTTATATTTTTAGTCAGACGCGGTATGGGACGTGTCGGGACTAGTTTATTAAATTAAAAAGGAAAATTATTTTCTATCGACCTTATAGTCATTTCGACTGCGTCGTTGCGTCCGAAAGGTTTGAAATAGTCAGAAAAGTCTATTGGGATGTTAATTTTGAGTCTCGGGTCATTTGAAAATGAATAGACAACCCGAAAGGGCATTTTGGTCATTTTTCTAGGGGGATGAATAGTGATTTCGGATTTTGGCCTATTATAAGTGTTGGTAGATTAAGTGTATGTGGGTTATTCATCTCCTCTACACAAAATAGAGAAGTCATCTTCCTAGAGAGAGTGAAAGAGTGCTTGGGAAGGGAAAAGGCTACTTGGGAAGGAGAAGAACAAGAACCAAGGTTCACCACCACCAACCACCACCGGAGTTTGACCGGAGAAGGGACAACCAACTGAGATATACTACACCAAAGGATCAGACCTTCATTAAAGGCAAGTGTTTGATAATGGAAATTTAAGTTCGTATATTGTCCATGTTAGAATAGTATGAAAAGAGAAGATTATTCATGTTTGGAAGAAATAATGGAGTGATTAAATGGATTTCTGGAAACTGAAATGATATAGGAATTAAACTCATGTTTTAGGTTGATAATAATCCACGAAATAGTCATGAATCTGTTGAAGAAATTATGAAAACCATTGATGTGTTCTTGAAGATGATATGTTGATAAATTTCTGGAAATAAGGAAATAAACATGCTTTTTAATCCAATCCCTTGATGATTCTAGGATGTTTAGAGTATTGGAAATCGTTCATATATGTTGATATATCATGTAGTAAAGATTATAAGTCATTTGGGATGTTTAGATGAAGGTTTAAATGATCATAAGTTGCTAAACCCATAGTTGCAGAAAATGCAGAAAACCAGGCTGTGACCTGAGGGATCGATCGATCGACCCTTGCCTTCGATCGATCGACCGCCCCAAAATATGTAAAGTTGTTTCTTTTTAAAGGTTAATTCTTATCCCAAAACTTTTGTGGATCTTTGGTGATTATTATTTGGATATTATGGGACTTAGAAAATATCAGTAAACCCTTGATAAGATTTGAATTAATTTGATTTGGATTCAAGTGATTAAAATGTTGAAAATTATATCGAATGTAATTTCGGTTTCTAGATTCATTTGTTAAATTCTAAATGGAGATGTATGAGGATTAAAGATAGGACCAGTAGGGGTGATTGAATATAACACCTGGGTAACCTTAAGTTTACAAGAGGGTTTAATCCAAAGTGAAAGAAGATGTGTTTATAAGAGATTTGAAACTATCGATTTTAACTTTAATTAAAAGGAGAACTAAACTCGTAGTAATTCGGGAGAAATGATGTTATGGACCAGTAGGATATTAGTGAATTCTTACTGAATATATGTTGAGGAAAAACCTATTTAAATATTGTGTATTGAGTGAGGGTAGCCTTAGGGTTACAATTTGAACATCAAGGACTGAGTTTAAGCTCAATATTGATTTCGCAAGGACGGAGTGTAATACAAGAGAGTAGTGGTGTGTCTCCTGGATAGAGATGGGAGTTTAGAACACATTTGGTTGAAAGAAGGTATGAGGTTATCCCGATCGCATAGTTAAAGTTGTCGGACCTCCTCGATCGACAAAGTTAAGTAGTAGTGTATTGGAGGGGTTCCTTATTTGGATTTCGCTTTGCGAGACGCTCCGCGCATGAACCTTAACGACGTCGGGAGTGGAGAGATGTTATAGGATGCTAGGATAATTAAATTATGAAGTAAAGATATGATATTTTAATACGTGGAATTTAAAAGGGATATAATGCTACATATGGGAAATATCTTAGGGTAGTGATATTACCTTATTGATATTATATTATAGGTATGATAATAACTATTGGATTGATTGATGATTTATGTGTATGACATACCTAGCTTACTTTCTATTGGTGGGAGGTTTGCGCGTGAGGGCAGTCATATCCTAATGAATCCATGGGATCTTTGATTTGTCGCTCGAGAACATAGGTCTATGAAAGACTTATCGGGGAGTTGATAAGTCCGCTGACTGTGGGTACGTAGGTATGTGCGTGACCCATGGATACGAGAACTATGTTCGCCTCCAATTTGTTTGTTGTTGTTTGTGGTTCGTGGAATCTTACCGAAACTTTAGTCCCCTATTCGGTGACCTGCGATGATGGGACATGATAGCAGAGTAATGCATTGCACCGCATCTATGACTCGGGGTTCCGTATTATATATGAATATATATATAATGGATTAAATGATTGAATGGATATATTGTGGTAAAATCTATCTACGGTGATAATTGTAGATAACGGTGAATAGAGAAAGATAATGGAATTAAGTTAATGAATGTTTATGCTCATAGAATTGAAAAGCTTAACTCATGTTAATGAGAAACGATTCATATTAATGAGTAATGATTTATTTTAATGAGAAACTAATCATATAAAGGAGAAATGTAAATGAATAATAATGTGACGTATGGTATGGGACATACGGGGATTATGATATGGGAATGGGATTATAATATGGAGACTAGAAAAGAGGAACCATTAACTAGGAGGTTAATAGGAAACGTTAAGTGTGCACTCTAGTTGAGAGGTGAGAATAGCAAGTGAGAGTTGGATCTAACAAGTACATAATAAATGCTTTATTGCACTTGTTAAATACTTGCTATTTTAAAAATCATCTACACATTCGGGCTCTGACCCGTTTCCTTGCATATTTTCTCTTCTATTGTATCTCTATATCAGGTGTCCAGCAACATGGACGCCAACCTTAGCGGATTTTGACAGGCTATGGATTTATGGAGTTTTGCTTAGACGCCTATCTTCATTTGATTCACAGTATTCTTAGTTAGGGCATGTCTCCCAAAGGATTTCAGTTATCTTTTCTATCGAGGTCAAATACTATTGTATTCGGGTCTTTTTAATACAGTTGTTATTGATGGGATTACTGTAATGGATTAATATTATTTGGGAATGTTTATTCCAATTGCATTTAAATTCTTTTGTGTTATTTATTGGGTTATCAGTGTTGTAGAATAAAATGTGTTGTGTTATTCTTAAACTAAAAATGGTTTTGTTGAAATTTAAATTTGGAAAGTTTTTAACACCAGCTTAATTGGGTATTGGGTGAGTTGTAAATGTTTTCGACAGTAATGCTAAGAATGAGCCAACTGTATATTCTGTTTTAATTTGGTATGGGACTGGCCACCCGGTATTTAATTAGGCGGGGTGTTACACCACTTCTCATTTTTGTGTGATCTAGATAAGGCAATAGTTGTATATCGGATGTGTTACCCAAGTGTTGTAGTAGATGTATATCTTTACTTTTCGGATACTTGTTATTGTACAGTCTGTTACCCAACAGCTTATTCGGTTATATTCTTTTGTTATGCAAATATTATATATATATTCATGCTTAGTTATTACCCTGTATGGATTTTGAATGTATTATCTAGTTAGTAACTTTTGGCATCCGCTTTATTTTAATTTATGGGTGGTTAGTTATATTTTAGTTGGTGCGACAGTGATGCTAAGAATGTGCCATTTGAGATTCCTGTTGTATTTTAGTAGATGGCTGGCCACTTGTTATTTTAATAAGTGGGGTGTCACAGATAGTATCAGAGCATCAGGGTCTAGTTTCTTAGGATGTTTGCAGGTTTTCTGCGTTCTTTCGTTAGCATTCTTGATATAGATCCCTATTATTAGGGCTATTGTGCTAATTGCACCTTTAGGATCTTTTGCTATGAGTAATTGCATTAAATGTGTGGTGATACAGTTTGTCTTTGTTCCAGATGTTGCCGAAAAGAGGTCATCCCATTAGGGAAAGTCGAGGGGCAGAGAATGTGGAACCCCAATTGCCTCAAAGGACTATGACTACAGCAGAAGTTTCCAATATAGTGGCTCAAGTAGTCAATGCGGACATGACCTTTATGGATCAATAAATTCCTCAGGGTCAACTACAGCCGGAAGCACTAGTAGTGAAGCCCACACGAGGCCATCTGTGTGGGAGAGAGTCCAAGACTCTTTTCAAAAAGGGGCATCCTCCTGAATTGAAAGGTGGAGCCGATGTGATAGTTGCCAGTTAGTGGAAAAAGGATATTCAACATCACCTCCATATGGTTGAATGTAATGATGTTCAGAAATAAATACTTGCCACCTTCAAGTTAGTAAGTGCGGCTCTCTAGTGGTGGGAGTCGATTTCTACTTCGAATAAAAGGGACACGATACCCATATCACATTTTTGGGTATGTTTTGACCGCAAGTATTTTCCTCCTGCGATTCAGTCAGAAATAAAGAGAATGTTGTTAGACGTGACTCAAGGAGATCTAACGGTGGCCGAGTATGAAAAAGAATTTATCCAGTTGGAAAATTTTGTGCCGTGTGCCTGACGAGGTAAATAGGGAGGAGAAAAGAATTTTGAAGTTTAGGGGTGTAATACCCCATATTTATGCGTATTTAGAATTTAATTAATTGAGTAATTAAATAAAAAAGACGAATATATTTAAATTACGTGAGTGAAGTAATTTAATGCGATTTAATGATAATTATAATTATTAAGTGATTAAATAATAATTATGATTATTAAATATTATTAGAGAGATAGACACTGATTAATATTATGATTCAAATTTACTAAGTGTGAATAGTTAATATTGATAGTTAATTTGTAAGATATAGCGAGTGATATGGATGTGCTTTATTTTATCTCACCGGGGTGTCGCCTGTAGACAAAATTGAGGATGATTTAGGAAATATATTTTTTAAGTGACTCAAATGGTAATTTAGAGGTCACAGATAATTCCAAAAGGGTCAAATTAGTCAAAATAGTATACTCGGGAGTACTAGTCGGGTACCAGGGCATTTTTGAGCTAAATCGAGACCATACGGGGGCGTTTTAGTCTTTTTTGTATTTTGGGGTGAGTAGACCTACAAAATTACAAACTCTAAATTAGACTATAAGAGTTGGTGGCTAGGGTTAGAGGAGAGAAAAACTCATGAAAACCATTGAAGATAGAGAGAGAACAATTGTAAATCCTAAGAGAGATTTAGAGAAGATTGGAGTGTGTTCTTCCACCACAAACATCTTGGGAAGAAAGAAAGGAGAAGAAGAACATCAACCCTCCAACAATCACAAAATCAGGCCATACTGTAATCAAGGCAAGTGGATATTTGCAAATTAGTTTGAGTTATAATATCCATGCGTAAGGTTTATGAATAATTGATTTTTATGAATATTCTTGGAGAAAAATAATTGATTAATAGCATGTTTGGGTAGAAATAACATGTAATTAGATTTACATCTATAGAGGACTAAAAAATCAGAGGAACCATGATTGTCAGTACTGTAACACCCGGACTAATTAAATACCGGGTAGCTACCCCTTTATTCAAATTAATACAAAATGTCAAGTTGGTTCAATTCATAGCATCGCTGTCGAAAATGTTTTAATAATTCCTAACCAATTAATATTTAAAAAGTGAGATGTCAATTTCAATTAAATCCGATTAACATTCAACCAATTTAGATTATGAAATGCTAATATAACAACCACAACATAGTCACAATAGAATAACCATGGAATAATAATGGATCTGGAGGAATACTTCTCTAAATAATCCAAATACTGAATACAACCAAATACAAAGTCTAAATCACTAATTAATTACAACCCAAACTCTGAAAATAAAACAGAGTAAGTAAAATGTCTCTAAAAGAAAAGGTGTGACATGCCCTACAGATGAGTAGATCTGAAATAGAGTCAGGATAGAAAGTGGAGGCGTCTACTATCGAGGTCATGTAACTTCCACAACAACTACAGCACGCCACCGGAATGGAACTCCTACGCTTGGTGTCACACCCCAAACCCAATATCCATACTAATCATTTCTTATTAGAATAATTAGATAATAATCTTGAGCCCATTGAAAATATAATTCATTTATCAATATTTTCCTACATAATGTGCACAATGAACATAATAGTATTCTTATTCCATACCGAAATCAATATCAGAGTCGTAATTAAGTAAGCATACAATAATGTGATTAACTATGATCAACTCAATACATGCTAACTCATTATATACAATATGTGAGTGTATTAAACCTCAGTGTGACAATGAAAAAACCCTCATGTCTAATCCCCAGCTCTTTCTAACGGTGCAACTCTCAAATCACTGATCATATGACATCCTAGATGGCAGCTTACAATCCTGAAAATATCAAAATATAAACCATAAGCATTTAGCTTAGTGAGGTACTCCTTCCCTGAAATGAAATAACAGTTCTATATCAAATTTGTGGATATTAATCCAACCAATCATGCCATACAATGAATTAACAGTTATATATATCAAATATGTGGATATTAAATCCAACCAATCCTGCTATATAATGAATTACCAGTTATATATCAAATATGTGGATATCAATCCAACCAATCTTGCCATATAATGAATTAACAATTATGTATCAAATATGTGGATATTAATCCAACCAATCTTGCCACATAATGAATTAACAGTTATATATCAAATTTGTGGATATTAAATCCAATGAATCCTGCCATACAATGAATTAACAGTTATACATCTAATCTGTGGATATCAAATCCAATCAATCCTTCCCGTTTGCAATAACAAATCTTGGACCATAAGGCCCAAATAATTCTGCCCATCGGAAATAGTATGTCTGCCCATTGGCAATAGTAATTCTGCCCATTGGCAATAAAAAGTCTGCCCATTGGCAATAGTAATTCTGCCCATTGGCAATAATAAATCTGCCCATTGGTAATAACAAATCCTGGAACATAAGTTCCAACAAATCATTGGATCTTTGTCCAATTCCAATCCTGGATCATAAGACCCAAACAAATCCTTGATATTTTAATATCCAAACAAATCCTAAATACTGAAGTATTCAAACCAATCCTGGATCATTAGGCCCAAACAAATTTTCGATATTTTAATATCCAAACAAATCCTGAATACCGAAGTATTCAAACAAATCCGCTCTTAGAGCTATATTCATAATTATATATGAAACAAATCATAAGTACACTCACCTCGACAGTTTAACTGGCTTTTCCCTTGCCTTTATCCGGTATTTATTCAATCAGCTCTTCTTTCCTTCATATCACTCTTACAATATTAGTATCATCATAAGAATATCAATAATCCAAAGAATGATTTAAACATAATTCAATCCATAAGCATCACATGATTCCATTCAAATCATTTATCACAAGTGAAGTTCCACCCAAATCCATGTTAATATATTTAACATATCCAAATCGTAGAACAAATATAAATTCATTTATTCTTGGTAATTCAATCCTTGTCTTATTAGTATTCCAATACAAAAGGTGGTACATCATTTCAAGTCTCCTAGGGCAAGATATGCCCATTTCATTACCACATAGCAAATCTACCCTATAGGCTCTTTTATCGTTCATTCAACTTCCAGGAATTTCCATAATTTTTTTACGTCATAAATTTATATGATATTTAAACCAACATCAGTAAACATATTGAGAAATACAAGATTAAAATTTCATAATTTTCAGAGTTCATTTGCTATGTCAAGCAATACATCGAACACATGGCGGGCATACTTTCACCCTTAGGGAAGATTTCATACCCGAACTTCAAACTCTCACCAAAGACTAATTTCTTGGTATTTTCCCATGATTTTCCGATATGTCATACATATATGAGTCCAGGTTAATTTCCAATTGTAATCAATCGATTCCAGTAAGTATACAAAAATATATGGAAGTTTGAATAAACAAGGTTCCTAAACAAAACAATTTCAAGGGTTTACACATTCAAGTTTGCTTAAACTTGCATCTATCCATAAGTACACATCAAGACATGGAAATTCAGTAAACAAATGATTATTTAAATCATTTAAATAAGTAATACAATAAAATAAACAAGATTTATGGATAGAAATACCTTAGGGGCTTTTACGTAATTTTTCTATGAATTTTTCTTCAATTTCTCCTCACACTTTCTTCCTAAACTTCAAAACTCTCTTTCCTTAGGCTAAAACTCTTCCATGGATGAAATATGCTGAAGGAAGAGCTTAATTCAAGGGTTTTAAGTCGGTATAAGTCCACCCCCTCTTGGTGCAATCAAAATATAACATGTGGCATTACATAAAACAAAATATCATTTAAGGCTAAATGACAACTTTACCCCCTGTTCGTAAAAAGACAATATCTTCCCATTCGGATGTCCGTTCGATGAAATGTTTGTTTAGTTATAAACCCAATTCATATATCTACAAATATCTAGTTTACACCTCAAGTTTGTTGTTATGTCATAATGGTCAAAACTAGCCTCCAACGGGAACATTCCTACCGAAAACTTTAAAATTTCACATTTGTAACTAATTCGATATTTCAAGCTTTATGAAGGTGGGATTAAACTAAACATAATTACTTAACATTATATATATATATAATAATAACATATTATTCATATCACATAAGCTAATCATGATTTAAACATGATTTATCATAATTATATTCGGGTTGTCAGAATTCTCCCCCCGTTAGGAAATTTGGTCCCCGAAATTAACATACCTTGGTTGTCCGAATCAAACAAATACGGATAACTAATCTTCATGGTATCCTCTCTCTCCCATTTAGCCTCTTCCATGGAATGCCTTCTCCACACAACTTTCACAAGTGGAATTACTTTTGATCTCAATATTTGTTCTTTCATATCGACGATTGCAAGTGGTTCTTCCACATAACTCAAGTTTTCCTTTAACTCAATAGGTTGTTCAACCAACACATGTGAAGGATCCGCTACATACTTTCTTAACATAGAAACATGGAAAACATCTTGTAATCGAGATAACTCTGGTGGTAACGCTAACTTGTAGGCAACCATCCCGACTTTCTCAAGGATTTCATAAGGTCCAATGTAGCGTGGAATTAATTTACCTTCCTTTCCAAGCCTCATAACTCCTTTCCATGGAGATATCCAAAGAAACACATAATCCCCTTTCTGGAATTCCAAATCTTTTCGTCGTTTATTCGCATAACACTTCTGTATGCTTTGAGCTGTTCTCATTCTATCTTGAATAATCTTCACTTTTTCAGTGGTGACTTCAATCAATTCTGGACCATCTATCTTCCTTTCACCAACTTCACCCCAGCATATCGATGTACGACATCGTCTACCGTACAATGCTTCATATGGAGCCATACCAATAGTAGACTAAAAACTATTGTTATATGCAAATTCTATCAAAGGCAAATATTCATCCCAATTACCTTTGAAATCAAGCACATAAGCTCTAAGCATATCTTCCAAAATCTGTATTGTCCTTTCAGACTGCTCATCTGTCTGAGGATGAAAAGCCGTACTAAACTTCAAGTTAGTACCCATAGCATACTATAAGCTACCCCAAAATCTGGATGTAAAAGTAGGGTCCCTATCTGAAATAATAGATACCGGTGCTCCATGCAATCGAATAATTTCATTAACATATAGTCTAGCATACCTATCAACTGTATACGTAGTCTTGACTTCTAGAAAATGAGCAGACTTGGTCAATCTGTCCACCACTACCCAAATCGAATCTGACCCCTTTTGAGATCGAGGAAGCCCAACTACAGAATCCATCGTTATATGATCCCATTTCAATTCCAGTATTGGCAATGACTGAAGTATACCAGTAGGTTTTTCACGCTCCACTTTCACTTGCTGACATATAAGGCACCTAGCAACAAAATCAGCTATTTCCTTCTTCATATTATTCCACCAATAATGCTCCTTTAAATCCCTATACATTTTAGTACTACCAGGATGCATAGTATAAATGGAATTATGAGCCTCATCTAAAATTTACTCTTTCAATCCACACACATTAGGCACGCATAATCGCTGCTTATATAATAAAATTCCATCATTCACAATATAAAAATCTTCAGACTTACCATCTCGGACTTCTAGTCGTTTCTTCTCAAGAAAAGGATCTTGACTTTGCAATTCACGAATACGGGTATCTAACAAAGGCCTCACGCTTACATGAGCAAAGAACCTGTCCCCATCGGCTAGCTTCAATTCTACTCCCGTCAATCTCAACTCTATGATGTGGGAAACTCTAGCACACTGAATACAAGATAACCTGCCCGAAGCCTTTCTACTCTGAGCATCTGCAACTACATTTGTCTTCCCTGGGTGGTAGTGAATTGTACAATCATAGTCTTTAATTAACTCCATCCATCGCCTCTGCCTCAAATTCAACTCCTTTTGAGTAAATAAATATTTAAGGCTTTGATGGTCAGTAAAAATTTCACATACCTCACCATATAGATAATGATGCCATAATTTCAAAGCAAACACAATAGTAGCAAGTTCCAAATCATGTGTAGGATAATTACGTTCATGTGTACGCAACTGCCTAGAAGCCTAAGCAATAACTTTACCATGCTGCATAAAAACACAACCCAAACATCAGTATAAATAACAAAACCATCTCCACCATGTGGAATAGTAAGAACGGGTGAAGTTACCAACCTCTTTTTCAATTAATCAAAACTATTTTCGCAATCCCAATTCCATTCAAACTTAACATCTTTCCGGGTTAATTTAGTCATCGACAAGGCTATTGAAGAAAATCCCTTAATAAACCTTCTATAATACCCTGCTAAACCCAGAAAACTCCTCACCTCAGTCACATTATTGGGCCTCTCCCAATTTATAATAGCTTCCACCTTCTTGGGATCAACACATATACCATCTCCAGAAATAACAACGCCTAAAAATACAATTTTTGATAGCCAAAATTCACATTTGCTAAACTTAGCATACAATTGCTTATCTTTTAACACATTCAAAATAGTTCGGAGATGCTTTTCATCTTCAACCATATCCCGTGAATAAATAAGAATATCATCAATAAAAACTATCACAAATGAATCAACAAAAGGATGCAGTACCCGGTTCATAAGATCCATAAATACAGCTGCAGCATTAGTCACCCCAAAAGGCATCTCTAGAAATTCAAAATGACCATACCGAGTACGAAAAGAAGTTTTAGAAATATCACTCCCCTTCACCCTCAACTATTGATAACCTGATCGTCAGTCTATCTTTGAAAACACTTTAGCACACTGTAATTGATCAAACAAATCATCTGTACGAGGTAAAGGATATTTGTTCTTAATTGTAGCTTTATTCAGTTGCCTATAGTCAATACACAAATGCATGGTACATCTTTCTCCTTCATAAATAAAACTGGTGCACCCCATGGAGATACACTAGGCTGTATGAACCCCCTATCAAGAAAATCCTATAACTGAATCTTGAGTTCTTTCAACTCAGTAGGTGCCATTCTATACGGTGCCATAGAAATAGGTGTTGTCCCCGGTGCTAATTCAATACTAAATTCAACTTCTCTCTCTGGCGGTAATCTAGGCAATTCCCTAGGAAACACTTCTGAAAAATCTTATACTATAGGAACATAAACTAATTATAAAGCTCACTTCACAG
Organism: Sambucus nigra; assembly: GCA_949130495.1. Lineage (NCBI taxonomy): Eukaryota > Viridiplantae > Streptophyta > Magnoliopsida > Dipsacales > Adoxaceae > Sambucus > Sambucus nigra. The sequence goes on from OX422215.1 coordinate 346,557,285, forward strand.
TGTCAAGAACATATGCAATATAACCCTCACAACCCTTACTCAATAATTTCCTTGCCTGAATAGCAAAAATAATGCAACTAGGAACAATTTTCCTTTCCCCCACAAATTTAAATTCAGACTCACGAGGTATTTTAAAAATAACTTCCTTACGGAAAACATCCATGGATGCATGATATTTGGATAACCAATCCATTCCCATAATTATATCAAAATCATAAATATCCAATAGAAGTAGATTTATAATTGAATCTCTAACCCCCACAGTCAAAACACAATCACAAAAAACATAATCAGCTACAACCATATCCCCTATAGGCATATAAATACCCAACCCCACGTCTAAACGAGTACATGTTTTATTCAGATATATAGCAAATGAATATGACACAAAAGAATGTGTGGGACCGGGATCAATAAAAACATAAGCACTTCTATTAGTAGTAGAAAGTGTACCTGTCACCACATCCGAAGTAACCTGAGCTTTTTTCATCGTAAAGACTCATCCACCTGGCCTGGAACCACTAGCTTGTCCCATTCCCCAGGTTTCATCAATAATAACCGAGTTATAACAACCAACACAAACAATTTATAATACTAAATTATTGGTTAGTACATAAGCAATTCATAAATATCAAATCAACTCAATAACTGCCATCTAACCGTCACACACGTCCAGAATTAATAACATAGACGCTCTGATACCACTAATTGTCACACCCCAAACCCAATATCCATACTAATCATTTCTTATTAGAATAATTAGATCATAATCTTGAGCCCATTGAAAATATAATTCATTTATCAATATTTTCCTGCATAATGTGCACAATGAACATAATATTATTCTTATTCCATACCGAAATCAATATCAGAGTCGTAATTAAGTAAGCATACAATAATGTGATATACTATGATCAACTCAATACATGCTAACTCATTATGTACAATATGTGAGTGTATTAAACCTCAGTGTGACAATGAAAAAACCCCAAGGTCTAATCCCCAGCTCTTTCTAACGGTGCAACTCTCAAATCACTGATCATATGACATCCTAGCTGGCAGCTTACAATCCTGAAAATATCAAAATATAAACCATAAGCATTTAGCTTAGTGAGGTACTCCTTCCCTGAAATGAAATAACAGTTCTATATCAAATTTGTGGATATTAATCCAACCAATCATGCCATACAATGAATTAACAGTTATATATATCAAATCTGTGGATATTAAATCCAACCAATCCTGCTATATAATGAATTAACAGTTATATATCAAATATGTTGATATCAATCCAACCAATCCTACCATATAATGAATTAACAGTTATGTATCAAATATGTGGATATTAATCCAACCAATCTTGCCATATAATGAATTAACAGTTATATATCAAATCTGTGGATATTAAATCCAATGAATCCTGCCATACAATGAATTAACAGTTATACATCTAATCCGTGGATATCAAATCCAATCAATCCTTCCCGTTGGCAATAACAAATCCTGGACCATAAGGCCTAAATAATTCTACCCATCGGAAATAGTATGTCTGTCCATTGGCAATAAAAAGTCTGCCCATTGGCAATAGTAATTCTGCCCATTGGCAATAATAAGTCTGCCCATTGGCAATAACAAATCCTGGAATATAAGTTCCAACAAATCATTGGATCTTTGTCCAATTCCAATCCTGGATCGTATGACCCAAACAAATCCTGGATATTTTAATATCCAAACAAATCCTGAATACCGAAGTATTCAAACCAATCCTGGATCATTAGACCCAAACAAATTCTGGATATTTTAATATCCAAACAAATCCTGAATACCGAAGTATTCAAACAAATCAGCTCTTATAGCTATATTCATATTTATATATGAAACAAATCATAAGTACACTCACCTCGACAGTTTAACTGGCTTTTCCCTTGCCTTTATCCGGTATTTATTCAATCAGCTCTTCTTTCCTTCCTATCACTCTTACAATATTAGTATCATCATAAGAATATCAATAATCCAAAGAATGATTTAAACATAATTCAATCCATAAGCATCACATGATTCCATTCAAATCATTTATCACAAGTGAAATTCCACCCAAATCCATGTTAATATATTTAACATATCCAAATCATAGAACAAATATAAATTCATTTATTCTTGGTAATTCAATCCTTGTCTTATTAGTATTCCAATACAAAAGGTGGTACATCATTTCTAGTCTCCTGGAGCAAGATATGCCCATTTCATTACCACATAGCAAATCTACCCTATAGGCTCTTTTATCGTTCATTCAACTTCCAGGAATTTCCATAATTTTTCTACATCATAAATTTATATGATATTTAAACCAACATCAGTAAACATATTGAGCAATACAAGATTAAAATTTCATAATTTTCTAAGTTCATTTGCTATGTCAAGCAAAACATCGAACACATGGCGGGCATACTTTCATCCTTAGGGCAGATTTCATACCCGAACTTCAAACTCTCTCCAAAGACTCATTTCTTGGTATTTTCCCATGATTTTTGGATATTTCATACATTTATGAGTCCAGTTGAATCTCCAATTGTAATCAATCAATTCCAGTAAGTATACAAAAATATATGGAAGTTTGAATAAACAAGGATCCTAAACAAAACAATTTCAAGGGTTTACACATTCAAGTTTGCTTAAACTTGCATCTATCCATAAGTACACATCAAGACATGGAAATTCAGTAAACAAATGATTATTTAAATCATTTAAATAAGTAATACAACAAAATAAACAAGATTTATGGATGGAAATACCTTAGGGCCTTTTACGTAATTTTTCTATGAATTTTTCTTCAATTTCTCCTCACACTTTCTTCCTAAACTTCAAAACTCTCTTTCCTTTGGCTAAAACTCTTCCATGGATGAAATATGCTGAAGGAAGAGCTTAATTCAAGGGTTTTAAGTAGGCATAAGGCCACCCCCTATTGGTCCAATCAAAATATAACATGTTGCATTACATAAAACAAAATATCATTTAAGGCTAAATGACTACTTTACCCCCTGTTCGTAAAAAGACAATATCTTCCCATTCGGATGTCCGTTCGATGAACCATTTGTTTTGTAATAAACTTAATTCATATATATACAAATATCTAGTTTAAACCTCAAGTTCATTGTTATGTCATAATGGTCAAAACTAGCCTCCAACGGGAACATTCCTACCGAAAACTTTAAAATTTCACATTTGTAACTAATTCGATATTTCAAGCTTTATGAAGGTGGGATTAAACTAAACATAATTACTTAACATTATATATATATACTAATAACATATTATTCATATCACATAAGCTAATCATGATTTAAACATGATTTATCATAATTATATTCGGGTTGTCACACTTGGTGTCCTTGTGGCTGGGCATTTAAAAGGTTTTACAAGAAAATAGATTTGAAAGAAAACGGGTCAGAGCCCGGTTGTGAAAATAGTTTAAAATACAGCAAGTGTTTAATATCATTAAACAGTGAATATAAAATACATGATAGTGCGTGCACTCACATGAGTTCCTCACCTCTCCACTAATCGTGCACACCAATCGTACCTAGTTATTCTACTATCAAACTAGTCTAATTCAATATCTAATTTTTACTAAACTAATCATGGTTTAAATTCCCGACGTCTTAATATAAACTGAGAGTTTTACCTTCATTCCTCGGAACTAGTTACAATAATTACTAAGTGTTTTCGCATTTTTAACTCTACAAAGATATTACATTAATTCACACTTGTACTTATATAAACAGTTCTTTTCAATAATTCAGTATATCAATCTCATCATAATATACAATAATGGAACCCCTACACTAAGCTGCGATGCACACATACTCTGCTATCAAATCCCGGTACCTCACGTACATAAGGATCACGTATTCCAAATCTCTCAGGAATCGTTTCAACAAGTAACAAACACACATAATGGAGGCGAACATAGTTCACATCACATGGGTCATGCACATACCTACGCTCCCATGATCAGCAGACTTATTAACTCCTCAATAAGTCATTCTCTGATCTATCTCCTCGAGGTACCAATCTAAATCCCCCCGTAGGCACACAAAGATTAGATGGCCATGATCGAACGTCAACCTCCCGTGATAGCAAGTATGGTAGGTATGTTATACACAAATAACCACATATACTAAGAATTCACACATCTTAGATATCTTATAATATTAATAGAGGTATATTTTACATTCCTATACCGTCATTAAATGTTGCACGTTTATAAATCCCCGAATAATATACATTAAAAGTTGTCAACCCTTCTCACGTCGTAATTTTAGGTACTTATTTCCTAACCCATAAATGTCATCCGATTTACTACAAAATTCTAAGTTTTTACTACTCAACATACTCCAATCTCACAACTATACCCACTAGTCAACAAGGGAAGGTTAACACTCAATTAAATAAGTCTACTGGATGTTCTAACTAAAATCAAGCCTAAAAAGGCCATTCTGTTAACTCGTTAGAAATCTCGTTCGAACGAGGTTGTTCGAACGAGGGTCGTTCGAATGAAGTCTTAGAATGAACTCGTTAGAAGGGGTAATATCATCTCGTTAGAAGCTCGTTCAAACGATCTGGGTAGGTCTTCTAAAGAGATGGCAGAAAACACCCAGAAATTTCCCAACTCGTTTTTCTTCATTTTTCTCTTCTCTAATTCCATTCTAAAATCATCCCAATAACGTTTTAATGTTTTTAAACTACTCTAAGTCCTCCTAGGTCGCTTCTTAACATATTTTTGGGGTCAAATCCTCCTAATCAACATGCAATTATCATAAATCCCCAAATTTTACCCCAAACCCTATGAACATGAACCCATAATTTTATTGAACATAAATACTCAGCATTAATCCGTTTTTAAATCATCAATGTTAAGTTTGTGGATACCAATTTCGTCCATAATCATTCTACATGCAATTCCTAACCAATATTAAGAGTTTTTACAACAATCCCATTGGGTTTTCACCAAAACTTTCAAAGCCTATAAGGTTTCTACACTAAACATGGAGGAAATATTCATTGCAATTAATGACATCAAATCACTTGCCTTAAATCCGATGTTCTGGTTCGTTGTTGATGATCAAGGTTGTCTTTCTCTCTTCTTTCCGATCACAAATCCTTTCAAATTTCTGGTGATGAAAGATGGTTTGGTTTGGAACCTCCTTTACCTTCTTTCTAACTTCTCTCAAAACCTCCGTAGGCCACTCTCTTATCTTTTGCTGGTAATGGACTTAGTCGCCTCTCAAATAATATATAATTTACCTATAAAATTCGTGGGTTTTAATTCCTTAATTTTTAAAATTACCAAAATACCCTTCTAGGTTGCCGATTTGACCTAAAAATGCCCCAGGACCCAAATTAAACCCCCGGCTAGTGTTTTCTAACTATTTTGACCCTTCTGGACGCGTTGGTGCACTCAAAATGATCATTTGGTTGATAAAAATATAATTTACTTTTTAATTTAAATAAATTCATTCCTGACACGACTGACACGCGCGTCCCAACTAAATTTCCCAAATTGTCGTATTTCTGCCTCGTGAAAATTTTAATATTTTCAATACTCATATATGATCATATATAATCAGAAATATTCAATTTTAACATCATACTCAAATACCAACTCACGTCTCGCTAGTATTTACATCCGGATTAATTCCCAATTAATTCTCATTTAATTCAATTAATCCCTTAAATAAAAATCAATAAAATTACAGGGTATTACATACTTCCCCCCTAATAACAGAATTTCTTCCCGAAATTTGGAACTAATGAATACCTAGTAAAAATAACTCTGGATAACGCTCACGCATCTCATCCTCGCGCTCCCATGTGGACTCATCGGCATTTTGATGCCGCCACTGAACACGTACTAACGGTACTATTTTCTACCTCAATTTCCTCTCGCTGTGGTCGAGAATAGCAATCGGCCCCTCCTCGTAGGAACTATCAGGCCGAAGATCGATGTCCTCTAAAGCAATGTGAGTATGGGCCAAATCGTCCCTAAGATATTTCCTTAGCGAGAAAATATGGAACACGTTATGAATCATATGCATGTGCTTTGGTAACCCAAGTCTATACGCAACTGGCCCATTACGTTCAATGATAGGAAATGGCCCCACATATCTTGGTGCTAGTTTCCCCTTCTTCCCAAAGCGCCCAATCCCCTTCATAGGAGATACTCTGAGTAGCACCTGGTCCCCTACCTGGAATTCTCTAAAGAACCTCTTGGCATCAGCATAGCTCTTCTGTCAGTCCTGAGCTACCCGAATATGGATTCGTATCATCTCTATCCTTGCCGAAGTGTCCTGAATCACTTTCAGCCCAAGGAGTTTGTTATCCCCCACCTCTAACCAACATGCTGGGGAACGATAAGGTCTACCATACAACGCCTCGAATGGAACCATGCCAATGGTGAACTGGTAGGAGTTGTTATAAGCAAACTTCACCAGTGGAAGGTACTACTCCCAACCACCTCCAAAGTCTAGGATGCACATATGCAACATATCCTCCAACATATGATTTGTTCGCTCTGCTTGCCCATCAGTCCGCGGGTGATACGCCGTACTCAGCCACAACTCCGTACCCATGGCCTTTTGGAAACTCTCCCAAAATTATGAAACAAATATCTTATCTCGGTCAGACACGATATTTAGAGGCACCCCATGAAGTCTCACTATCTACACAATGAAAATATGGGCATACTATCTCATAGTGTAGTCTGTCCTCACGGGCAGAAAATGAGCAACTTTGGTCAACCTATCCATAATTACCCATATAGAGTCATGACCCCTCTGTGACGTAGGTAACCCCGTTGTAAAGTCCATGGATATGCTCTCCCATATCCACATGGGAACCTCTAACGGTTGTAGAAGTCCTGTCGGTCTCTGATGGTCTACCTTTACTAACTGACAAGTGGCGCATTTAGAAATGAACACGACAATATCTCTCTTCATCCCTCTCCACCAGTACTGTCATCTCATCTATTGGTACATCTTATCCCCACCAGGGTGTACCACGAATCGCGAGCCGTGCGACTCTGTCATTACCTCGTGTCGTAAGTCTTCCCCTTCCGGAACGACCAGTCTCCCATTGAAGCATAATCCCCCATCTCAACTAACGATATAGGACTCGGCTCCCTCTACTAGTAATCGAACTATGTGCTCCTGACATAACGAGTCTTTTTCCTGGGCCTTTATCACTCTCGTAACAATCTGAGGTGAAACAGTCATCACAGACATGAATGAACGGGCCACTGCATCCTGGTGTCCTAAATCCTTTCACTTGGCTTTTCACACCTCGGCCACCTCATCTACTGGCCTATGGCTCAAAGCGTCTGCTACCACATTAGCCTTCCCTGGGTGATATTGGATATCAAACTGATAATCCTTCACAAACTCAAGCCACCGATGTTGACGCATATTCAGTTCCTTCTGCGTGAAGAGGTATTGTAGAGACTTGTGGTCTGTGAACAACCGAAATTTATCCCCCAGGAGATAGTGTATCCAAATTTGAAGAGCGAATACGACTGCCACTAACTCCAAGTCGTGGGTGGGGTAATTCTTCTCGTGAGGCTTAAGCTTACGAGAAGCATAAGCTATAGACTGACTTTCCTACGGCATTACACCTCTAAGTCCTTGTAAGGATGCTTCGGTGTAGACTAGATAATCAACCCTCGGTCTGGACAATGCTAACACAGGCGTTGAGGTCAACTTTTCCTTCAACTCATCGAATACCTTTGCGAGTCAGATGTGTCAAAGGACCCGCTATCTTTGAGAAACCCCGAATAAACCTCCTGTAGTATCCTGATAGGCCCAAGAAACTACGGATCTCAATCGGTGTCGTGGGCTGTCCCCACTCCCTCACCGCGGATACCTTCCCCGGATCATCAGATATCCCCTGATCTGAAATGATATGCCCCAAAAACTGAACCTCCTTCAGCCAAAACCCACATTTCTCGTACTTTTCATAAAGCTCGTTCTGACGCACCGTCTGCAAAACCTGCCTCAAATGCTCAGCGTGTTCCTCCTCTATCTGGGAGTAAACTAAAATGTCATCAATAAAGACGATGAAGAACTTGTCTAGGAACTCTCTGAATACCCTATTCATCTAGTCCATAAACACGGCTAGGGCATTAGTCAATCCAAAAGGCATAACCCGAAACTTGAAGGAACCATATCTCGTCAAGAAAGAAGTCTTTGAGACGTCATGTTCCCTGATAAGCAACTGATGGTATCCCAATCGCAAGTCAATCTTTGAGAAGAAGGAAGCTCCTCTCAGCTGGTCGAATAAGTCATCGATTCGGGGCAATGGATACTTATTCCGTATCGTGACTTTATTCAATTCCCGGTAATCTACACACAACCTCAACGATCTATCCCTCTTCTTTACGAACAACACAAGGTCACCCCATGGTGAAGTACTCCTTCGGATAAACCCCTGACCCAACAACTGCTCTATCTAATCCCTTAGCTCTCCCATTTCCGCTGGATCCATACGGTAAAGTGCGCGGGCAATTGGCCGAGTGCCCAGAGTCAAATCGATAACAAAATCTATCTCTCTACTAGGAGGTAATCCAGGTATATCATGAAATACATCAGCAAACTCCCAAATAACTTGAATAGAATCGAGTGGTAGTACCACTTCCTTAGAGGTCTCCTCCTCTATATAGTACAAGTGAGTGGACGATCCTCCCTCAGGGCGAGGCATAGCCACTAAAAACATCTCCTGCCCGGTTATAACAAAAATGATACTCCTACTGAAACAATCAATCATGGATCGGTACACAACTAGCAATTCCGTACCAATAATTGCATCGTACACAGTCATCTCTAATACTAACATATCAGCAGGTAAAGTAAATCTCCCGATCTCTATACTCACGCCTCTACAAATAAGGTAAATCACAAAACCCCTACTCAACGGTGAATTTACACAAGTAATCGTGCTCTCTGCTGTGTCTAACAACCCCAAAGTGCGTGCAAATCTGGTGGAAATAAAACAGTGTGTAGCTCCCGTATCAAATAAAATTCACCCCATAATCCACTGAATAGAGAACATACCCTTAATAGAAGGTGGATCCTGTGGGACTGCGGCCTGCTGAAGCTGATAAACTCGCCCGTACTGAAGTTGTCCCTCCGGGACTGGGACTGCGGGAATGGGTGGCAAAGCTGGCATCTGTGGTGGTACTGGGAGGGCGGTAGGAAATATAGGTCTCTGGGGCTCGTGTCGAGCACCCTGCTACTGCTGTGGGGCTCTGCCCTTATCAGGACACTCCTGGCGTTTGTGGCCAAGTTTTCCACAAGTAAAGCATTTCCTCGGAAAATTTTCCCCTCTCGGACCCTGCTGCCCACGGCCCTGGTGGTCGTTGCCATTCTTCCCCTAGTCGTGCTGGCCCTGATGAAACTACTATTGTTGGCCATGTTGGCCGTGCTAACCCTAATGGCCTTGATGAAAACCTCCCTGACCATTTTTGAAACCCCCAGATCTAAACCTCTTAAAATCCCCCTGCTGGGAACCCTGATCACGCTGCCTGGGCTGACCCTGAGCTGATTGTGCCCCGCTGGCACCATTTCCCACTGTCCTGCCCTGATGGCTGGACTCTCCTGATCGCTTACCCTCTAACAACTGAAAGCGGTGGTCCTGGCAGTGAAGCAGTGCTGCGTTAACCACACCAGAATAATTTGCCAATGAGAGATTACCCAACAAGTGCTGAGGGATCCTCCAAGTCAACCCATCCATGAACTTCTGAATCTTTTTCTCCTCGATCAAAATCTCATCGGGAATGATGTTCAAGAGATTAGTGAACTCGGCCTCATATTCTGCCACGGTCTTTCCCTCCTGCTTGAGGTTCATTAACTTCCTCCTCATCTCGGTGTGAACGGCTTATGGAAAATACTTGTGGTCGAACCGCACCCAGAACTCCTGAATACAAAGGATGTCTCTCTCCTCCGTGGTGGTAATGGACTCCCACCACTGCAACGCTGACCCCAACAGCTTCAAAGTGGCCAGTATATGTTTCTGTACATCCGTGCACTCGTACATCCTCAAGTGCCTTTGGATGTTCTTCTTTCACTGACTAGACACAACGACGTCGGAGCTACCTGCAAATTCCGGAGGGTGTGCTTTCTAAAAAGCATCACGAACACGTTCCCAATAAGATGGGAATTCATGAGCCTATACTGGCGCGACTACCGGCGCCTGAGGCGGTGATTGCTGTACAACTGCTAGGGCGGCATTTATCGCTTGGGCTATAATAGCGACAACCTCTGCGTCATTCAAGGAGTCCTGAATTGGTGCAGGCTGTGGCTCGGGCTGAGCATCCCTGGGAACTCGCTGTGTACGTGGTGGAGGCATCTGAAATGAGAGTAAAGTCTTATAAGTTCACAGTTATTATCTTAAAATAGCTGAAGTACGAAACATACACAAAAGAATAAAACAATCCTAAAATATAGGGTTCTATATCAAAGAAAGATAAGAGGAAACATAACAAGACGTACAAATCCTAAGGACACTATAACCTGATGCTCTGATACCACATGTGACACCCCGACTAACTAAATACCGGGTAGCTACTCCTTTATACAAATTAATACAAAATGTCAAGTTGGTTCAGTTCATAGCATCACTGTCGAAAATGTTTTAATAATTCCTAACCACCTAATATTTAAAAAGTGAGATGTCAATTTCAATTAAATCCGATTAACATACAACCAATTTAGATTATGAAATGCTAATATAATAACCACAACATAGTCACAATAGAATAACCATGGAATAATAATGGATCTGGAGGAATACTTCTCTAAATAATCCGAATACTGAATACAACCAAATACAAAGTCTGAATCACTAATTAATTACAACCCAAAATCTGAAAATAAAACTGAGTAAGTAAGATGTCTCTAAAAGAAAACGGGTGACATGCCCTACATATGAGTAGATCTGAAATAGAGTCAAGATAGAAAGTGGAGGCATCTACTATCGAGGTCCTATAACTTGCACATCAGCTACAGCACGTCACCAGAATGCAACTCCTACCCTTGGTGTCCTTTTGGCTAGGCACCTAAAAGGTTTTACAAGAAAATAGATTTGAAAGCAAACGGGTCAGAGCCCGATTATGAAAATAGTTTAAAATACAGCAAGTGTTTAATATCATTAAACAGTGAATATAAAATACATGATAGTGCGTGCACTCACATGAGTCCCTCACCCTCAACTAATCATGCACACCTATCGTACCCATACCCATTCTAGTCATTCTATTATAAAACTAGTCTAATTCAATATCTGATTTTTATTAAACTAATCATGGTTTAAATTCCCGGCGTCTTAATATAAACTGAGAGTTTTACCTTCATTCCTCAGAATTAGTTACAATAATTACAAAGTGTTTTCCCATTTTTAACTCTACAAAGATATTACATTAATTCACACTTGTACTTATATAAACAGTTCATTTCAATAATTCAGTATATCAATCTCATCATAATATACAATAATGGTACCCCTAGTATAAGTTGCGGTGAACACATACTCTGCTATCAAATCCCGGTACATCACGTACATAAGGATCACATATTCCGAATCTTTCAGGAATCGTTTCAATAAGTAACAAACACACATAATGGAGGCGAACATAGTTCACATCACATGGGTCATGCACATACCTATGCTCACATGATCATCAGACTTATTAACTCCTAAATAAGTCATTCTCTAATCTATGTCCTCGAGGTTCCAATCTAAATCCCCCCGTAGGCACACAAAGATTAGATGGCCCTGATCGAATGCCGACCTCCCATGATAGCAAGTATAGTAGGTATGTTATACACAGATAACCACATATACTAAGTATTCACACATCTTATATATCTTATAATATTAATAGAGGTATATTTTACATTCCTATACCGTCATTAAATGTTGCACATTTATAAATTCTGAAATAATATACATTAAAAGTTGTCAACCCTTCTCACGTCGTAATTTTAGGTACTTATTTCCTAACCCATAAATGTCATCCGATTTACTACAAAATTCTAAGTTTTTACTCCTCAACATACTTTAATATCACAACTATACGCACTAGTCAACAAGGCAAGGTTAACACTCAATTAAATAAGTCTACTGGAAGTTCTAACTAAAATTAAGCCTAAAAAGGCCATTTTGTTAACTCGTTAGAAATCTAGTTCGAACGAGGTTGTTCGAACGAGCGTCATTCGAATGAAGTCTTCAAATGAACTCGTTAGAAGGGGTACTGTCATCTCGTTAGAAGCTCGTTCGAAGAGGTCGTTCGAACGACCTGGGCAGGTCTTCTAACGAGATGGCAAAAAACGCCCAGAAATTTCCCAACTCATTTTTCTTCATATTTATCTTCTCTAATTCAATTCTAAAATCATCCCAATAAAGTTTTAATGTTTTTAAACTACACGAAGTCCTCCTAGGTCGCTTCTTAACATATTTTTGGGGTCAAATCCTCCTAATCAACATGCAATTATCATAAATCCCCAAATTTTACCCCAAACCCTATGAACATGAACCCATAATTTTATTGTACATAAATACTCATCATTAATTCGTTTTTAAATCATCAAAGTTAAGTTTGTGGATACCAATTTCATCCATAATCATTCTACATGCTATTCCTAATCAAGATTAAGAGTTTCTACAACAATCCCATTGGGTTTTCACCAAAACTTTCAAAGCCTATAAGGTTTATACACTAAACATGGAGGAAATATTCATTGCAATTAATGACATCAAATCACTTGCCTTAAATCCGATGTTCTGGTTCCTTGTTGATGATCAAGGTTGGCTCTCTCTCTTCTTTCCAGTCACAAATCCTTTCAAATTTCTGGTGATGGAAGATGGTTTGGTTTGGAACCTCCTTTACCCTCTTTCTAACTTCTCTCAAAACCTCCGTATCCCACTCTCTTATCTTTTGCTGGTAATGTCCTTAGTGGGCTCTCAAATAATATATAATTTACCTCTAAAATTCGTGGGTTTTAATTCCTCAATTTATAAAATTACCAAAATACCCTTCTAGGTTGCCTGTTTGGCCAAAAAATGCCCCGGGACCCAAACTAAACCCTCGGCTAGTGTTTTTTGACTATTTCGACCCTTCCAGAGGTGTTGGCGCACTCAAAATGATCATTCGGTTGATAAAAATATAATTTACTTTTTAATTTAAATAAATTCATTCTTGACGCGACTAACATGCGCGTCCCAACTAAATTTCCCAAATTGTCGTATTTATGCCTCGTGAAAATTTTAATATTTTCAGTACTCATATATTATCACATATACTCATAAATATTCAATTTTAACATCATACTCAAATACCAACTCACGTCTCGCTAGTATTTACATCCAGATTAATTCCCAATTAATTCTCATTTAATTCAATTAATCCCTTAAATAAAAATCAATAAAATTATGGGGTATTACAAGTACGAATTAAAAATCTGGGTTGATGATTGAAAACATGGGAAGAACATGTCATATTTGGGTTCCTGAATAATTAGAAGATTTGAATTATTCTGGGCTAAATTGTAACGATTTGTAATGTTTAAGTCGTTGGAAATCATCCTAGTGTACGTAGGAATGGTTAGGGACCATTAGTTACCAGTATGGTATATTATCATGGGAGTTGGATAATTGAAAATGGTGAAAATGCATGAAGAAGAAGAACTGCATCTGTCACTTCTCGATCGATCGATCGACTACGAATGTCGATCGATCAATGGAGTCGATCGATCTATGCTCATGGTCAATCGATCAACCTTGGCTCATTTAGGATTCTTTTGTTGGTTGAGTTATAATCAATTTCTAGTGCTTATGAATAACCTTAGATATAATATTATACCTATGTAGGGACTTAGTTAATACCATTACGTATTTAGTGGGTGTCCGTTATAATCATAGGTGTAAGATTAGGAGAGATGGACTGATGAAGATAAACCGATCAAGTCATGTATCAGAGATTAGGGATTTGAGTTATGAGGGAAGCTAACATCAATCAAAATTAATATTAGTAGGTTGGAGATAGTTTATCCACTAAAATGAATAGAGGTGTAACTAGGACCCTTAGAGTCATGTGGATACTCAATTAAAATGCGATAGTGAGATAAATTGTAAAGTAATAAATACAATGGATATTAAATAGAAAATCCTACGTACGATCACTATTATTAGGTTGCGTGTATACCTACTGAATTATATAGATTCTTGGGTGGAGATAATACCTAAAGTATATATATGTCTATATTAGGGTCGAGGTACGATTCTGAACTAATATATGGTAATAGTAAATTTGGGGTCGTGATCAAAGAGTTTCGAACAAATATATTTATAAAATTTCATTAGTGGGGTCGAGGTGATTTTTCGAACCAATACATGAAATAAACCTGGGGTCAAGGTGACATTCTGAACCAATTCTTTTACTGGGTGTCGATAGACCATTCCGAACCAAGAGTCCTTGATGTGTGTTATGAGGACATATTAGTGATGAATGAATTTATAAGTATATATTGTGTGTGGAATGTATACTGTATAGATAATCTAGTTATATGAGTTAGTAGATAATGAGATGCCATGAATACATCTAAAAGTAAATTAAGTAGGGAAACTTAATTATAAAAGGTTAAAGATAACAAGGCGTTAAAAGATATCTAAGTATATAAAATCATGAGATATGATTACTATTACATACTATATGGGCGGTATGGGAACTTATCCGCGTAGGTGAGTTCAGTTGAATAATATAGTCCAATTATCTTGGGTAGTACATCTAGGTGGGCAAAGTATGGGACATTAGGCGTGCACTATAGATGAGGGGTGAGGTGACTCAAGAGAGTGTATGCAAATCTTAACATGTGTAATCAATAACTCATCTTACTGTGATAATCACTTGCTAAATATTTTTTAAAATATTTTGAGTACTAACTCTTGCTATAAAAATATTTTCAAAACCCTTTTAGGTGTCCAACCACAGGGACGCCATACTTGAGAATTCAGTCCAGGGACTCGTAGTTGTAGCATTATGGGGGCTTGAAGCACTTTGCATTAACGATTCATTCATTCAGATATAGTGTAGGATCTCATTTTAGTACTCTCTATATGGACATGTTGTCCATAGACATTATTTCAGATATTCAGTTTTGGATTATATTGGTTTTATTTAGCATTTTTTTATTTTAGCCGATTGTTGATTTGGAAAGACTTTATTCTTTATATATTGTGAGATGGCTTGAATTATAGTATACTGTGAATGTTTAATTATTATTTTCGCATGAGTAATTTTCTTGAGTTAATGGAAGATAAAATTTGACACCGGTCTAATTTAACTAAGGTGATTAGTAATTAAAAAGTTTTCGACAATGATGCTAAGAATAAACCAACTGAGAAACCTATTTTGATTTAATTTAGGACTGATCACCCCAGATTTAATTAGGCAAGGTGTAACAGATGGTATCAAAGCATCAGGTTTAGCGTCCGTAGGATCTGAGCATCTTATTACGATTTCAGCGTTTTGTTCTTTTGATATAGAGCCCTATTTTAGGACTGTTGTTTTTATCTTTGCTTTCTTAAGATATCGTACTTATGCTATTAGATTTTTTATAAACTATGTACTTATACAATTCGATCTATTTTTCAAATGCGACCAAGGAGACAGCAAGAGGAGAGAGCCGATGCCAGGGATAAGGTGAGGTAGGCTCATCGGAGCCATAGATACCGCCACAACCACCACCACCCGAGATGATTTCTACTACTCAAGTGGCAGTCATAGTTGACCAGGCCATTGTTACTTCTATGAGGACCATGGAAGACCATTTCCCTCATCCCCAGGTAGAGCCTCCAGTGGCACCAGTAGTTTTAGTCCCGAAATGGCCATCTTCTTTGCAGTGAGTCAGGGAGACCTTTCAGAAGGGCTATCCGCCCAAGTTTCAGGGCAGTACTGACGTGGTGGAGCCTTGCGACTATAAGAAGAATATTCAGTGCCATCTGTGCATACTTGAATGTCCCGAGGCGTAGAAGAAAATGCTTTCTACTTTCCATCTATCGGGAGAAACTTTATAATGGTGGGAGTTAGTTACCACCGCTGAGGAGAGGGACTTGGTGACGATTACTGAGTTCTGGGTGCGATTTGATCGCATGTACTTTCTGACTATAGTAGAGTCAGAGATGAGGAAGAAATTTAGTTACGTGGTTCAGGGTGATGACTCAGTAGCTGACTATGTGAAGGAGTTCAACTTCTGGATAACTTTATGCCAGACGAGGTGAGAAACGAGGAGAAAAAAGTCAAAGTTCATGAATGGCTTGGCCTGGAGGATCAGGAAATATTTGATCGGTAACCCAACACTGATGACATATACATATTACATTAATTCCTCACTAGTGCAATGTCAAGATCAACGATTCCATGCAAAAGGTAAGCAAGAGAGGTGAGCCTAGCCAACCGGGCAAGGAAAATGGAGGTAGTGACAACAGCACACTGTAGCAGCATACAACGGGTCAGCTAGGGTAGGATTATCGATAGGGAAACTGTGCCAAGAGATTTATGTATGGGAGACATTGATCTGGCACATAGGGACAACAAGGTCCCCAACAGTAGGTTCCTTAGGGCCGTCAGGGCTAAGGGAACCATGGGGGCCAAGTAGGGCCAAGGACAGAGATAGTTCCAGGGGAAGTGTTTCACATGTAGCGTGCAGGTTCAAAAGAGTAGGACATGTCCACAGGGAGATAGGGAACAGTAGCAGGGTGACCAACATGGGTGATATGTTCGTTATCCCTAGCACCAGCATAGGCCCCACAGAAGCAATCAGGCCAGATGCACTACGGGTGTGTGTACAACGTCTGGGATGTTTCTATACATCCAGTACCTCAGGCTCCACCGACAGTCATGGATACATTCCCTATCCATGGGCATAAGGATAGTATTCTGTTTGACATGGGTGCGACACATTCTTTTATTGCTACTAAATTTGCATGAGCAGTCGGTCTTTTAGAGATAGTCAACACTCATCTTATGTGTGTTGAGTCACCGATGGGTAGTGGGTCCCTTATACACTCAATCTGTAGGGGCGTGGACATTATGATCGGGAGATTAAGTCTAGCGCCATAACTTCTAGTGTTAGCTATGGAGGGATATGACATCATCGTAGGCATGGATTGGTTCACAGGTTATAGGGTAATGGTAGATTGCTATGAGAGGACTATTGTGCTTGCCATTTCGGGACATGAGATGTTCCTAGTAGCGATGCCTCTTCCCGAGGGAGGATCGCACACTCATTTATAGTACATTGAGGAAGAGACCTCACAAGAGGTGGTTGTTTCTCTGGACTCAATCCCATCCATGAGGGATTTTGAGAACGTTTTCAAGGAGATACCAGGTTTACCACCCAACAAGGAGATTGAGTTCGTTATCGACTTAGCACCGGGGATGAGACTGATTGCTAGAGCACCGTATCGCATGGCTCCTTCAGAGATGTGAGAGTTGAGAGAGAAAATTTAGCAGCTCTTGGGACAAGGTTTCATTCGACGGAGTACATCATCGTGGGTTGCACTGGTGTTATTTATGAAGAAAAGGGATGTTTCACTTCATTTGTGTGTAAACTATAGGAAGATGAACAAGGTGAAGATACATAATAAGTATCCGTTATCTAGTATTGACGACTTGTTTGATCAGTTGAGAGGGGATGCATACTTCTCAAAGATCGATTTGAGGTCAGGTTACAATTAGTTAAGCATTTGAGAGGAGGACGTTAGCGACGACTACTGATCTAACACAAAATGGAATTTATAGCACCCATAAAATCCATAAATATAGTGATAAAGTCAAATGAAAAAACCATGGGAATAAAAATACATTTTTGTAACACCTCATATTTCTGAGCATTTAAAATTGAATTAATTTTCTAAAATTTTAAATTACACGTGTGACATAATTTAATGAAATAAAATATTATGTGTTAATTAAATTATTAATCAGGGAGAATTGATTAATTTTTATTGAATAAATTTACTACGTGAATAATGTTTTTGCATTTTACGTCCTAGTGAGTGATAGTGACGTGACAGTAGTATTTCTCAACCCGGTGCCGTGTGTAGACTATATGAGGTTAAGATAGGAAATTACTGTATACTAACTCGGATGATGATTTTAAGGTCACGATTGATTCTGAAGGGTCTAAATAGTCAGAATAGTGTACCTGGGGGTAGTATTTGGGTCCCGAGGCGACTGTAGACTAAATCGGCACTAAGAGAGGACGTTTCAGTCGTTCGAGAGATTTGGGTAGAGAGTAATCCAAAATTATAACTGTTATATGTTCCCCTTTCGGTTAGAAGCTAGGGTAAACACAAAGTTGAAAGAGAGGAGGCCATATGAGGGGAAGCAGAGGAGAAAACCAAGGCTTTCCACACAAATTCTAACCCAAAACATTGCCAGAATTGTAATCGGAGCAAGGGAAGATCAACTCTATCATCCTAATCATGAAATCAGACTTGCTTGATAAGTCAAGTGTTTATCTTGCATGTTTTAATTTAGTTATAATACCCATATAGAGTAGGCATTATAATATCATGAATTTTAATTATTTTCTTTAGGTTTAAGTGAATAAAATTGATGAATTGGGATAGGATTGCATGAAGAATAAATCCACTGATGTAAATAATTCATAATCAGATGATGTTTGGTGATCACCATGGAAGAAATATGGATAAATCCTAAGTTATGGAGGAAGAACAATGAAAATTAGGTTTTTTTGATAAATATTCGATTTGATTTATTCTTGGGTGTTTTCTTAAGGATTTATTGTGTTAAAAACTTTAGAAACGACCCTTATACATATGAATGATGATTACTTATGTTGGTTAGGAGTGTGGAAGTCTTGAATGAAAGTTACGTAAACAAAATTGGTGAAAAAATAAAATTGCGTAACGAGGAAGATGACCGGTTACATTTTGAATCGGTTCGGCATGGCGAATCGATTTGGTTTGTCCATAATTGAGAAATTTTACTTTTTAAACCCTACATTTTGGAAAAGTTAATGGGGGTACTTTTGGGACATCTTAAATTCAGAATGAGGATTATATGGAACATAATGAGAGAATTAAGGCGAATACCTTTGAGATAGGAATTATGAAAATAAGGAATTTGAGGGAATAATGAAGGATCATGAAGGGAAGTGAATATAGGATTTGGACCACTAGTGTATGAGTGTAATAGCTAATGATATTATTAAAGGGTAACTAGGACCCTTAGGGTAGTGAGCGATACCCGAAGAAATATAATAAGAGGCGAAAATGGTAATTATTTGTACGATGAGTCTGCGAGAGATATATACTATGTACGAACTTATATGATGGGTTGTGTGTATACCTATTAATTTATATACATATATAGGTTGTGTGAATACATGTGGTTTTGATTGATTACGTGTGTGAACATACCCACGTTGCTTGGTATTTGGAGGTTTTCGCACAGAGGGTGATCCCACCTTGGCCATTCCAACGAGGTCTGGATTTGTACTATAGAACATGGAACTTAGGGCAGCTCACTATGGGTATTTCTTCGTGAGGAGGACCTATCTTTTGAGTATGTTAGGTATGTGCGTATCCCAAAAGGCTTAAAACCATGTTCACCTCTGTTGTATGCTGATTTATTTTTGGTTCGAGGAGATATGCCGAATCATTTGTCCTTAATTTAGTACGAGAGGTACATGGACTTGATAGCAGATATGAGAGAAATCACGAGGGGAAATTTAGGGGATGCTATAGTTGTATATATTATATGTTTGTTAAATATATATAAGTACATTATATCTATTTATGTGTGTGATGGTAGAACTGATAAATTGTGTACCTCTAAAAGTAACTAAGTAGAAAAATTTAATTAATTGACTCAATAGTAATACGTGAATACATTAGTTATTAAGATTATGGTAGCGTGTCATATGGGTATTACGAGTGAGCTATTTTTATCGAGATTATCTAGGTACGTTATTTACTTGGGATGGGTAGTATAGCTAGATAGGGTATATTAGGCGTGCACATTAGTTGAGAGATGGGGATCTTAAGAGAGTGTATGTAAAAAATTACATATGCATCAAACTATTTTCTTGGGCTCTGACCCATGTCAAAAATATTTTCAAAACCTTTCAAGTGTTCAGCCACAGGGATGCCAAGCTTAACGTTTCTATCCAGGGATGCATAAGTTTCTTTAGACGCTTTAGCTCATTCACTGCTAGATAGGATTTCTCTTAATATCTCATTTGGGTGTATTGCCCGTCAGACTATTTACTTCTCCAATTTATTGATCATATTCTATTAGGATTCACTTTTTTAAGTCAGACTTATATTAGGATTTGTTTGGGCACTGATGGTTTATTCAATCTCATTTATTTATATATATGTCGTGTGACTATTCAGAGTATTATTGTGTCGATGGTTTGGTTAAATTAATTTATTTTCCCATGTTGTTATTATAATGGAAGAACGAATTTGGCGCCAACTTAATTTGACTTAGGTGATTAGTAATTAATAAGTTTTTCGACAGCGATGGAATGAATGAGCCACATGAGATTCATGTATGTTTTAATAAAGGACGGATAACTCATGGTGAAAATATGAGAGGTGTCATAGATGCTATCAGAGCATCAGGTTCTATTATACATTGGATTTTTACGGTTTACTATGACTTCAGCGTAGCGTTCTTTGACATATAGCCCTATTTTTAGGACTGTTGCATTCACAAATACGCATTTGAGATTTCAACCTTCTCCTATTATATTTGTATTAACTAGAACTCATATAATTCGATATGTTTTTATATGCAACCCAAGCTGTAACACCCCATAATTTTGAGGATTTAATATTTAATTATTTTTGGGAGTTATAAAAATATTTAAATTGGAGAAACTTAAATTCATGAATTGGAGAATTTATTTGAGTGAGCCGAATTAATTATAATTGACGACTTTTAAGTTTAATTGTTTGAAATCTCGCGTGTCGCATTGTGAGGTTAAAATTGGAGAATGTCAAAATGTATTTCGGATGATAATTCTGAGTGCACAGTTGAGTCCGAATGGGCCGAGTTAGTCAGAAAAGAGTACCCGGGGGTAGCAATTGGGTCTCGGAGCATTTTTGGGCATAGTCGGGCCCACACGGGATGAGTTAGGCCATTTTAATTAGGCCCATATGGCCAAAAATGGGGTAAGGGCATTTTAACCTAAATGGAGAAGTGTTGAATGGCAGTTAACACAACTCTAAACCTAGGGTTTGAGAGGGAATTTGGGGGAAAGTAAATCAAGAGCCAGTTTGGGGATTTTGGAGCCAAATTAAGGAACTACACCAACGGATCAGACTCTATGAACAATTCCAGGCAAGTGGTTAACTGTTATGATTCCTAAATTGATGATAATTGTGTGTATATGAAAATTCGTTTTGGGTGTGTAACCATAGTTAAAATTGTGTTTTTCTGAATTTAGAGTAATGGGCAGATTGAATTACTCAATAAATGTTAAGTTATGATTTGGGACTGTTAAGTGTAAATTGTAGAGTGGATTACAATATGTATTAGTGATTAAATGGACCTAATATGGTGGGGTCGGATTTGGTAGAACGATACCCGGGTGAGAAACCCAAATCGAATATACTAAGGGTTTTGTATAAATTTGTTGATGGATTAAGGTCTCAAGGGTGTTTAGAACCTTTTCTTGTTTGGGGAATATGTTAGTTGTGATTTGGGTAAAGGTTTGGGAAGAAACAAAAGCTTGAGGGTTCGTTAATGGATGAAATAGCAAGACGATCACCTATTGAATCTATCGATCGACCCAGGGGTATCGATTGATTGATGGTCCCAAGATTTTGGTAGTTTCGTCAGTTTTGTATGTAAAGAGAAATTTATTTAAGATTTGACCCTTTACTTTTATTTAGTGATAAATTTATATGTGGAACATATTTCCTTAACAATTATAGGGTGATATAATTGGGTTTAGGAGGGTGAAAATGGTATGTCATGAGATGAACGAATTTCGAGAAATATTCATAAGTATTGGGGTTGGGTCGAGGAATAATATTCGGGTATTGTAGTTGGGTGACGCTACATGATTAAAGGAATTGAGGTGAAATAAATTAGTTATGGGGAGAGATATAGACTCGGAAAATATTAAGTTACGGGCCAAGTGAGCGAGTCTAGGTATAATGGTTGGGCGACACCGAGTATTATTTTCATTAATGTGTAATTAATTAGATTAGAGTGGGACTGTAGACTCGGGAACGTATTAAAATTAATTAATGTGTAATTAATTAAATTAGAGTCGAACTGTAGACTCGGTAATGTATTAAATTAATTAATGTGTAATTAATTAAATTAGACGCGGACTGTAGACTCGGGAACATATTAAATTAATTAATGTGTAATTAATTAAATTAGAGTCGGACTGTAGACTCGGGAACGTATTAAGTTAATTAATGTGTAATTAATTAATCTAGAGTCAGAGTGTAGACTCAGGAACGTATTAAATTAATTAATGTGTAATTAATTAAATTAGAGTCCGACTGTACACTCGGGAACGTATTAAATTAATTAATGTGTAATTAATTAAATTAGAGTCGGAATGTAGACTCGGGAACGTATTAAATTAATTAATTTGTAATTAATTAAATTAAAGTCGGACTATAGACTCGGGAACGTATTAAATTAACTAATGAGTAATTAATTAAATTAGAGTCCGATTGTACACTCGGGAACGTATTAAATTAATTAATGTGTAATTAATTAAATTAGAGTACGATTGTAGACTCGGGAATGTATTAAATTAATTAATGTGTAATTAATTAATCTAGAGTCAGACTGTAGACTCAGGAACGTATTAAATTAATTAATGTGTAATTAATTAAATTAGAGTCCGACAGTAGACTCGGGAACGTATTAAATTAATTAATGTGTAATTAATTAAATTAGAGTCGGACTGTAGACTCGGGAACGTATTAAATTAATTAATGTGTAATTAATTAAATTAAAGTCGGACTGTGGACTCGGGAACGTATAAAATTAATTAATGTGTAATTAATTAAATTAGAGTCGAACTGTAGACTCGGGAACGTATTAAATTAATTAATATGAAATTAATTAAATTAGAGTCGGACTGTAGACTCGGGAATGTATTAAATTTATTAATGTGAAATTAATTAAATTAAAGTCGGACTGTAGGCTCGGGAACGTATTAAATTAATTAATGTGTAATTAATTAAATTAGAGTCGGACTGTAGACTTGGGAAAGTATTTAATTAATTAATGTGTAATAATTAGATTAGAGTCCGGCTGTAGGCTCGGGAAGGTAATAAATTAATTAATGTGTAAATTAATTAAATGAGACTCGGACCACAGACTCGGGCTAGTGTTAATTAATTAAATGAGAGTCGGATCATAGACTCGGGAAAAATATCATATAAATTAATGTGTGAATTAATTAAATTAGAGTCGGACCATAGACTCGGGATAATGATAATTTAGAAAGTGAGAAAATTAATTAAGTTGAGTCAGGCCAGGGACTCCGGAAATTACAGGCTAGTGTTACAAGTTGTGAGTACACGGTGAAGTCGGGTTTTATATATATATATATATATATATATATATATATATATATATATATATATATATACGGTGTAGCGATAGTATATATATGTGTATATATTGTGTGTGATATTAAATATTTGTGAGTAGATATTTATTTAATTATATACTCTAGTGCTATCAAGGGAGGTTGCGCGATGTGGGTGAATCCCCTAGCTTGAGGAGTAGGGTGAGTATATCCCCAGGTCATAGCGTTCAGTATATGGGTGATGGGCTTATCTCACTTTCAGGGAAGGAATATGACCGCCTCCATTTCGTTATGTTTGGGCCAGGTTGGTGAGCGATTCCAACTTGGGTAACTAGGTTATGTTAGCACACCTAGTGAGATAGCACTTTAGAGGGAATCATCCGGCGAGGGTATACTCGGAGGGATGGATATACGTATGATATATGTGTGGATGTTTTAGTAAAGGTACGTATATAATGGTATTACATATTATATGCAGGTAATAATACAGTGTGTGATGTATTTACTTCATATAACTCGTGACACAGTTATATGCTATTATTTAAGAAGGAATTAATTACGTTAATTGGTGATACAACTTATAATTCTTGAATAATTATACTCGGGTTAGAGTAGTATGGAAAGGGAAGGTTATACCAGGAGTAGTTGGACAGGGTAGTACAGCTACGTGGGGTTAAGATAACCGTTAGGTGTGCACAATAGCGGAGGGGTGAAAATGTCCTCAAGAGAGTACGACACTTGCTTAAATACGAAGCGCATTCATGCATTTTAAAATGTTTTGGGATCTAACCCTTGCTATAAAACTTTTTTCAAAACTTTTTAGGTGTCCAGCCACAGGGACGCCAGGATTGATATTCTATTCCAGGGATACGGAGCTGCGGCATATGTGGATGCTAGCAGGACTTTGGATTAGATGCATTTTTTAAACATTCCTAGAGTAGGAATCATCTATCAGTTTCAGTTTTATTTACAGCTGGTCGCCCAGTCTTCTCAGTACAGTTTTCAGATGGATTTATTCAGCTGTTGGATGGTTGTATTGGATTATTCATTTTGGTGGCCGATGGTTTATTCAGTAAATTATTTAATTAATTATTTAGTTGAGTTTCATCCAGTTGTGTGAATGGTTTATATTTATTTATGCATGTACTATTTTGTTTAATTAAAAAGTTAAAATTTGGCACCAACTTTTGGAATATTAGGTGGATAGTAAGTTTTAAAATGTTTTTGACAGTGATGCTAAGGATGAACCAACTGGGACTCCTGCTTTAATTTGGTATAGGATTGATCACCCGGTATTTTATTGGGCGGGGTGTCACAAATGGTATCAGAGCATCCGGTTCTAGTGTCCTTAGGATCTGTGCGGCTTTTCACGTTTCGGCTCCGTAATCTTTGATATAGAGCTCTATTATAGGATTGTTGTATTCTTATACATATGCGCATTTACGTTCTTCTGCCAAATTTAAATTTGAGGGTGAACTCATTCGATTCTCATTCCGGATGTCGCCCAGGAGAGAGGGAGCAGCTAGGGCAGTAGGGGGAGTTTAGACTAGGGAGGCTCATCAAGAGCAAGAGTTAACGCAGAAACTGCCATAGATGATTTCGGCAGCGCATGTAACTGAATTGGTGGCACAGGCAGTTGAAACGATGATGATCACAATGGCAACGTACTTTCCACGAGATCAGCCACAAGTGTTAGTGGCACCAGATGTT
This sequence comes from Sambucus nigra, assembly GCA_949130495.1. Lineage (NCBI taxonomy): Eukaryota > Viridiplantae > Streptophyta > Magnoliopsida > Dipsacales > Adoxaceae > Sambucus > Sambucus nigra. The sequence goes on from OX422215.1 coordinate 346,582,640, forward strand.
CAAGCCCACCCGGGGCCGTCGGGGTGGCAGCAAGTACGGGAGGTTTTTCAAAAAAGGGCATCCACCAGAACTTTGAGGGGGTTCAGATATAGTGATAGCGTGTCAGTGGATGAGAGATATCCAGTGTCACCTACTCATGGTATATTACAATGAGGTGCAGGAGCAAATGCTAGCCACTTTTAGTTTAATGGGAGCAGCGCTACAGTGATGGGAGTCAATCACCACAGTTGAGGAAGGGGATACACTAGTTATTGCAGGGTTTTGGGTGCGGTTCGACTTCTAGTATTTTTCCTCCAGCAGTTGAGACCGAAATGAGAAGAAAATTTAGAGAGGTGACTCAGGGAGACCGTTCAGTGGTCGATTATGAGGAAGAATTTACTCAGTTGGCAGATTCGGTACCGGATGAGGTAAGCGAGGAAGAGAGAAATAAAGTAAGGTTTGTGGATGGGTTAGTTTGGAGAATCAGACAACATTTAATTGGTAATCCCGCATTAGTAGCCTATATTGATGTCATTAACGCAACACTCGTCCACTGCCAGGAATATCGCTTCCACGTGAAAGGAAGCAGGAAGGGAGTGGAAGCCAGCCAGTCGGATAAAGTAGGAGGGTTACTAGTGGGGTATCCCAGCAGCATACAGGGGGAGATAAGGGGTAGGAGTTTCGGTAGGGAAATCATGCCAAACGATTAAGAGCTGGAGACTATCGACAGGACGATCAGTAAGGAAGGGTTCAGTGGAAGGGTAAATTTCATCGGAGGTGTTCATTTATGGTGAAGCGGGGCACATGAAGAGATATTGTCCTCAACGAGGCATGGGTCAACTACAGGACAAGGTCCTGGATGTACAGCCACTATAGCAAGTCATGTGTGCGTTCGGGCAGGGAGAAGATTCTCCAAAACCCGAGGATCAGCCGTTGCAGCTAGAGTATGGAGGTAATTATTTTTACCCTATGGCATGGGGTATATTTGTAAGTGACAAGGAGGATGTCACAATATAAGACTTTGTTTTCACTAGAGTTTGCGGGTGAGTCGAATTTAGTGGGTGGGTTGGCCGTAGCAACCATAGTATGTGGATAAACTTTCCATGGGGTAGCGGAGTTCTTGTAACACCCCGCCTAATTAAATACCAGGTGATCAGTCCTTTATTAAATTATAATCAAGGTGAACAGTTGGTTCATTCTTAGCATCACTGTTGTAAAAATAACTTTTCCAATTTAAACACCCTAAATAATTAAGCAAAGTGTTAAAATCATTTTCGACATTACTTTCCAAATTATATTTTATAAACCAACATTTAAAACTTTACATAATTCATAGTTACAGAATCACACAACAAATATCCTGCAATATATAATCCAAATAATTAAACTTTCAACTAGTTGATTCCAACATTTAAAACTTAAAGGAAAAACATCTTGACAATAATAAATCCCAATGTGTAAATACTGGAAATAAACAAATCACAATATCCAATAAAACAACTGAATAATGGAAAAGGGCGACACATGCCCAACTGGATAAAATAATGCTAGGAGTGGAATAAAAAATGAGGTCGTCTAAGCAAGAGGCCTGCAACTCCCACCTAAGCTGCAACACGTTCCTTCCAAAGGATCCTATGCAAGACGCCCCTATGGCTGGGCACCTGTAATATATACATATATGAAAGAGAGAAAGAAAATGGAAACAGGTCAGAGCCCGATTGTAAAAAAAGTTTAAAATTAGTTTATCAAGTATTTAAAATGTTTACTGGCTAATGCAACAATATACTAGTGAGGCACTCCCTTGAGAAATTCTCACCTCTCTTCTAATCTGCGTACCTATCGCATTAAACTTCCCAATGGTTTAACTTTTCCTATCTTAGGCTGCTCGAAAGATTTTAAATTGACAAATTCAATTTTTTAAGAGGTTAATTTTTATTTAACAACAAAGTTCTCATTTAAACCTTATTTGATAATAAAGTTTCTCAGTAATATATTATACTTTTCAAACACTCATTTCCAAGTTGAAATAATTATTCATTTCTTACTTACCATAGACACAGTAGGTAGTCCCCAAATTCTAGATTTAAATATGTATATATTAAATTCTCATATAATATATATATTCTAACAACACCCCATATAACAATTATGGTGAGGGCATACTCTGCTATCCTGTCCCCGTATCACTCGTACTAAGGGATATACAAGTTCGGAATCACTCTCGAACTGCATTGACAAAAAACACAAACAATATTGAGGCGAAGCATAGTTCCAAGTCTCTAAGAGGTCAGCACATACCCTCACGTCTCTTAGGACCGTCTGACTATCGATCTGATAGCCTGAACCAAAGAGTTCTATCTTCTAGGGTATGAGTCAATATCCCCCATAAAGGTCCCATCGAGATAAGATTGTCCCAGCGCGGTAACCTCAGGGATAGCAACTAGCGCGGGCATGATTTTTACACGTATAGAGTAGATGTATCAACACAGTCATATAAATATACTACTTTTACCATATCAATTTCAGTACACTCTCACGACCCATAATTATGATATTTGTCCTTATTACTCGTTATTTAGTTATCACGTATAACGGTTTGTCTATTTTTCTAATTTGTGGGATTATTCCAACTTACTACGTAACACTCAGGGGTTCCTATCTTTCAAAGTGTAATTTCAGTAGGTACTCATTTATTTTACACATATCTTCCTTACGAGTCTCACCCTTTAACACAAGTTCCCATTGTCCTTTATATGTAAAACAACCCCCCCGTGAGATGTTAATCTCGTATTACATTAACGGGTCCATATACTTCTAAGGTCCTACTGGTCTTCTTTATATCCCGAAAGGTATTAACATTAATATCTAAGAATGTCTAATCATTTAAGTTGGAATGAACTATTAAAAAGGGAATATGAGTTATACAGGAGGGGTCGATCGATCGATGGCAGGTTTTCGATCGATCGAACCATCGATCGATCGAGGCTCTATGGTCGATCGATCGATCAAGCAGGTATGGCAAAAACTGCAGAATACCAGTTACGGGAATTATCATCCAAAATCATCCAAATCCAAGTTTTTAACTCCTAAACTCCCAGAAATTTATACCACAAGCATTATAAACCCAAATGAACAATATTCTACGTAAGGCATGCGAGTTTTCATCACGAAACATGGATTAAAATGGCCAAAATCTATACAATTCTCATGAACCCTAAAAATTTCTTCAACTTACTTCTTCTCATTCTTTTTACAGAATTTATACTTCTAATCCAACGTAAATTCATGGTTCAACCTCTACATGTGAAGGGCAATTCCAGAATGATGTTTATATCTCTACAACATGCGATTTCTAACCTCCAACATAGGTTTTCTTTCATAAAAACTCATCCTAATCAACCCTAAACTAATATGAATTAAGAATTAACTAAATTAAGCAAGATAAATACTTGCTTGGGGATGTTTGTTTCTAATTTGTGGATGAAATCAGTGTGGTGGTGATCCTCGTTGCGCGATCTATCGTTTGGCGGTGACGGCGGTGCAAACGGAGGAGTTCTTGGCCTAGAACTCCTTGGTAAGCTTTTCCTTTCCTTCTCCAATGGCCTTCTCTTGTTTTTGGTTGTGTTTAACCTAAAAGACAATCCTAAGAATCTGCTATAACCTAGAAAATTCGTAGGTTTCCAAGCCTAAAAATGCAAAATGCCTGAAACGCCCTCCCGTGGTGTTAATTAAGCCTAAAAACGCCCCGAGACCCAAACTAAACCCCCGGGTACATTATTTTGACTATCTCGACCCTTCCGGACACTTTGGCGCTCTCGAAATGACCATACGGGTGACTTATAATTTATTCACTTTTATTAATCAATATTTAGTCCCGACATGACACGGGCACGTCTCGACTTAAATTTCCAAAATTGTCATTTTATTCACTCGTGACATTTAATAGAACCAATATTATATATTACTTTGGTCATTAGTAATATTCAACAAGTTTCCAATGATTACTAACTCTCGTCACGTTAGTAATTATAAAAATAATTAATTTTCGGATTTATATTAAATTAATAACTCACATCAAATTTAATAAATCCCCAAATTTAGAAAGCATATTAGAAAGCATAAAAATACGGGGTATTACATTCTTCCCCCTAATAACGGAATTTTGTCCCGAAATTCAGAAAATAAGGCATACCTGGTAAGAATAAATCTGGGTATCTCTCGTGCTTATCTGCCTCGCGCTCCCAGGTGTATTCCTCCACATTATGATGCTCCCACTGGACCCGTACAAGCGGAACTACCTTCTACCTCAATCTCCTTTCGTTATGGTATAGGATAGCCACTGGTCTCTCCTCGTAACAGCTGTCAGGCTGTAAGTCTATCTCTTCTATCGCGATGTGGGTGTGGGCCATATCATCCCGAAGGTATCATCTCAACAATAAGATGTGGAATACATCGTGGATGTGATGTAAATGCTCTGGCTGTCCCAATCTGTATGCTACCGGCCCAATCCTCTCGATAATGGGAAATGGTCCGACGTACCTCGGGGAAAATTTCCCTTTCTTCCCGAATCTCATCACTACCTTCATAGGAGATACACGTAGTAATACTTGGCCCCCACATTAAACTCTAGGAAGAACCATTTTGCATCGGCGTAGCTTTTTTGCCTGTCCTGGGCTACTCGAATGCGGCTCCTGATAATCTTAATCCTAATGAAGATTTCCGGAATCACCTCTGGTCCGAGCAACTTGTTATCCCCCACCTCTAGCCAACAAGTTAGGGAACGACAAGGCATTCCATACAAAGCCTCAAATGTAGCCATGCCAATCGTGAACTGAAAAGAGTTATTATAAGCGAACTCCACCAATGGAAGATGTGGCTCCTAATATCCTCCAAAATCAAGTACACACATGCGTAGCATATCTTCCAATATATGATTAGTACGCTCTGTTTGTCCAACTGTCTGTGGGTGATAAGTTGAACTTAACCTCAACTCTGTACCCATAGCCTCTTGAAAGCTCTCCCAGAAATGCGACACGAAAATCTTGTCTCTATCTGACACAATATTCAGGGGCATCCTATGTAATCTGACAATCTCAGCAATGAAAAATTGAGCATACTGATTCGTGGTATAGTCTGTCCGCACTGGCAGAAAATGAGCCACCTTAGTCAAACGGTCCACAATCACCCAGATGGAGTCGTGGCCCCGCTGTGATGTAGGCAACCCAGTAATAAAATCCATGGAAATACTCTCCCACTTCCACGCGGGTATTTCCAATGGCTGAAGCAACCCTGACGGTTTCTGGTGGTCCACCTTTACCAGTTGGCAGGTAGAACATTTGGACATGAACTCAACAATGTCCTTTTTCATCCCACTCCACCAGTATTGTCGACTCATATCCTGGTAAATCTTATCTCCCCCAGGATGTACAGAAAATCGGGACCCGTGAGACTGGGTCATCACTGCATGACGTAAGTCTGCTCCTTCTGGGACCACCAATCTCCCATTAAACCTCAAACCCCCATCTGAACTAACAGAATAGGACTCAGCACCCTCAGCTAAAAGTCGTATAATCTGCTTCTGGCAAAATGGGTCTGCGGTCTGCGCCTGTATCACCCTCGTAACAATCTCGGGTGTCACTATCATAACAGATATGAAGGAACGGGCTACTACGTCCTGATGACCCAACTCTTTCCACTTTTCTTTCTAGATGTCCGCTACATCGTCTACCGGTCTATGGCTCAACGCATCAGCAACTACGTTGGCCTTCCCCGGATGGTACTATATGTCGAACTGATAGTCCTTCATAAACTCTAACCACCTGCACTGACGCATATTCAGCTCTCGCTGAGTGAATAGGTACTGCAGTGACTTGTGGTCTATGAAGAAGCGAAATTTCTCCCCCAATAAACAGTGCCTCCATATCCTCAATGCAAAAATGACCGCTGCTAACTCTAGGTAATGTGTGGGATAATTCTTCTCGTGGGGCTTTAGCTTGCGGGAGGCAAAACCTATAGCCTTCTCCTCCTGCTGAAGTACTCCCCGAAGTCCTCGTAAAGAGGCATCAGTGTAAACTAGATACTCTACGCCCGACTTAGGTAAAGCAACGACCGAAGCTGAAGTAAGCTTGTCTTTCAGCTCGTCGAAATACAATTGATAAGCATCATCCCAAACATATGGTACCCCCTTGCGAGTTAGGTTTATCAATGGACCCGCTATTTTGTAGAACCCCTGAATGAATCTTCTGTAGTATCCGGATAATCCCAAGAAACTACGTACTTTTGTCGGTGTCGTGGGATGTCCCCACTCCCTCACCGCTGACACTTCACTCGGGTCAATTGCTATCCCTTATTTAGAAACAACATGTCCCAAGAACTGCACTTCACGTAACCAGAACTCGCACTTCTCGTACTTAGCATACAGCTGATGCTCTCGTAGATTCTGAAGATCCCGCCTCAAGTGCTTGGCATGCTCTTCCTAGGAGTGTGAATATACCAGGATGTCATCTATGAAAATGATGACAAACTGATCCAAGAACTCTCTGAATACTCGGTTCATCAAGTCCATGAATACGGCTGGAGCATTTGTGAGTCCAAATGGCATCACTCTGAACTCATAGGACGCATATCTCATCAAGAAAGATGTCTTTGAAACATCCTGCTCCCTAATACCTAGTTGATGGTACCCTGACCTCAGATCTATCTTCGAAAAGAAAGTTCCTCCCCTCAGCTGGTCGAACAGATCATCGATTCGAGGCAACGGATACTTGTTCCGTATCTTGACCTTGTTCAGCTTCCGGTAGTCCACACATAGCTTCATTGAACCATCCCTCTTTTTCATAAAAAAAACTGGAGCGCCCCAAGGTGAGGTACTCCTGCGAATGAAGCCCTGACCTAACAGCTGCTCTATCTGATCTCGTAACTCTTGTATCTCCTCCGTAACCATACGGTATGGAGCGCGTGCTATAGGTCTAGTATCCGGTAATAAATCTATGATAAAATCTATCTCTCGACTGGGGGGTAGTCCTTGTATCTCCTGAAATACATCGGAATACTCACAAACAACTGGAATCGAGTCTAAGGGAATCACAACCTCCTTAGAGGTATCCTCCTCTATGTAATACAAATGAGCGGTCGAGCCTCCCTCTGGGCAAGGCATCGCCACTACAAACATCTCTTTCTTCGGAATGGCAAAGATAATACTCCCATCGAAACAATCTATCATGGCTCTGTAAGCTGCGAGCCAATCCATACCAATAATGACGTCGTGCTCATGCATATCTAAGACTAACATGTCTGCTGGTAATATCAAGCTACCAATCTCTACTCCCACACCCCGTCATATAAAGAAAGTTAGCGATCCATTTCCCGATGGTGAGTCTACACACGTTATAGTGCTCTCTATTATGGATAATAACCCTACGGCCTTCGCAAAATGGGTAGCTATAAAATAGTGTCTCCCCAGTATCAAATAAAACCTGACCCATAGTACCATGGATAGGAAACATACCCTCAATCGCGGGTGGTACCTGTGGAGCTACTGCCTGGTGGACGTTATAGACACGCCTAACTGCCCCTACTGTACTGGAGCAACTGGAATGGCTGGTAGGGCTGGTACCTAAGCTGGTGCTGGGAGGGCGGCTGAAAAAAGTGGCCTCTGTGGCTCATTACGGGCACCCTACTACGGTGGGACCCTATCACCCTCTGGAAAATCCTGGCTCTTATGGCCATTCTTGCTGCACCCGAATCATCGGCCCTTGAAATTTCCTCCCCTCTGACCCTGCTGACCACGGCCTTGTTGGCCGTTATCACCCCTCCATTGGCCCTGTTGGCCCTGATGAAAACACTGTTGACCCTGTTGTCCCTGCTGCTGGTGGTATTGGCCTTGCTAGCCCTAGTGATTAGGTTGGCCCTGCTGACCCTACTTAAATCCCCCAAATACCTGCCTGGAATCACCTGATCGGAACCACTTGGTAGGGTCCCCCTGATGGGAACTCTGCTCATGCTGACGAGTCTGCCCCTGAGATGTCGGTGCTCCACTAGCGCCACTACCCCATGTCCTGCCCTACTGGCCGGACTCTCCTGCTCGCTTGCTTACCTGCAGATGGAAACGGTGATCTTGGCACTGTAGCAAAGCAGCATTGAGTACATCTGTGTAGGTACTCAGAGATAGATTCCCTATAAGGTGCTGACGGATCCTCCAAGCTAACCCATCCACAAACAATAGTATCTTCTTACCCTCAGTGTGTGCCTCATCTGGCACTATAGTGAGAAGTCTTGTGAACTCCTTGTGCCTCATCCACACATATATAATACGTGTACCCATCCTTCCGAGTATATCCTCACTTGATAATTCCCTCTCAAATGCCATCTCACTAGGTGTGCTCACTTTACCTAGTTACCTAAGTTGGATTCGCTCACCAACCTGGTTCAAAACAAAACGAAGTGGAGGCGGTCATATTCCTTCCCTGAAAGTGAGATAAGCCCCTCACCCATATAACGGACGCTATGACCTGGGGATATACTCACCCTACTCCTCAAGCTAGGGGATTCACCCACATCGCGCAACCTCCCTTGATAGCACTAGAGAATATAATTTAATAAATATCTAATCACTGATATTTAGTAGCACACACAATATATACACATATATATATACTATCACTACACCGTATATATATATAAAATAAACCCGGCTTTACCGTGTACTCACAACCCGTAACACTAGCCTGAAATCCCGAGTCTCTCGCCTGACTCGACCAAATAAGTTTTCTTACTTATTATATTATTATTATCCCGAGTCTATGGTCTGACTCTAATTTAATTAATTCCCACATTAATTAATGTAATACTTTCCCCGAGTCTATGGTCCGACTCTGTGTTAATTAATTTACACACTTAATTAATTAATACCAATCCAAGTCTATGGTCCGACTTTCATTTAATTAATTTCACCCAATTAATTGCTATAATGATAGCCCGAGTCTATACCTCGACCCTTATTTAATTTAATATCACCTAAATTAACTTATTACCTCCCTGAGTCCACCATCCGACTCTAATTAAATTAATTACCCACCTATTAATTTAATACCTTCCCGAGTCTACAATCCGACTCTAATTATATAATTAGCACAATTATCAATTTAATACCAATCCGAGTCTGTGGTTCGACTCTATTTAAATTAATTTACACACTAATTAATTTATTTCCTTCCCGAGCCTACAGCCCAACTCTAGCTAATTAATTTCACATTAATTAATTTACCACTTTCCCGAGTCTATAGTCCGACTCTATTTTAATTAATTTATCTCCAACCTTATTTCACTACCTTGGCGTCGCTTAGCCAATATACCCGGACTCACTCACTTGATCCGTATCTCCCTATTTTGGAATAACATCCCTCAATTTCCTCCATAGAGTTTCCCCACATAAATTGCTCCTAGTCCCAATTACTATTCCCCGTAATTACTAGGAATATGTATATCATAATTATATAACACTAATTAATGTATGAAAATTAATATATAATTAATTTCCCCCTTATCTCACACACAGGCCGAACTGCCCAGAATTAACCTTCGTCGATCGATCGATGCCCCCCGATCCATCGATCGATCCCTTCGTCCCAGCTCTCCTTCCTTGATGAATAGTTATTCCACATTCTACACATCAAGGGACCTTAGGATAATCAATTTATCTACTTATCTCATGATTTTCGAAATGGGTCTTTCTCCACAACAATTCAATTATCTGTTTTACAATCCAATTTCCAGATTTAATTTCTACTCTTTTATGTTCTGGATTTCTCATTCAAATCATATATACATATTCAGATATCAATCACCTAACTAAATCTTCCTTTGAATTTCATTCAAGTGTCCCATAAACAAAAACCCCATTTTGTACCCATTTACACCCAAAACGAATTTTTAGTATACACATCACTAAAATATGAATTGGATATCACAATTTAGAAGTAAAAATAGTTAACCACTTGCCTGGAATTGTTCGTAGGGTCTGATCCGTCGTCGACATCCCTTAATTTGGCTCCAATAACCTCCAATTTGCCTTTTGATTGTTTTCCCCCAATCTCCCTCTCAAACCATAGGTTAGAATAATGTTGTCTGCTCCTTTTCCTAATCTCCCGATTAGGTTAAAAACCCTTAATCCCGTTTTTCACCTAATGGGCTTAATTAAAGTGGCCCAACTCACTCCGTGTAGGCCCGGCTATGCCCAAAAATACCCCGCGACCCAATTACTACCCCCGGGTACTCTTTTCTGACTATCTCGACCCATCCGGACTCAACCGCGCAGTCAGAATTGACATCCGAATTAATTTATAAAAATCCTTATCTCACACCCCATTTAGTCTATACCGACTCCCGGCTGTGATAAATGCATACCCCATCATTAATACCCGAAACGACGTAATTAAATTATTACTATTCACTTAGTAAATAAATTTCCCTAAACATTAACCATTCACTCCCCGATTAATATTTAAATATATATATTGCCATAATTAATTCAATTAAAATTACAACACACAAGTAATTTAAAATTCCCGAATTAATTAAATATTAAATGCATAAAAATACAGGGTGTTACATACTTCCCCCCTTACAAAGGAATTTCGTCCTCGAAATTAAGATGAACCTAGTGTTCCAACATTCACATCTTTCTCACTAGTCATGCGCCTATAAGCTAGCGATATCTATCTCTCCCGCTTTTCTAACTATAAGTTACACCAATAAGCATTTAGTTAACCAGGGCGCCCATACACCCTGTACCCATGCTTATCCGCACAAATCTTGCCTTAGTTAACCCGGGTGCCCATACACCCTAACCCCGTACTTTACCGCACGAATTTTTTTTTTTACCCGACTATGCTAGTCGTAACCCGTAATATGACTTCTAACCCGTAGTCATCTCACACCCACATGTGTGTATATATATATACTGGTCGGGGTACCCAACCCATGTACTAATAACCAAACATATCCCCATAAATACTTGTCTCTCTACACAAAAGTATATACGCTTACCCTTATGCTACCAAAGACAGCGTAAAATACTGCGCCCTTACTATCGCTAGTCCTTGCGCAAAATAAACCCCGAGCTATCTCTCTTTGCTCAAAAATCAATTTAACCATTCTGATTCACTTCAGTAAACATCCCCACATACTGGGATAAAATGTGAGAACACAATCGCACCACGCAATACAACATCTATACATCCACATATATATGGGCTATACGCCCTCTCTGGTGATACCTAGTATCAACCATACCCTGGTGTCGCGGACACCAAAATTTAACTCCACTATCCACAATAGTTAAATTCCATCGCTATCCAGCCGATGTTTAAAAAGTATTACCAACCCTACTCCCATAATTCTCGAAAGTAGAAATTCCTCGCATAATTCAACCAATTACTCAGTGTACGCCTCCACTCTCCCGTGAATAACACTAAGGAACTCCACTACCCTACGGAAAGTTTACCCACATGCTATGGCTGCTACCGCCAACGCACCAACTGAGTTCGACTCACCTGCGAACTCTAGTGAAAAATAAGTCTTATACTGTGACATCCTCTTTGTCACTCAACAATATACCCTATGCCCCTAGGGTAAAATAATTACTTCTATACTCCAGCTGCAACGACTGGTTCTCGATTTCCGGAGCAGCTTCTCCCTGCCCGAATGCACCCATGATTTGCTTTAGTGGCTGTACATCGAGGACCTCGTCCTGTAGTTGACCCCTGCCTCGCTTAAGGCAATATCTCTTCATGTGTCTCGCTTTTCCCCCAAACGAAACACTTTCTAATATGTTCACCCTGCCACTGATCCCTTCCATGCCAACCTTGTTAGAATTCCTGGCCATCCTGCCGATAGCCTCCAGTTCTAGATCGTTTGGTATGATTTCCTTGCTGGAAATCCTGCCCCTGATCTCCCCCAGTCTGCTACTGGGATATCCCACTGGTATTGTTTCCTTCTGCCTCATCCGACTGGTTAATCCCCACTCCCTTCCCGCTTCCTTTCGCGTGGAAGCGATATTTCCAACAGTGCCGGAGTGTTGCGTTAACGACATCAGTATAATCTACTAATGCGGAATTATCTATTAGATGTTGTCTGATTCTCCAGACTAACCCATCCATAAACTTTGCTTTCTTTCTCTTTTCCTCGCTTACCTCATCCGGTAAAATTTTTTACCAATGTATGAAATCTTCCTCGTAATCGACCACTGAATGGTCTCCCTTTGAGTCTCCTCACAAAATTTTCTCCTCATTTCGATCTCGACCGTTGAAGGAAAAATACTTGCGGTCGAACCGCACCCAAAACTCTACAGTAGCTAGTGTGTCCCTTTCCTCAACTGTGGTGATCAACTCCCACCACTGTAGCATCGCTCCCACTAACTAAAAGTGGTTAGCATTTACTTCCGCACCCCATCGCAATCTCCTATGCGTAGGTGGCGCTGGATACCTCTCTTACTTGACACGCTAGTAATGCACCTGAATAACCTCGCAACTCTGGTGGGTTCCCGCTAAAATAACCTCTCTTTCTTGTTTCCATCCCGACGACCCCGCGTGAGTCTGAACATCCGGCGCCACTAACACTTGTGGCTGATTCCGTGGAAAGTACCTTGCCGTTGTGACCACCGTTGCTCCAACTGCCTATGCCACTCTTTCAGTGACCTATGCTGCCAAAATCATCTATGGCCATTGCTGTGGTAGCTCTTGCTCCTAACGAGCCTCCCCCGTCTCATCTCCCCCTGCTGCCCTAACTGTTCTCTCCCTCCTGGGCGTCATCTGGAATGAGAATCGAATTGTATGAGTTCACTCTCAAATAAGAATTTCGCAGAAGAACGTATATGCGCATACGTATGAGAATACAACAATCCTATAATAGGGCTCTATATCAAAGATTGTCAAGTAGAAACGTGAAAAGCCTCACAGATCCTAAGGACACTAGAACCTGATGCTCTGATACCATCTGTGACACCCCGCCTATTAAAATACCGGGTGATCAGTCCTATACCAAATTAAAATAGGAATCCCAGTTGGATCATCCTTAGCATCAATGTCGAAAACTTTTTAAAACTTACTAACCACCTAGTATTCCAAAAACTGGTGCCAATTTTAAATTAAACAAAACAATACATGCGGAATAAAAATATAAACCATTCACAAAACTGAATGAAAATAAACTGAATCATATATACACAACTTGCCGAATAAATCACCGACCACCAAATAAATAATCCAATACAATAATTCAACACCTGAATGAACTACACCTGAAAACTGTACCGAGAAGTCTGGGCGACAAGCCCTAAATAAAACTGAGACTAATACAAGATTCCTACTCTAGGAATGAATGAATGATGCATCTAATCCAAACTCCTGCTAGCATCCACATATGCCGCAGCTCCGTGTCCCTGGAACAGAATATCGATCCTGGCGTCCCTGTGGCTGGACACCTAAAAGGTTTTGGAAAAATAGTTTTATAGCAAGGGGTTAGAACCCAAAACATTTTGAAAATATTTAGCAAGTGAATTAACTGCAGTAATTTAAAATGCATGAATGCTCTTCATAATAAAGTTAGTGTCGCACTCTCTTGTGGACATTCTCACCCCTCCACTAATGTGCACGCCTAACGGTTACCTTAACCCCACCTAGTTGTACTACCCCGTCCAACTAGTCCTGGTGTAACCTCCCCTTGCCATACTACTCTAACCCGAGTATTATTATTTCTGAATTATAAGTTATCTCACTATTTAACTTATTTAATTCCTTCTTAATTAATAGCCTATAACCGTAACACAAGTTATATCACTTAAATATGACACACACTGTATTATTCCCAAAAATGTTTAACTTAATTAATTTCTCATTAATTAACAGCATATAACTGTAACCCGAGTTATATAAAATAAATACATCACACACTGTATTATTACCTACATATAATATTCACTATCATATTATATGTATCTTACTAAAACATCCACACATATATAATACGTGTACCCATCCTTCCGAGTATATCCTCACTGGATGATTCCCTCTCAAATGCCATCTCACTAGGTGTGCTCACTTTACCTAGTTACCTAAGTTGGATTCGCTCACCAACCTGGTTCAAAACAAAACGAAGTGGAGGCGGTCATATTCCTTCCCTGAAAGTGAGATAAGCCCCTCACCCATATAACGGACGCTATGACCTGGGGATATACTCACCCTACTCCTCAAGCTAGGGGATTCACCCACATCGCGCAACCTCCCTTGGTAGCACTAGAGAATATAATTTAATAAATATCTAATCACTGATATTTAGTAGCACACACAATATATACACATATATATATATACTATCACTACACCATATATATATATAAAATAAACCCCGGCTTTACCGTGTACTCACAACCCGTAACACTAGCCTGAAATCCCGAGTCTCTACCCTGACTCGACCAAATAAGTTTTCTTACTTATTATATTATTATTTTACCGAGTCTATGGTCTGACTCTAATTTAATTAATTCCCACATTAATTAATGTAATACTTTCCCCGAGTCTATGGTCCGACTCTGTGTTAATTAATTTACACACTTAATTAATTAATACCAATCCAAGTCTATGGTCCGACTTTCATTTAATTAATTTCACCCAATTAATTGCTATAATGATAGCCTGAGTCTATACCTCGACCCTTATTTAATTTAATATCACCTAAATTAACTTATTACCTCCCTGAGTCTACCATCCGACTCTAATTAAATTAATTACCCACCTATTAATTTAATACCTTCCCGAGTCTACAATCCGACTCTAATTATATAATTAGCACAATTATCAATTTAATACCAATCCGAGTCTGTGGTCCGACTCTATTTAAATTAATTTACACACTAATTAATTTATTTCCTTCCCGAGCCTACAACCCAACTCTAGCTAATTAATTGCACATTAATTAATTTACCACTTTCCCGAGTCTATAGTCCGACTCTATTTTAATTAATTTATTTCCAACCTTATTTCACTACCTTGGCGTCGCTTAGCCAATATACCCGGACTCACTCACTTGATCCGTATCTCCCTATTTTGGAATAACATCCCTCAATTTCCTCCATAGAGTTTCCCCACATAAATTGCTCCTAGTCCCAATTACTATTCCCCGTAATTACTAGGAATATGTATATCATAATTATATAACACTAATTAATGTATGAAAATTAATATATAATTAATTTCCCCCTTATCTCACACACAGGCCGAACTGCCCAGAATTAACCTTCGTCGATCGATCGATGCCCCCCGATTGATCGATCGATCCCTTCGTCCCAGCTCTCCTTCCTTGCTGAATTTCACCATTAACGAAAATTAAGGTTTTTAATCCAAAGTCTAAACCTCAAATCACATTATCCCACCACATAAACATAGTTATTCCACATCCTACACATCAAGGGACCTTAGGATAATCAATTTATCTACTTATCTCATGATTTTCGAAATGGGTCTTTCTCCACAACAATTCAATTATCTGTTTTACAATCAAATTTCCAGATTTAATTTCTACTCTTTTATGTTCTGGATTTCTCATTCAAATCATATATACATATTCAGATATCAATCACCTATCTAAATCTTACTTTGAATTTCATTCAAGTGTCCCATAAACAAAAAACCCATTTTGTACCCATTTACACCCAAAACGAATTTTTAGTATACACATCACTAAAATATGAATTGGATATCACAATTTAGAAGTAAAAACAGTTAACCACTTGCCTGGAATTGTTCGTAGGGTATCCGTCGTCGACATCCCTTAATTTGGCTCCAATAACCTCCAATTTGCCTTTTGATTATTTTCCCCCAATCTCCCTCTCAAACCCTAGGTTAGAATAATGTTGGCTGCTCCTTTTCCTAATCTCCCCATTAGGTTAAAAACCCTTAATCCCTTTTTTCACCTAATGGGCTTAATTAAAGTGGCCCAACTCACTCCATGTGGGCCCGGCTATGCCCAAAAATACCCCGCGACCCAATTACTACCCCCGGGTACTCTTTTCTGACTATCTCGACCCATCCGGACTCAACCGCGCAGTCAGAATTGACATCCGAATTAATTTATAAAAATCCTTATCTCACACCCCATTTAGTCTATACCGACTCCCGACTGTGATAAATGCATACCCCGTCATTAATACCCGAAACGACGTAATTAAATTATTACTATTCACTTAGTAAATAAATTTCCCTAAACATTAACCATTCACTCCCCGATTAATATTTAAATATATATATATTGCCATAATTAATTCAATTAAAATTACAACACACAAGTAATTTAAAATTCCCGAATTAATTATATATTAAATGCATAAAAATACAGGGTGTTACACTCCTCTTCATACCTAGAAACAATAGAATTCTCATATTTCAAGTTCAATAACTTTCGCCTCATCTCAGTTTGCACGGCGGATGGAAAATACTTGCGATCAAACCGCTCCCAGAATGACTGAATTGGGATAATATCCCTCTCCTCCAAGGTGGTGGTGGTCTCCCACCACTGCAAAGCGTCCCCCACTAGCTTAGAGGAAGCCAACAACTGTTTTTGCACATCTGTGCACTCATACATACGCAGATGCCTCTGGATATCTTTCTTCCATTGGCTGACAATGATGATATCTGAACTACCCGAGAACTCAGGGGGATGTGCCTTCTGTAAGGCATCCCTAACCCGCTCCTATGCAGATGGAAGTCGTGCAGGTACTGGCGCCACTGCCTGAACTTGGGGTGGAGCCTGTTGTACTACCGCTAGTGCGGAATTCACCGCCTGAGCAACAACAGCGGCTACCTCATTTGCATTCATCGTTCCCTGAGCCGGAGCTACTGGATGTTCGGCTTGGGCACGCCTATCCTTTGGTGCATGTCTCAGAGGCATCTCAAACGTGAATAAACTTATTAGTCTACAATTATTATCAAATTTCAAATAGCTGAAGACGTAATCATAAAAGCAAGAATACAACAATCCTAAAATAGGGCTCTATAACAAAAATGCTAAGCTGAAAGCGAAATAAGCCATACAGATCCTACGAACACTAGAACCTGATGCTCTGATACCACCTGTGCCACCCCGCCTAATTAAATATCGGGTGATCAGTCCATTATTAAATTATAATCAAGGTGACCAGTTGGTTCATTCTTAGCGTCACTGTCGTAAAAATAACTTTTCCAATTTAAACACCCTAAATAATTAAGCTAAGGGTCAAAACCATTTTAGACATTACTTTCCAAATTTTATTTTATAAACCAACATTTAAAACTTTACATAATTCATAGTTAAAGAATCGCACAACAACTATCCTGAAACATATAATCGAAATAATTAAACATTCAACTAATTGATTCCAACATTTAAAACTTAAAGGAATAACATCCTGACAATAATAAATCCCAAAGTGTAAATACAGGGAATAAACGAATCAAAATAGCCAATAAAACAACTGAATAATGGAAAAGGGCAACACATGCCCAACTGGATAAAATAATGTTAGGAGTGGAATAAAAAATGAGGTCGTCTAAGCAAGAGGCCTGCAACTCCCACCCAAGCTGCAGCGCGTTCCTTCTAAAGGATCCTATGCAAGACGCCCCTGTGGCTGGGCACCTGTAATATATACATATATGAAAGAGAGAAAGAAAATGGAAACGGGTCAGAGCCCGATTGTAAAAACGGTTTAAAATTAGTTTAGCAAGTATTTAAAATGTTTACTGGATAATGCAAAAACATATTAGTGCAACACTCCCTTGAGAAATTCTCACCTCTCTTCTGTGCACACCTATCGCACTAACCTTCCCAACAGTTTGACTTATCTTATCTTAGGTTGCTCATAAGATTTTAAACTGACAAATTCAACTGTTTAAGAGGTTAATTTTTATTTAACAACAAAGTTCTCATTTAAACCTTATTTGATAATAAAGTTTCTCAGTAATATATTATACTTTTCAAACACTCATTTCCAAGTTGAAATAATTATTCATTTCTTACTTACCATAGACATAGTAGGTAGTCCCCAAATTCCACATTTAAATATGTATATATTAAATACTCATATAATATATATATTCTAACAGCACCCCATATAACAATTATGGTGCAGGCATACTCTGCTATCCAGTCCCCGTATCACTCGTACAAAGGGAAATACAAGTTTGGAATCACTCTCGAACTGCATTGACACAAAACACAAACAATATTGAGGCGAAGCATAGTTCCAAGTCTCTAAGAGGTCAGCACATACCCTCACGTCTCTTAGGACCGTCTGACTATCGATCTGATAGCCTGTACCAAGGATTTCTATCTTCTAGGGTACGAGACAATATCCCCCATAAAGGTCCCATTGAGACAAGACTGTCCCAGCGCGGTAACCTCAGGGATAGCAAGTAGGGCGGGCATGCTTTTTACACGTATATAGTGTATGCGTCAACACAATCATATAAATATACTACTTTTACCATATCAATTTAGGTACACTCTCACGACCCATAAATATGATATTTATCCTTATTACTCGTTATTTTGTTATCACGTATAACGGTTTGTCTCTTATTCTAATTTGTGGTATTATTCCAACTTACTACGTAACACTCACAGGTTGCTATCTTTCCAAGTGTAATTTCAGTAGGTACTCATTTATTTTACAACATATCTTCCTTACGAGTCTTACACTTTAACACAAGTTCCCATTGTCCTTTATATGTAAAACAACCCCCCCATGAGATGTTAATCTCGTATTACATTAACGGGTGCATATATTTCTAAGGTCCTACTGGTCTTCTTTATATCCCGAAAGGTATTAACATTAATATGCAAGAATGTCTAATCATTTAAGTTGGAATGAACTATTAAAAAGGGAATATGAGTTATACGGGAGGGGTCGATTGATCGATGGCAGGTGTTCAATCAATCGGACCATCGATCGATCGAAGCTCTATGGTCGATTGATCGATCAAGCAGGTATGATGAAAACTGCAGAATACCAGTTACGGGAATTATCATCCAAAATCATCCAAATCCAAGTTTTTAACTCCAAAACTCCCAGAAATTTATACCACAAGCATTATAAACCCAAATGAACAATATTCTACGTAAGGAATGCGAGTTTTCATCAAGAAATATGGATTAAAATTGCCAAAATCTATACAATTCTCATGAACCCTAAATATTTCTTTAACTTAATTCTTCTCATTCTTTTTCCAGAATTTCTACTTCTAATCCAACGTAAATTCATGGTTCAACCTCTACATGTGAAGGGGTATTCCAGAATGATGTTTATATCTCTACAACATGCGATTTCTAACCTCCAACGTAGGTTTTCTTTCATAAAAACTCATCCTAATCAACCCTAAACTAATATGAATGAAGCATTAACTAAATTACGCAAGATAAATACTTGCCTGGGGATTTTTGTTTCTGATTTGTGGATGAAATCAGTGTGGTGGTGATCCTCGTTGTGTTTAACCTAGAAGACAACCCTAAGCATCTGATATAACCTAGAAAATTCGTAGGTTTCCAAGCCTAAAAATGCAAAATGCCTAAAACGCCCTCCCAGGGTGTTAATTAAGCCTAAAAATACCCCGAGACCCAAACTAAACCCCCGGGTACATTATTTTGACTATCTCGACCCTTCCGAACACTTTGGCGCTCTCGAAATGACCATATGGGTGACTTATAATTTATTCACTTTTATTAATCAACATTTAGTCCCAACACGACATGGGCGCGTCCCGACCTAAATTTCCAAAATTGTCATTTTATTCACTCGTGACATTTAATTAAACCAATATTATATATTACTTTGGTCATTAGTAATATTCAACAAGTTTCCAATGATTACTAACTCTCGTCACGTTAGTAATTATAAAAATAATTAATTTCCGGATTTATATTAAATTAATAACTCACATCAAATTTAATAAATCCCTAAATTTAGAAAGCATATTAGAAAGCATAAAAATACGGGGTATTACAGTTCTTTGGTGTTTTTCACGAGAGAGTGGAGTGTAGACTGAGAGAAGGGGTACGTGCTATGGACTGAGGGTCTAACGCATTTCAACGATTGACAATGTTAGGTAGTAGTGTACCGGGGGAGTCCCTTGTTTGGATTTCGCTTTGCGAGACATCACACGCATGAAATTTAGCGCAATGGTGGAAAGTGGAGAAATGTTTGTCGTTAGTACATGGCTTGGGTACCCCGGGAAGTGTGTGTGTGTATATATATATATATATATATATATATATGTGTGTGTGTGTGTGTGTGTGTGTGTGTGTGTATGTGTGTGTGTGTGTGTGTATGTGATATGACTACGGGTTCGAAGTTATATTACGGGTTACGACTAGCGTAGTCGGGTAACTTTTGTGCGGTAAAGCACGGGGATAGGGTGTATGGGCACCCGGGTTATTTAA
The DNA here is from genome assembly GCA_949130495.1 of Sambucus nigra. Taxonomy (NCBI): domain Eukaryota; kingdom Viridiplantae; phylum Streptophyta; class Magnoliopsida; order Dipsacales; family Adoxaceae; genus Sambucus; species Sambucus nigra. The sequence continues at coordinate 346,603,082 of OX422215.1, forward strand.
GGAAAATTTTGTGCGGTTAAGCACGGGTATAGGGTGTATGGGCGCCCTGGTTAATTTAAATGCATACTTGTGTAACTTATGGTTAGAAGCGGATGGGATAGATATAGCGGGCTTAGAGGCACATGACTAGAGAGTGATATGCGAAGCTTGGAACATTACGCTTATCTTAATTTCGAGGACAAAATTCCTTTGTAAGGGGGGGAGTATGTAACACCCCGTAAATTTGAGGATTTAATATTTAATTATTTTTGGGAGTTATAAAAATATTTGAATTGGAGAAACTTAAATTCATGAGTTGGAGAATTTATTTGAGTGAGCCGAAATGAATTATAATAAGCGACTTTTAAGTTTAATTGTTTGAAATCTCATGTGTCGTATTTTGAGGTCAAAATTGGAGAATGTCACAAATTATTTCGGATGATAATTTTGAGTGCACGGTTGAGTCCGAATGGGCCGAGTTAGTCCAAAAAGAGTACCCGGGGATAGCAATTGGGTCTCGGGGCATTTTTGGGCATAGTCGGGCCCACACGGGGTGAGTTAGGCCATTTTAATTAGGCCCATATGGCCAAAAACGGGATTAGGGGTTTTTAACCTACATGGAGAAGTGTTGAATGGCAGTTAACACAACTCTAAACCTAGGGTTTGAGAGGAAATTTTGGGGAAAGTAAATCAAGAGCCAATTTGGGGATTTTGGAGCCAAATTAAGGGACTACACAAACGGATCAGACTCTACAAACAATTCCAGGCAAGTGGTTAACTATTGTGATTCCTAAATTGATGATAATCAATTCATATCATAGTGTGTGTATATGAAAATTCATTTTGGGTGTGTAACCATTGTTAAAATTGGGTTTTTCTGAATTTAGAGTAATGGGCATATTAAATTACTCAATAAATATTAAGTTATGATTTGGGACTGTTAAGAGTAAATTGTAGAGTGGATTACAATATTTATTAGTGATTAAATGGACTGAATACGGTGGGGTCAGATTTGGTAGAACGAGACCCGGGTGAAAAACCCAAATCGAATATACTTAGGGTTTTGTATAAATTTGTTGATGGATTAAGGTCTCTAGGGTGTTTAGAACCTTTTGTTGTGTGGAGAATATGTTGGTTTTGATTTGGGTAAAGGTTTGGGAAGAAACAAAATCTTGAGGGTTCGTTAATGGCTAAAACAACAAGCCGGGGAAGACGATCACTTGTTCGATCGATCGATCGACCCAGGGGTATCGATCGATCGATGGTCCCAGGATTTTGGTAGTTTCGCAAGTTTTGTATATAAAGAGAAATTTATTTAAGATTTAACCCTTTACTTTTATTTAGTGATAAATTTATATGTGCACATATTTCCTTAACAATTATAGGGTGATATAATTGAGTTTAGGAGGGTGAAAATGGTATGTCATGAGATGAACGAATTTTGGGAAATAATTCATAAGTATTGAGGTTGGGCCGAGGAAAAATATTCGGGTTTTGTAGTTGGGTGACGCTACATTATTAAAGGAGTTGAGGTGAAATAAATTAGTTATGGGGAAAGATATAAACTCGAAAAATATTAAGTTACGACCCAAGTGAGCGAGTCTGGGTATAATGGTTGGGCGACACCGAGTATTAAATTAATTAATGTGTAATTAATTAAATTAGAGTGGAACTGTAGACTCAAGAATGTATTAAAATTAATTTATGTGTAATTAATTAAATTAGAGTCGAACTGTAGACTCGGTAATGTATTTAAATTAATTAATGTGTAATTAATTAAATTAGAGGCGGACTGTAGACTCGAGAACATATTAAATTAATTAATGTGTAATTAATTAAATTAGAGTCAGACTGTAGGGTCAGGAACGTATTAAATTAATTAATGTGTAATTGATTAAATTAAAGTCGGACTGTAGACTCGGGAAAGTATTTAATTAATTAATGTGTAATTAATTAAATTAGAGTCGGGCTGTAGTGTCGGGAAGGTAATAAATTAATTAGTGTGTAAATTAATTAAATGAGAGTCGGACCACAGACTCGGGTTGGTGTTAATTAATTAGTGTGGAAATTAATTAAATCAGAGTCGGATCATAGACTCGGAAAAAATATCACATGAATTAATGTGTGAATTAATTAAATTAGAGTCGGACCATGGACTCGGGATAATTATAATTTAGAAAGTGAGAAAATTAATTAAGTTGAGTCAGGCCAGAGACTTGGGATATAATAAGCTAGTGTTACGAGTTGTGAGTTCACGGTGAAGTCGGGGTTTGTTTTATATATATATATATATATATATATATATATATATATATATATATATATATATATATATATATATACAGTGTAGCGATAGTATATATATGTGTATATATTGTGTGTGCTATTAAATATCTGTGATTAGATATTTATTTAATTATATACTCTAGTTCTATTAAGGGAGGTTGCGCGATGTGGGTGAATCCCCTAGCTTGAGGAGTAGGGTGAGTATACCCCCAGGTCATAGCGTCCGGTATATGGATGAGGGGCTTACCTCACTTTCAGGGAAGGAATATGACCGCCTCCATTTCGTTATGTTTGGGCCAAGTTGGTGAGCGAGTCCAACTTGGGTAACTAGGTTATGTGACCACACCTAGTGAGATAGCACTTTAAAGCGAATCATCCGGCAAGGGTATACTCGGAGGGATGGATATACGTATGATATATGTGTGGATGTTTTAGTAAAGGTACGTATAAAATGGTATTAAATATTTTTTGGGGTTAATAATACAATATGTGATGTATTTACTTTCTATAACTTGTGACACAGTTATATGCTATTATTTAAGAAGGAATTAATTAAGTTAATTGGTGAGACAACTTATAATTCTTGAATAATTATACTCGGGTTAGAGTAGTATGGAAAGGGAAGGTTATACCAGGACTAGTTGGATGGGGTAGCACAACTAGGTGGGGTTAAGATAACCGTTAGGTGTGCATAATAATGGATGGGTGAAAATGTCCTCTAGAGAGTGCGACACTAGATTAAATATGAAGCGCATTCATGCATTTTAAGTTACTGCAATTAATTTAGTTGCTAAATATTTTCAAAATGTTTTGGGTTCTAACCCTTGTTATAAAACTATTTTCAAAACCTTCTAGGTGTCCAGCCACAGGGACGCCGGGATTGATATTTAATTCCAGGGATACGGAGCTACGGCATTTGTGGATGCTAGCAGGAGTTTGGATTAGACGCATTGTTTATTCATTCCTAGAGTAGGAATCATCTATCAGTTTCACTTTTATTAAGGGCTTGTCGCCTAGTCTTCTCAGTACAGTTTTCATATGTATTTATTCAGGTGTTGGATGGTTGTATTGGATTATTCGTTTTGGTGGCCGATGGTTTATTTGGAAAATTGTTTAATTAATTATTCAGTTGAGTTTTATTCAGTTGTGTGAATGGTTTATATTTATTTTCGCATTTACTATTTTGTTTAATAAAAAAGTTAAAATTTGGCACCAGCTTTTGGAATTCTAGGTGGCTAGTAAGTTTTAAAAAGTTTTCAACAGTGATGCTAAGGATGAACCAATTGGGATTCCTGTTTTAATTTGGTATAGGACTGATCACCCGATATTTTATTAGGCGGGGTGTCACACAAGCGAGAGCAATGTCTAGGGATAATGTCTGGGAGGTTTAGCAAGAGACACATGCACCGTAACCATAACCATCATGGGGGAGTGTGTCAGCAGCATGTATGGCAGCCATAGTGGCACATGCAGTTAATCAGGCGATGACTTCCAAGGGTATCCATTTTCCACAAGCCTGATAAACAACACGGTTAGTGGCGTCAGTTGTCCAGGCACACCCAGAACCGTTAGAGTGGCAGTGGGTTAGGGAGTCTTTTCAAAAGGGCCACCCATCGTAGTTTTAGAGGAGTTTAGACGTGATTACGACATGTCACTAGAAGAAAGATATAGAGCGACACTTGTGCATGTTACACTGCAGCGATGTCCAGAAGCAGATGATAACCACTTTTAGGCTGTTTAGGGAAATGTTAGAGTGGTGGGAGTCAATCACCACCATTGAGGAGAGGGACACGATGTTTATTATAGAGTTCTGGGTGCAGTTCGATTGTATATACTTTCCTCCAAAACTTAAGATAGAGTTGCGGATAAGGTTCAATAAGGTTACCTAGGGACATCGATCAATGGACGAATACGAGGAGGAGTTCACTCATTTGGCTATTTTTTTTTGCAGATGAGATGGACAATGAGTAAAGAAAGAAGGTGAAGTTTATTGATGGGTTAGCCTGGAGGATTAAGTACCACTTGAATGGAAACCCTAGATTAGTAACTTATACAGACATCATCAATGTCACACCTTTACACTGCCAGGACCATCCCTTGCATGTGAAAGTAAGTAATATAGGAGATGAGCCCAACCAGTAGGGTAAGACAGGAGGTAGGGGTGCTAATGGAGCAACACACAATAACAGTAGCAGTCCGGTAGACACTAGGGGCAGGATTACCAATAGGTGCAACAGGCCAATAGTTTTTGATTTGGAGGTTATTCACCAGCGGGAGGTTATAGGCAGGGAAAACAGTGTACTTAGAAGCAACAAGTTCCTCACCGCAGTAGGGTCAGAAGCATTAGGGCCAAAGATATAGTGTTTCCAAGCCAGTGTTTTATTTGGGCTTGGACAGGGCACGAGATACAAGATTGCTCACAGTAAGGTAGAGCACCGCAGAAACAGGGTGCCCCGCAGGAGCAACAGTTATAGAGGCCACATATAGCACTAAGCACACCCGCTCCACTACAACAGTGATAGTTGCATTAGGGACATGTTTATAATGTCCGATATGCCTTCGCACATCATTCCCAACTGGTAGTCTTCTTATATGTGTGGACTCACCGTTGGTTAGTGGGTCACTTATACACTCGATCTATAGGGGTGTGGACATCGATGTGGGTAGACTATGTTTAGCCACTGATCTTCTTCTATTAGACATGGATGGGTATTACGTTATTTTGGGGATGGATTTCTTGGATCAATACCGGGTGATGGTGTATTGTTTTGGAAGGACTATTTTGTTCTCGAGTCTAGGTCAAGAGATGTTCTTAGTGGAAAAACTTCTTTCCGAAAGAGGGTCAAGCACCCACTTGTATTATATTGAGGAGAAGACCTAACTTATTTCATTAGACTTGATCCAAGTGGTGAGCCAGTTTGGGGATGTATTCTCGGAGATACAATGGGTTACCGCCTCATAGGGAAATTGAGTTTGTTATTCACTTAGCGTCAGGTACCAGGCCTTCAGCTCAAGCCCCTTTTCTCATGGCCCCATCTAAGATAAGGGAGTTAAAGGAGGAGATTCAGTATCTCCCGGGGAAGGGTTTAATCATACTAATGTAACACCCCGCCAGCCCGGGGAGAGCGAACGGAGCGCTAATGCGATAAAATAAATCCAAATCCACAAGTGACAATGTATAGAGCATTTAAGTCCCACAACAACAAAAGAGAAACTACAAATCTCAATCTCTTAAAATTAAATACCAAATCTCTCGAATTACATACAACAACTAACTCGAAAATAAAATACAAATCTCTAAAGCTCTACACATCAAAATAATACAAATCTTTCCCAAACAATCCTCGCTAAAATCAATCTCCATAGCGCCCCAAAATCCGCGCTAACCTGCCACTAAAAGAAAATATGGTGAAGTACACAATACGACAGGAAAGATGCTCAACAAATATATATTAGCGATGAATAAAACGTAACAACACGAGTACGAATATTCAAATCAAAATTCAAATCTCAAAGCATTTTCAGTATAATTTCTCAACAACACTTTAACCGGGTCACCAGGCCTCACCACATCCGTATATGCTTTATCAAGCCATAGCCCGGGAAACAGGAATTTTGGCGGGTGCCCAACATCCGTGCCATATTAAAATGTCATGACGACGTGCTCAACAACAATATAATGATACCACATGAATCAAAATAATTTCAACACTTATTTTCCAGATATCAATGAATTTAACAATTCAAATATGAGTTCAATTAACAAGAATTCAAAGAGAATGACACTCGCGAGATTTAAGAGCATATTGTGTAAAACCCCATACCTCAAACCATGATGAGAAACCAATGATCACACCCTCAAGATCAACACAAAATATCTACAAAATCTCCTCCAAGAACCTCCAACAAAATAGCCCCAAGAACACCTCAAATCTAAGGTTGGAACTCACAAATCTCAAGGGTCAATGTGTATATAAAAAGAAGAGGAATATAAAATATATTTGCGGCCAAAAGTTGTGCCAAAAGTAGGTTAAAAGGGTTGCCCACGACTTCCTTTTATAATGCAAAGAAATGAAGAGTTGGAATCCAAAAGACTCCTTTAAATAAGGCAAAGAAATGAATAGTTGGAAGTCAGAACAACTCCAAGAGTTAAAAATATTAAAAATCACTTCAAAATCCGTTTTCGAAACCGTTTGAAATTTTCGCCTTTAAAAATAATAACCAACATATTTGAGCAATAAAAATAATTTTATCAAAAACTTTATTTTCCTCCATTTTCTAGAAATTAATTAAAATAGCCCAAAATTACGCGGGTTGTTACACTTCCCCTCTAACAATGGAATTTCGCCCTCGAAATTCGCCGAATCCCTAACTCTCAAAAATCAGGCTAACAATCTCCAAAAATAATTTCGTCTCCCAAAAATAAATTCCTCACCTCTAATCTCGAAACTTATCACGAATATCACCTAAAATTTTCTATCTCCAAAAATTGCTAACCACGAAATGAACCCAAAACCCAAACCCCGAGGGTTGCCGTATACCTAAGCTCTGATACCATTTGTAACACCCCGCCAGCCCGGGGAGAGAGAACGGAGCGCTAATGCGATAAAATAAATCCAAATCCACAAGTGACAAGGTATAGAGCATTTAAGTCCCACAACAACAAAAGAGAAACTACAAATCTCAATCTCTTAAAATTAAATACCAAATCTCTCGAATTACATACAACAACTAACTCGAAAATAAAATACAAATCTCTAAAGCTCTACACATCAAAATAATACAAATCTTTCCCAAACAATCCTCGCTAAAATCAATCTCCATAGCGCCCCAAAATCCGCGCTAACCTGCCACTAAAAGAAAATATGGTGAAGTACACAATACGACAGGAAAGATGCTCAACAAATATATATTAGCGATGAATAAAACGTAACAACACGAGTACGAATATTCAAATCAAAATTCAAATCCCAAAGCATTTTCAGTATAATTTCTCAACAACACTTTAACCGGGTCACCAGGCCTCACCACATCCGTATATGCTTTATCAAGCCATAGCCCGGGAAACAGGAATTTTGGCGGGTGCCCAACATCCGTGCCATATTAAAATGTCATGACGACGTGCTCAACAACAATATAATGATACCACATGAATCAAAATAATTTCAACACTTATTTTCCAGATATCAATGAATTTAACAATTCAAATATGAGTTCAATTAACAAGAATTCAAAGAGAATGACACTCGCGAGATTTAAGAGCATATTGTGTAAAACCCCATACCTCAAACCATGATGAGAAACCAATGATCACACCCTCAAGATCAACACAAAATATCTACAAAATCTCCTCCAAGAACCTCCAAAAAAATAGCCCCAAGAACACCTCAAATCTAAGGTTGGAACTCACAAATCTCAAGGGTCAATGTGTATATAAAAAGAAGAGGAATATAAAATATATTTGCGGCCAAAAGTTGTGCCAAAAGTAGGTTAAAAGGGTTGCCCACGACTTCCTTTTATAATGCAAAGAAATGAAGAGTTGGAATCCAAAAGACTCCTTTAAATAAGGCAAAGAAATGAATAGTTGGAAGTCAGAACAACTCCAAGAGTTAAAAATATTAAAAATCACTTCAAAATCCGTTTTCGAAACCGTTTGAAATTTTCGCCTTTAAAAATAATAACCAACATATTTGAGCAATAAAAATAATTTTATCAAAAACTTTATTTTCCTCCATTTTCTAGAAATTAATTAAAATAGCCCAAAATTACGCGGGTTGTTACACTTCCCCTCTAACAATGGAATTTCGCCCTCGAAATTCGCCGAATCCCTAACTCTCAAAAATCAGGCTAACAATCTCCAAAAATAATTTCGTCTCCCAAAAATAAATTCCTCACCTCTAATCTCGAAACTTATCACGAATATCACCTAAAATTTTCTATCTCCAAAAATTGCTAACCACGAAATGAACCCAAAACCCAAACCCCGAGGGTTGCCGTATACCTAAGCTCTGATACCATTTGTAACACCCCGCCAGCCCGGGGAGAGCGAACGGAGCGCTAATGCGATAAAATAAATCCAAAACCACAAGTGACAAGGTATAGAGCATTTAAGTCCCACAACAACAAAAGAGAAACTACAAATCTCAATCTCTTAAAATTAAATACCAAATCTCTCGAATTACATACAACAACTAACTCGAAAATAAAATACAAATCTCTAAAGCTCTACACATCAAAATAATACAAATCTTTCCCAAACAATCCTCGCTAAAATCAATCTCCATAGCGCCCCAAAATCCGCGCTAACCTGCCACTAAAAGAAAATATGGTGAAGTACACAATAGGACAGGAAAGATGCTCAACAAATATATATTAGCGATGAATAAAACGTAACAACACGAGTACGAATATTCAAATCAAAATTCAAATCTCAAAGCATTTATCAGTATAATTTCTCAACAACACTTTAACCGGGTCACCAGGCCTCACCACATCCGTATATGCTTTATCAAGCCATAGCCCGGGAAACAGGAATTTTGGCGGGTGCCCAACATCCGTGCCATATTAAAATGTCATGACGACGTGCTCAACAACAATATAATGATACCACATGAATCAAAATAATTTCAACACTTATTTTCCAGATTTCAATGAATTTAACAATTCAAATATGAGTTCAATTAACAAGAATTCAAAGAGAATGACACTCGCGAGATTTAAGAGCATATTGTGTAAAACCCCATACCTCAAACCATGATGAGAAACCAATGATCACACCCTCAAGATCAACACAAAATATTTACAAAAGCTCCTCCAACAACCTCCAACAAAATAGCCCCAAGAACACCTCAAATCTAAGGTTGGAACTCACAAATCTCAAGGGTCAATGTGTATATAAAAAGAAGAGGAATATAAAATATATTTGCGGCCAAAAGTTGTGCCAAAAGTAGGTTAAAAGGGTTGCCCATGACTTCCTTTTATAATGCAAAGAAATGAAGAGTTGGAATCCAAAAGACTCCTTTAAATAAGGCAAAGAAATGAATAGTTGGAAGTCAGAACAACTCCAAGAGTTAAAAATATTAAAAATCATTTTACAATCCGTTTTCGAAACCGTTTGAAATTCTCACCTTTAAAAATAATAACCAACATATTTGAGCAATAAAAATAATTTTATCAAAAACTTTATTTTCCTCCATTTTCTAGAAATTAATTAAAATAGCCCAAAATTACGCTGGTTGTTACAACTAAGTACTTTACAGTGGGGTTCGCTGGTGTTGTTCGTTGATAAGAGGGATGGATCGCTTCTGTTATGTATTGATTACTGAGAGTTGAACAAGGTCGCGATCCGGAATAACTATCCAGTAACTCGAATTTATGATCTGTTTGACCATCTGAGGGGATGAGTTTACTTCTCTAATATATATCTGAGGTCCAATTATCACCAGTTACATGTCAGGGAGGATAGCGTCCATAAGAGTGATTTTCTGACACGATATGGGTCCTACGAGTTTAGGGTGATACTGTTCAGGCCACCAATGAGCTAGCATAATTCGTGGATTTAATGAACTGGGTCTTTAGGGAGTTCCTTGACCAATTTTTGATTTTGTATATCGATTGTATTCTAGTCTACTCTCCCTCTGAGGATTAGCATCTCGGGATTTTAGGGATGGTTTTATAATCACTACGGGTGCACCAATTGTATGATAAATTTGAGAAGTGTGAGTTTTAGCTTCGGGAGGTGTAGTTTATGGGCCACATTGGGTCCGATAGGGGTATAGTAGTCAATTCGAGTAAGGTATCAACGGTGAAGGATAGGGGTCACCCTTTTTCTAGGGTTGGCCGAATATTATAGGCGATTAATTCGGGGTTTCTCGAAGATTACGGGTTCGCTGACGAATCTAACTCGTAAGGGGGTGTTGTTTCTTTTGAATGACCATTATCAGTTAGCCTTTGATGAAATAGAGGACACATTGACCTCGGCCCTGGTACTCGCACTACCTAAGGGAGGAGTTGAGTACCATGTATACATGGATAAAACCTTGCAGGTTCTTGGGGTGTATTACAATAGGAGGAGAGGGATATAACTTATTAATATCACAATCTTAATCCCCACGAGAGGAATTACTCGACACATGATTTGGAGTCAGTCGCATTGGTTTTTGCCTTGAAGATTTGGAGACACTATCTGTTGCTGGAGCGGTTTATCCTATTCGTGGACCATAAATCCCTTAAGTATCTTTTCACGCAGAAAGATATGAACACGAGGCAGAAGAGGTGATTGGAGTTCATGAAATATTACAAGTTTGATATTCGGTATCATCTTAGGAAGGCAAACATGGTGGCAAACGCGTTAAGATGATGACCCGTAGGGGAGATAGTGGAGGTGTGGAAGGCGATGTGGAGAGATCTTTTACATGATGATAAGGTTTCCAAAGCATCCATGTCCATATTAGCTGTCACACCGGAGATTGTGATGAGGGTGGTGAAAGCACAAGCAGAGGACACCTATGGTTATACATCTCCAACAACCCATCATCCTTCCTATGGTTATACATGATGAAATGTGGTGTTTCTAGGATAAAATATGGTGGTTTCATGCTAGTTTATGGGTGGGGTAAGGACACCTACGAATTAGATAATGGTAGATTACTTAGAGTAGCTTAAGGGAGTGAGAAAAATGGGAAAACTCTCATGGGGATGTGAATGATTAAACCCATGTCCCTTCTTTCTCATTTATAAATCAATTCCAGCTTATACCAACTCATAGAACCCATGTGATAATTCTCCACCACCCTCACATGCTAGACTTTACAACCCATGTCTGAAAAGGGGTGGGATGAAGTGGGAGGATGACTATAAGAATCCAAGAAACAAAAGGAAGTGGGAAGAAACGTTATCCAAATTATTTTTACTATTCTCTTAAGACGAAATTGGGTCTAAAATAGGTCTAAACGACGTTTTTTAGAGATGCCAAAAGATAAAGTTGCTCAAAAGTAAATTCTAAGTCAATCTGGAAATTTTCAGAATTTTCTCGGCACTTGTATTTTTTTGACAAAAAATAATTTTTTATTATTTTTTATTTACTTTTTGACTTTTGACCTCATGGTATTTTTAGGGTTCCAAATATGTAGTCATACTATTTTCATCCTTCTCCAGTGGTCCTTCAAAAATTGCGCAAGTGCGCTTCATGCATGACACGCGCTGACAAAAATCGCGTTATATTAACTATTACCGTGTCACAATCATTCATTGGAATTTTTTCATCAAATTTATCCAACATACTTACTACGACTATTAGGACTTAAATGCACATCCATGCAAACCATGCAATGTGGATATTCTTTTTCTCCTTAATTACTTCTCGTGTCATTTTGGCGTAATTCCCTTGTATATTGATTCCTAAAATTTTTCCTTCGAATAAAATCATCAATTTATTATTCAAAATTTCTTTTCTAGGGTGGGGTATCACACTACCACACTCTAGAGTTCTTGACTTAATCCTAGTCCTCCAAAAGGATAAATGCCCTAATAATACATCATACAATGACCTTATCAAACTTGACCTTCTAACCTAATTCTGTAATATTCCAATGGTCCACAAAACAATCCATCCTACTCTCGAATCTATAACTCATATCTCATGATCAACTTAATCCCCACAAATCCAAGGAGGTTAAAATACCTAAATATCAAAATACCAAACCCACAACCTTAAAACAGTAATATATGACATTTTCTAATATAAAAAACCTAAAGGTAAAAATAACCTTTCCCTATGCCCCGTAATCTAGCGAACAAATCACGACACAAAGCCTAAACCAAAATTACCAACCTTGAGTTTCATCCTTGCTCACTCCTTTTAAAATATTCATAATAAATTCATATCAAATAAAAAATATATGAAACTAACAACCACGCATTCGTAATTAAAATTTCTGTAATCTTGGGTTGGGGGGTGGGGGTCGATCGATTAATAGTACATGTAAAAATGTCCTTCTACCTTCGAGTTCTGACAAAAAAAAACCTCCACTAAAGCCCCTCCAAGACCCAAACTAGATCCAAACCTAACCTCCTTCATACATAATTCTCCTAACAATAATCAAAACATATTTTTAACAAATATATATAATTTTAACATGATTTAAAGGGGTAAATCTCATATTTTAAGGAAAAACCCTAGCTTTATCAAATTTCATCATATAGTTTAGGTTGCACATCGAATTTTCCAAATAACACGGCGCTTTTACAAGATTAACAATATATAACAAGGATCTAACAATTATATAACAATCCAAACTTGGATTCATGATGAAATCAACAAATTTCTTATTATGCCATTAATATGGTTATTTATACAATTAAGTTAATTACAAAGTAAATAATTGAATCCAAAATTAGATTTATAATTAGATTAAGTTTAGATTTAAATGAATAGATAAAATCTAAAACAAAAAAAATGCAATTAAATTCTAAAAAAACTTGCCTCATTATCATTTGTGGACATGCCTATGCCAAAATCCTCACAATTGCTCCTCTTTTCTAGAAGTTCCTTCTCTCAAGTCCTAAGGTTCCTCCCCAATTGTAATATGTGACTAATGATATCCCTAATGACTCCCTCATACCCTTTAATCCTGAAATTGTACTTGGTCCCTAAGTGGGCCTCATCTAGAGGAGCCCAAAATCACATCCAAATGACTTAAAAGAATAACCACGCCTTGTACTAACCAAATCGTCCTAAAACTCATCATTTTAAGATGAAAATGGACATTCTAAGCATCCAAAAAGTCGAATACAAAATATAACAAATTAAGTACCTAACAACTCAATTATTTATCAAACTACAAGTATAAGTCCAAATATTACCAATTACTCATGTATACTAAGTATGTAGTTCAATTGGTCCTAACATCTTTTTTTCCTCCATCAGGTCCCATGAAAAAAGATTTTTGTTCTATAAGTTTACAAATAGGACCTATTAGGAAAAAAATTATGATAGGACCTATAAGAAAAAATCTTACGTAAACAAGACTTATTTGACAAACTCGCATGAAATAATGTGTAAAATGTAAATAGTGACATCTCTTGGCATAAAAAACACAATGAATTAATTTTTTAACCAATTTCGCAATTAAATAATGCATATAAGTACGAGTTATAATATTCCTCCATCTTTAAATAAGGAAATTCTTTCGTAAAATTCATTTTCTTTATAGAAATGCACGAAAATCTAAAGAAGTCTCTCCCATAGCATCCTCACACTATTAAAACGAAATGAACTCAATCTCTGACCTAGCATAACCAAAGGTTTATCTCGTGGTAAATTGCGTTGGCCTGTACTCCAAACTATTTTGATCGTTAAGACACCAAATTGTTCCTCAGAAACTCTTTACATCAAGTACCTATGGAAACATAATGCACACGTTAATGGTGATCGGATAAGATGAAACGGCTTAGGCCTCATCTAATCTAAGATTTATAAAAGAACACCTCGTCTTGTTTTCGACACCCTTTCACTACCCAAACATCACTAATATCCATTCTCGAGACAATTATTAATAACACATGTTACTCTTTCTAGGGACACTAAACCATTTTCTCGCTTAGTTCTAAAAGCTCTTTTGCCTGGTGTGTCGAATTTCACATGATCTATTAAGTTTACCACTTCCTTAGAAGGGTCATGAACATAACCTGTAATGAATAACTACCTAACCCTTAGATCCAATTAATTTGGTCAATCTAACTCAAGTGACCTCAATAGATCCATGTCTTCTTTAGAACTCGTACACCATATCGTAATCAATGAGTATACTATCCAAATTTCGTACAACCATTCATTCGGGCATGTAAAGATTTCAATTACTACATTATGTCGATAGAAATACAAAATAATATGATTATATCTCATCTAATTTTCATCGAAGAATAATAAGAGGAGAACAAATATGATCAAATAAACTGCCATGTGTCTATAATCATGATGTAAAACAACCCATGCCTGTTGAGATATCAACATAGACATAAAGCTCAAAGAAACTAATCTATATACATAAAAATCACAGTAAACACATTACTTCATTGATAATTGGATGTAAAGATCTCATGCTTCATTGATTACTACGATTTTCTACTCTAGCAAAGATTTTGGGATGCTTTCCCACTTATGAGGTTTCTCGTGCTAGTGAGAAACCCTACTCGCGTCAGCTTTACACCGTTTAAAGTCATTGGGCCTACTTTTCCCTATGCCTTTGTAATCTTATGAAATCTATCCAAAAAATACTATTGATGCTTTGCTAATGTAGGAAGGTAGTTTTAAATACCTAAGCATAAGTTATGAAGATCATGTTACCTAATAACGCCTACTAACTCCTCCATGTAAGGTTTCTCAAATGAAAAAAGTATACCCTTACTGTAGTTATTAACATGAAAACCCTCCTTCGCTTCTGTAATAATCTCTCTCATGGTAGAATGAAAATAGATAGTTAAACTCCTCCTCATAAAGGTTACCATGCAATCGTGCCGATAAGTTCTTTAAAAACTCACATTTAATATTGTTATGGATGGTGAGTGGAAATATACCCGCTCAAACTATTCATTAAACACATACTAAAGGTCTCATGACCAATGGTCCTTAACTTCCAAATTGAAATCTACCCCATGTGTGGAACGTCTTGCAAGTGAAATCCAAATAATAAATTCTACCAATACACTTAGTCTTATTCAAATCGTTCGTTTAGTACAATCGAGTGAAACCCCCTAAACGATTATTTTTATCAAGAATACAATTCCTAAATGACAAAGCTCAATGGTAATAAGAAATTGCAATGCGAAAAAGTGATGAATGCACTCAAGTTCATAGGACACAATAACCTGCAATGATTTTATACCAACTTCAACATCCTATTAAATCCATAAATTGATTCATTAGGTCTAATACAAAAACCCTTGGGAATCAAATTTTTTTAATAACATTCTCATAATAATGAAATACATAAAACTATACAAATAATATAATGAGAGATCACAAATATTGAACAAAATAAAACCATTTTTGACACCAATCAGTGCTAATATAATAATCCAACTCTAGAATACAAATGTATCTCATATAATATTGGACTCGATAAGATAAAGAAAATAAACTATAAAATACAAAGGCTTACTCAATCAAAATAAATACATAAAGTGGTTGAGCTACACTTTTAGACTTACATCCTGAGAATGAAGTCTACAATACCACTATTGGGGCTCCTCTAATGAACCAAAGTCTATAATAACTACCACAACTCAAGACCTGTGAATAACAAATATGAAAACGTTCTAAACACCCAAATTTTAAAGAATAAGATTATAACTGAACTTTTTCTATAAAGAAAATTCCCCTTGTTTTTTAGTGGATTATAGGTGATTAGTTACCAAACCCACCAACCTATAATAGCATGCAGTTCCAATACTAAACCCATATGCATCCCATATTAATAAGGTTCATCTCTTGATTACTTAATCATTTCTTTCTCATTATTAGATTAATTTCTTACATTATGAATCATGTATTGCACGTTTGTCTCAAACCTAAATTAAATCCTGCAAAATAACCAAGGTACTACGAACAGTATTATATCTCAAGTGTATCAATCGAGGGAAATCTCATTCCTTAATACAATATACAACTATAATGTATAAAATACAAAAATACCAAGTCATAAGCATGTAAGTATGCATAGCTACTGTAAATCATTTACATCTCAAGTATAACGCATAAACTCGTACAACTATCTCTAGTAGCAAAATGTATGATTACATATAGTAATAGTAAGATAATCTATACATCTAGCAGTCACACGTAAGTATAGCCCCTAGCATGTACAAATAAATTGGCTACTAGCATACTCACACATAATGAAGGCATGTCCCTATTATCTTCGGGGATCACTCTTGTGTACTAGTCATAGTTATAAGTAATCCCACTTTTATAACCTAAAATAATTAACAAGGGATAATCATTGCACTTTCCCATGAATCGCATAGACTACTATACCCAAGTTTATACAATGACCATCAGTTACATATCCAATTACTATACCCTAATAACACCTGTGTATTCCTTTCTCAAGATATGAGTACGTATGTAGTAGTGTCCGGGGCTAAAATGACCAAGTACAATCTCGTCTAGATCACTAAGGTACTAGTTCAATCGACATCGTACACTCACCATAAAGGATATCCCTTTTAGTGCATCACCTGCGAGCACTCACTCATCGTAGACATTGTAAATAACACACACTAGGAAATATAACCCTCGGTAACATCTTGAATCCAGAAAACACATATAGACCTCTCACTATTAGGTCACACATAATATTAATATTATTAAGTGGTAGCACAAATTTTACCCCTATCTGATTCTATACATCATTGGCCCTACCTCCGAAGGCTCTCGAAATTCAAGGTAGATTAATGAACCCAATTTACACTAGAAACATACACAATAACTGTAATAACCGCACTTTTTATTACATACTTGTATTTTGACCTATTTATATGTCAACGTGCCATTAACAAAAAAATCAACATTTGCCTATCTCACATGGGAATTTATTTGTGTTTATATGGTTTATTTAATCACCTTGGTAAAGTTTTATGAAATTTGGTCTATATATATATATATATATATATAAATCATATTTCATCAAAAAAATGAAAGTGCTCAAAAAAATTTGAGTTGATTAGACATAGACTTGTTACGGCCCGAATTAGGCAAAAGAATTATGTTGATAATCGTCGTATACCTCTAGAGTTCCGAGTAGGTGACCA
This sequence comes from Sambucus nigra, assembly GCA_949130495.1. Lineage (NCBI taxonomy): Eukaryota > Viridiplantae > Streptophyta > Magnoliopsida > Dipsacales > Adoxaceae > Sambucus > Sambucus nigra. The sequence continues at coordinate 346,620,158 of OX422215.1, forward strand.
TGTGTTACTGAAAGCTAGGGCCCGAACTGGTAGCAAGAGGTTTGGATAGAAGGGCAAGCTCGCCCCTCGATATAATAGCCCCTTTGACATCTTGGAGCGGGTTGGGGAAGCCTCTTACCGTTTGGCATTGCCTCCTCAATTGACTCATGTTCACAATGTGTTTCACGTTTCGATGTTGAAAAAGTATCTGCACGATCCTAGTCATGTGATCAACTGGAAAAACATCGAGTTACATGAAGATATTACATTTCTCACACGACCTTTATCTATTTTGGATCGTAAGGATAGGGTACTGCGCAACAAGGTTATCCCTTTGGTGAAAGTCCTTTGGGAATCACAAGGTGCTGAAGGCGCTACTTGGGAGCGAGAAGCCGAGATGCGGGGGAAATATCCACAGTTGTTCTAGTGACTTAGGATTTATTTCGAGGACGAAATTTTCTAAGGAGGGGATAATGTAATAACAACACTTTTTATTACATACTTGTATTTCGACCTATTTATATGTCAACGTGCCATTAACCAAAAATCTACATTTGGATGTCTCACATGGGAATTTATTTGTGTTTATATGGTTTATTTAAGCACCTTGGTAAAGTTTTACGCAATTTGGTCATATATATATATATATATATATATATATATATATATATATATATATATAAATTATTTTTTCATCAAAAAAATGTAAATACGTTGAAAAATCTGAAACTTTGCAAATAAATGTAAAATTTAATTTTGAACAACTTTCCCTTCCTTGTCATCCTAAAAACAATTGGTTTAGACCCCGTTTTAGACGGATTTATGTCGAAATTACAGTAAACAAATTTATTTTAGGTGGTGTGGTTGGTTCATTTATTGGGTGGTTGGCTTTTGTAATTTCCAACTTGGGAAAAAACGTTTTTCACTTATATTTTCAAGCCTAGGAGACATAAATGAGGGTGGGGGGATTCATGAACCCAGTAAACCAAAAAAATATAAACTCCATCTTCTTCCTCTCTCTTATATCCTCAAGGGTTCTAAATTTCATAGCTCACCTTTATACCCATATTCTCTCTCCTGAAAGTCCATTAAAGAAGCTCAACACTCCTTTAAAACATCACACAAGGGGTGGGGAAACTTGGTGTGGCTGGAAAGCTTGATTTTGGGAGCATAGGAGTGGAGATTTGGAGCATTCTAGGAGGACTTCAAGTTTTATTCTCCAAAGTTATCTCCTCTTCATAAATCAAGTAGGGTTTTTCTCTTCGTAAATTTATATTATCGAAAGATTAAAACACCCATGTTGATGAAAGATGATTTCTTGTGAAAAAAATTGCTAGTTGTAATTTCTATTGTGCAAACCCATGCTTTTATGTGATAAAATGAACTAGATTTGTTGATTAGATTTCATAATATCATGCTTCTATAAATGAATGATTAGAACATGAAAATTGTTAAAAAAATCTTATAATCATATACTACTTGAATATGAATGTGTAGGATGCATATGCATGGATTTCTTAGGTAGAAATCCTCATTTCATGTTAATATACTTGAATAATTTTTTAGGCATGATAAATGATATGTTTTGAAATGAAATAGATAGATTTCATCATGTTTTGAAAGAATGATAAATTTCAGCCCCTATTTTGATGATGTTAAAAAGTGATGATAATGACTTAAAATGGTTTAAAAAACTCATTTAAAACCATATATTTGAACCCTACATTAAAATGGTAATTGTAATAATTAAGTTTATGATTAAATGAGTAAAATATTATAGAAAAACAGTAAGGTCTTATAAAGATATGTTTTTTTCCTTGAAAACCCATGTAAAGGATGGATTTTTGGTGTCAAAAAATGGCATAATGGCAATTTTGGTAATTATGTGAAAAAATAGTGGAATATATTGTTTCTTTACTTTAAATGCTAGTAAAATCATTTTGAAGGTACTAAAAATGTGTTAATGCATTAATGAATAAATAGGGTAAATAATGATTGGATGTTAGTGTCCAAAGTATGATGTTATTATTAGTTGGCCTCCTCGGCTATTTTAAAAGTAAGGCAAATAATGAAGTAAAGAAGTAACACCGAAAGATTAATGCGAGTAATTGAATATTTGGAAGAATGTGAAAATATGAAAAGATAATGATATTCGGATATTGCTGGAAAGAAAAATTAAGAAGGGCATGTCGTCCCTAGTGGTGAAAGACCCCAAACAACCTGGCCAGTGTAACATATGTGTGCTCGCTACCGATGGTGAAATGCCATGAAATTGTGGATGTTGGCAAAGCCCGAAGTAATAAAAGTAATATTCATGAATGATTGGGAAAATGAATGGATTAATGAATTTGAATAAATGGATCTTAATAAATGACAACATAGTTGGATTAAAAAGTTAAATCTCTGACACGAGACATGAAAAATGCTTAAGTATGAGTTGGGCATATAGCCCGAGTGCATTGCATGTAGTTGTATTAACATTTAATAATTGGAAATTATTTTATAAAATACCGAAAGACATTTTATATGTATAGTATTTTGATTATCAAATTAGTGCTTAGTATTTCCCACCCTACAGGGCATTCACTCCCCCCTTAATTTTCCCCACCCCAGGTTTTTTAGTTGGTGACATTGTAAAGGATCTCGGTAAGGATGCAGAGGGTGTGACTCGACGTTAGACGCTCTGTTCACCGGTCATAATATGTTTAAGATTTATATTTGTAGCACTTTAATTATTATTTTGGAACATTATTAAGGGATTTGGACTATTGTGTTGTCTTACTCAGTGAACTTTGTTTCGATAGATTAAGTGTGTTATTACATGGTTTTTCATGGACAAATTCATAATTTGAAATTAGGCATGTCAAATGTTTATTCTTTTTAAATTAAAATTTGACAAATGAATATCATGTCCTTAAATCATTTAAATAAATCTTTTTCTTAAATAATAAAGTAAAATTCCCCCCCCCCCCCTCCCCCCTTTAACACCCCAATTAGGATTTGGGTTATTCCAACTGTAATCTAAATCCGGGTCGGGGCGTTACAAATTGGTATCAGCGCATTAGGATCCATGTGTGCGACGTAGTGATAACATGTCTTCCTTGTTTATGTTTCCTCGCATAAACTACTATACTAAATTACATGTTCCTATAGGATGGAAGCTTGGCATAACAATGCCGCTTCTGGGTATAGCAAGCTTCAACGCATGTAAATGATCGTGCGTTAATTAGCTAACACTCTCTCGAAGCGAGATAGGGGAAATCGTAGCGGGACTGTGGAAAGTACTACTGCAACTTCTATGCTGAAGGATTTTCAATGACTGAACCCTTTAACCTTCAGTGGTACTAAAGGAGAATCTCATTCATTTATATCTAGTTCATTAGCTTTCTGTTTAGGATTATAGGTAGTTTAGTTTAGCGCACTCATATTTGTGGGATTGACCATAGGTGGCGGTGTCGTCCTTAGGAAAGTTTCTCATAATTATGTAATTATAGCTGGGGCCTATATTCTAGAGTGTGATCTTATATTAATGGATACAGATGGCTTTAAAGTTATCCTCTGTATGGGTTGGCTATCCAGTTTCGATGCCACTATCGAGTTCCATCGGCACAGTGTGTCTGTATCTCTCCCAGATGGGTCTTGCTATCGCTTTGGCAGTGAGAAGAGCATAAATTATCCTTGTAAATCCTCTTCTAACCGAGATTTAAAACATTTCTTTGGATGTTTAAGCAACATTGTGGCGCAAGAAGAGCCTGTATGTGTGATTAAAGATTATCCTTTTTTGCGGGATTTTCCCGATCTATTTCCTGAGGAACTTCCCAGATTACCCTCAAGGCGAGAGATTTATTTTGCTATTGATATTCATCAGGGTGTTTCACCTACTTCCATCCCTCCTCATCGGATGGCCCCGATAGAGTCGCAAGAATTAAAACTTTGGTTGGATGATCTCATTACCAAGGTTTTTATACTCCATAGTGTGTCCCCTTGGGAAGAACCGGTCCTTTTTGCAAAAAAAAAAAAGGACAACACTCTCAGACTCAGCATTGATTATCGTCAACTGAATAGGGTGACGGTGAAAAAAAAATATCCTATGCCTAGAATCGATGATTTATTTGATTAGTTACGGGGAGAAGGAAGGTTCTCCAAGATTGATCTCCGATCTGGGTATCACCAATTGCGAGTTAGGGAGGAGGACGTCCCTAAGACATCTTTTCGAATGAGGTACGGACATTAAAAGTTTTTGGGCATGCCTTTCGGCTTCACAAATTCCCTTGCTGCATTCATGGAGCTCATGAATCGTATTTACCGACCATACTTGGACTGATTTGTGGTGGTCTTCATTGATGATATTATTATATATTCATCTTTTAATGTTGATCACGAGGAACATTTACGTACTACACTTCAGGTACCTCAGGGAGAATCGATTATATGCAAAGTTTAGCAAATGTGAATTCTGGGTGGATGAGGTCAAATTTCTTGGCCATGTAGTGTCCGGTGTAGGCAATTCTGTTGACTCATCCAAGGTTGAGGCCGTCCTCGAATAGTCAAGACCGAAGACAGTCATAGAGATTCGGAGTTTTCTAACTTTGGCTGGATACTACAGGAGATTCATTCAAGATTTCTCTCGAGTTGCATCGCCCCTTACTCGATTAACGCAAAAAAATATTCATTTTGTGTGGTTAGATGAGTGTGAATATGCCTTCCAAGAGTTGAAGTTTAGGCTTACCTCAGCACCTATTCTTATCCTTCCCGAGCATGGAAAAGGGTATACAATGTATTGTGATGCCTCCAAATCTGGTCTTGGTGCAGTTCTTATGTAGGCGAGTCGGGTGGTCGCTTATGCGTCTCGACAACTTAAGACGCATGAGAGGAACTACCCCACTCATGATCTTGAGTTAGCCGTAGTGGTGTTTGCTTTGAAGACTTGGTGGTATTACCTATACGGCGATAGGTTTGAGGTATTCACGGATCATAAGAGTCTTCGGTACATCTTCACTCAATGAGATCTTAACCTTCATCAACGAAGGTGTGTCAAGCTTCTTGAAGACAATGACTTTACGTTGGAGTACCATCCGGGAAAGGACAATGTTGTGGCTGATGCCCTTAGCAGGAAGTCTAGTCCTTCCTTAGCGGAATTGAAATGCTATTATGGAAAGATGTATGCCGAACTTCAGCGTTATTACTTGCATGTTCAGCGGAATAACGATAGGGCCTATTTTGGGGTCTGATGGTTAGGCTAGTAATTCATTAGAAGGTCTTGGATGCTCAATTATATGATGATGAGATCATGATTTTTCGAACCCGCATTCAGCGTGGCGAGGAATTTGATACTCTCATAGTTGATCAGGATGGTGGTGTTCGACATAAGGGCAGGTTGATTGTCCCAGCAATTGAGGAGGTTCAAGTTGAGATTCTGGTAGAATTTCCCCATTCTCGATTCGGTATACATCCGGGAGCTACTAAGATGTATAGGAACCTTTGCAGAGATTTTTGGTGGTCAGGGATTGTGACACCCCGCCTAATAAAATACCGGGCGATCCCTCTTGTACCAAATTAAAACAGGAGTCGCATATGGTTTATTCTTAGCATCACTTTTGAAAACCAAATTAATTACTAATAACCTATTAGGCTGGCGTCAAAATTTTATTTAACTAATCTTTTAAACAAATTAAATCAATTAAAACATTCACACAATTAATGAATAAATGAAACTAAGATGAAATAAAAAAAAATAACCGAACACTCGGTTTAACAATATACAACCAAATCGAATCCACATCAAAGGAAATAAAAGAATACATAAATGAAATTGGGTTATTAGCCCGAATGTTATTACAATTCTTCCTATCTAGATCACAAGAATAGAAGTGTCTAAAAATAAACCTGCATGCATCCACAGCTGCTGCAGCAAGCGCCTGACTCGAAGGAACCGTCATCCAGGCGTCCCTGTGTTTGGACACGTAAGTATATATATAGATATAGCAAAAGAGAGGAAAAGTAGATAAATGGGTTAGAGCCCGAGTTGTGAAAATATTTTGCAAGTGCATAAGTAGTTTATTTTTAAAAATATATTTTATCTCATATTTAAATTGGTATCACACGCCCATGAGATACCGCTCACCTTTCTTCTAATAGTGTACACCTAGTGCATCCCTGTAAACATCATAGTCAAACTACGCTGCCTAACTAATCTGTTGCCCCCAAACTCTAGAAATCCTAAGAAAAATGAGTACTAAGGGATAAACTTCTCCCCATTCCCAACACTATGCCATGTTCGTGCGTGGGGTGTCTTGCGAAGCGAAATCCAAACAAGGAACCCCACGATACACTACTACTTGGCAAGGTCGATCGTTGAAATCCAATAGACCTTCACTACACAACATATATATATATATGTACTCGTATAAAAACATATACATAACCTACACATTCATAATACATATCACAATTTAAGTCCGGATACGATCTCCCGGAATGAGAATGAAATCTTTTTGATTTTATCTCTTTACTCGAACAGAGATATATAATATCTTATTCTCATGCACAAGTAATATAGTATACACACCAGTATAATAACCATCCCAACGAGTTATAACTCGAGGATGCGGTCTCTCAATGCTATCATCTTCCATGGCATCACTCACATACCATCCTGGGGACTAGTGGTCGGACTCAATATCACTAACATCGCGGTCATAAAACACAACATCTGGGAAGCGGTCATAGTTCCTACCCGAAAATGAGACGAAACATACCCAGCACGTCTCACCTCTAATAAAAATCACATAATATAACAATGGACGCTATGACCTGGGGACTATACGCTCCCTGTTCCTCAAGCCAGGGGCCTCACCCACATCGCGCAACTTCCCATGATAGCATTAGAGGGGGTATGGTTCACATATATATATATACCATCCACACATTGATATATATACATATCCGTATCATATTATATATATATATATATATATATATATATATATATATATATATATATATATATATATATATATATACACTTTAAGCACATCGTATATATACATTCCACATTGTTACTCAAATATATATAAATGGCCATAATTGCCAATCACACATAACGATGGACAATAATCCCAAAGATTCTCATAAATAGTAATATTCGAGTATTCAAACACTTATGGATAAATAACCTGTACCTTATTCACACTTATGTATTTATATAATTTCTCCAACTATACCAATTTACAATAAGTAAATACGCATTTTCCCAAATTCATCCTAATATTCTCGTGGGATATAGTCAACCATAATCGATATAATTATGTTTTCCACTCACGCAATTATATATGCCTAAATGCCCACTAAAATTATCCCAAGGAGTATTCGTACCCAAGCACCCTTAAATTAAATATGTCGTGGATTCCATTTCCACGAACCCAAGGACTACATCATGTCCAAATAATAATTTAGAGGCCCTTACTCTATTTTTGGGAACCCTAACTCTGTAATTCCTCAATTTAATTTTTTTCCTCAAAAGTATAATATTTGTGTCACCAAATATTATCCCTTCCTAGCCCCCATAGATTTCCTCAATCGGCTAGGAATAATCCCCTTAGTTGAGTATTAAATTTCTCAATTAACCAAGCTAAAATCGTAAATGTGGTAATTTATCCCATTATTAACCCTAGGCAAAATTGCCAAAAATCCTGAAGGATCGATCGATCGACCCTTGGCCCTTGATCGATCGATTGCTTCGGGGAGCTTCTTCTCCGAGACGCTGTTTCACCCATTAAAGCTTCCCCCAATCTTTTATCTCATCCCCCAACGTCCTCCAACCTCAAACAACGACATATACACATATAAATAGGGTTTTAAACATCCTAGAACGCAAAACCAACAAACGATTTCAATAATTTCCTAAGTTTCTCGAATTGAATATAATTCGGGGTTTACTCGTTTAACTTCCGAAAACCCATTTTGATTCACAAAAACCCATCCCGAAAATCTTTGTGGTTTATCACCACCAACGACGATATGAGATTTATGCTTAAAATAAAGAAAGCAAGTAAACACCTGCATCGTGGATAAAATTCGACGATCCCGAGTCGAATCCCGCGGAGTTTGGCTAGAACCTCCCTTTTCTTCCTCTTTTCTCTCCTCTTTTCCCATCCACTTTCTTTTTTCTCTTTTTCCTTTTTTTCCCCCCTCCCATGCCTTATATAGGGAGAAATAAGGGTTTATCTCATCAAAACCCAAAAAATAACTCGTTTACTCAGTTACGAGTTCCTTTTAATCCAAAAATTCTCGAAACTCAATTACGACCCCTAGATACTCTATTCTGACTATCTCATCCGTTCTGAGACTAAACGCACACTCAAAATCTCCATCTGAGGTGATTGATCGCAAATTACTAGTTTAACCCAATACATCTCAATGCAGGTTTTCCAATTAAAATATTGTCCTTTGTCTCTTTACTCAATTGCGACCTGTAATAAAATAATTCTTCTCATATACTTATTCCCAAAAGTAGTTATAACATTCATCGAAAATCATCTAACACTCATAAACTCCAAAAATAATTATTCTGAGAAATTCCCCAAATTTCCAAATTACACCCATTTGTGAAATTAATTTTCTCTAAAAATGCGGGGTGCTCCATACTCCCCCCCTTACAACGGAATTTCACCCTCAAAATTCGGATATGACCTGCTCCACCAACCTAGGATCACTAATTACACCTCAACCATATTGTCGTTTGATACCAACATGTCGTAAGGTTTATACTATAACGCACTAGCTTACAAAATCCCTATGTGCTACACTACTACCTCACCGTAAGGTGACTCTAATAATGTCACCTCGTACCCATCATTTCTTGTGCCATCTATAGCGAAAATGAGCCTATAGCCATCGTTCTAACGTCTAAATCTCACCGGAGAATCACGATTCTAAGCGTTCGATCATCTACACCAGGATATCTAATTCTCCTAAAAAGTAAATCAATCTAATGATTAACTATTCGCGTAATCTGATTGCTTATCTTAGGTGTACCGACTCTCATTTTTGCCTACATCATAGGGTTGTCGTGTGTCTTATACAACACTCCATTCAACAAATTGCAATCTTACTTATAACTGTCTCACAGTATATTCTTCAACTTATATACTATACTTCTTCTATATCAGACGATATATAAAACCAACTTACAAGGGTGCCCATACACCTTTTTAACCTGTGCTTCTCTGCTCAACTACTGTAAACGTTCGACACGTACACTTTCTCTAAATAATGGTCCTTATTTACTCGGCATAATACTCACACATGTGTTTGTCTAACCTGCAAAATTCAAATTTCTCAAGGTTAATCAACCAATGTTCTTGTGGTTTACTTCCCACAACCTTCCTATATCGGCGCCACTAACTCTACTGGCCTTACTTCCTAGTAACCCTAAGATCGATGTGTTTCCTACACCCATAAAATGAGTACTATCCTAACTATGTCCCTAGTGCCCAAGACCTCTCTCAACTTCTGACATGTTCTCGGTTTCATGCGTGAGATGTCTCGTAAAGCGAAATCTAGATAAGGAACCCTCCTATTACACTACTTCCTTGCATCATCGTTCATCGAGATATAGCGGCCTGAGGCACACCAGCAGGATGTCCTAAATCCTATATCGCTAACCTACTAACGTACTTCTACCACTTAACGCTTCCATCATGGCGAAATGGAAAGTCTAACTAATTGAGGCGCCTACTCTCTTCAAACATGTTATGAACCTCTCACCCAAAACATACTATATTCGAATTTTCCTTCTCATCAAGGCCTAGCTACAAGACTTAAATCAATTTCCTTTATCTTGCCTCACATACATACTTGCGGTGAGGGAACCATTTAGTGCTTTTACATAGCACTTCCATCTTTAAGCATACCTTCATCACACGGCTCTCAGTCCATAGTGTTTTCTTCACACTAGGTAACTCATTAACAAAACCAACATCCTTCCATCCCATAACATCCCTCCACTCCCGATGTCGTTAAGGTTCATACGTGGAACGTCTCACAAGCGAAATCCAAACAAGGAACCCCTCCAATACACTACTACTTAACTTTGTCGATCATGGAGGTCCATTAACTTTAAATATGTAACCGATATAACCCTATCCCCTCTTTCAACAAAATGTGGTCTGAACTCCCATCTCTGTCCAAGAGCCATACCACTAAGCGCTCGCACTAACTCTCAGTCCTTGCGCAACCAATAATGAGCTTAAACTCACTGCTCAACGATTAACCCTGCATACCTTAAATCACACCTATAAGGTCGCCACACACTCGCATCACGATAATGAAACATCTGCTCATCGAAGTTTGACCTACCCATAATAACAAAGGAGAATTCAACCTGTGGCGAGGTGAGATATCACAACAATAACCTATTCCACCTTGGAACTACGGACACGATAGTCTTTCAGTCATTAGCATGCTATCTCTCTGATCAACAAAGAACATTTTATACTCAGAATAATACCATACTCATATTTTACACATAAAACGAGTAGTATAAACTAGACATATACTCAAAATATCAACACCCGCTTTTATAGCGAATGAAAGAAAATAGAAATCCACTACTGCGAAAAAAACACATAGACCTACATTATATAATATTACTAATAGCGCCCAAAAAGCTCAAATTACACACACGAGTCTAGGGATAACGAAATACTGCGACTTTATCTAGTCACACCATATATACCTCCGCCATCTGAGGTAAAACTCATAACAATAACTTCGCCAATCACTCTGGATGCTCCAAATGGTTCCCAGACTTAGTACACTTGTCCTAACTGAACCTAAAAACTACTTTAATTCATGACCATCTCGGCACTCCATTCTTGTCCTTGAACTCGTACCTGACAAGGACTAACCGTGTGGTTCTACGCTCCACGTTGCAACATTCCCCATCTTTGGTCACCCTGACCATGTTAAGATTATTAGTTTCTTAGACTCTATAGTCTCGATCCTAACAATCACCTTCATAGTTCCCTTAACTTCTTCGTTAAAACGAAACACCACCACCGGCCTCAACAACCCTGTTTCAAGGAATTTCGCAGGTAAATTTCCACCATATCAAAATTTAAGTCCGGATACGATCTCCCGGAATGAGAATTAAATCTTTTTTCTTTTACCTCTTTACTCTAACGGAGATATATAATATCTTGTTCTCATGCAAAAGTAATATACTATACACACTAGTATAATAACCATCCCAACGAGTTATAACTCGAGGATGCGGTCTCTCAATGCTATTATCTTCCAGGGAATCACTCACATACCTTCCTGGGGACCAGCAGTCGGACTCAATATCACCGACATCACTGTTATAAAACAAAACGTCGGGAAGTGGTCATAGTTCCTACCCAAAAATGAGACGAAACATACCCACCACGTCTCACCCTTAGTAAAAATCACACAGTATAACAATGGACGCTATGACCTGGGGCCCATATGCTCCCTGTTCCTCAAGCCAGGGGCCTCACCCACATCGCGCAACTTCCCATGATAGCATTAGAGGGGGTATGCTTCACATATATATATACCATCCCCTCATAGATATATATACATATCTGTATCATATTACATATATACTTTAATCACATTGCATATATACATTCCATATTATTCCTCAAATATATATAAATGGCCATAATTGCCCATCACACATAACGATGGCCAATAATCCCAAAGATTCTCATAAATAATAATATTCGAGTATTCGCACACTCACGATACTAAACACAAAAGTATTCCCTCACTTGATAAATAACCTGTACCTTATTTACTCTTAAGGATTTATATAATTTCTCCAACTATACCAATTCACACTAAGTAATTGTGCATTTTCCCAAATTCAACCTAATAGTCTCGCAGGATATAGTCAACCATAATCGATATAATTATGTTTTCCACTCACACAATTATATAGGCCTAAATCCCAATAGAATTCTCCCAAGGAATATATAATAACCCGCCCTTTTGGAGATGATTAAATTCCATAATTAAGAATAATTTGGAATTTGGAGAATTTCTCGAAATAGTGATTTGTGGGATCTTCGAGTATTTAATGATTTTCGAAGGGTGTTATAAATTATTTTGGGACTATATAGGTCGAAGTAATTTAATTATATGTCTCTGTGGAGTATAGCGACAAAAGAGGTAAGATTTTGAGTAGAAAACCCGCATTTAATTATTTTGGGTTAGAATAGTGATTTGTGGTCAAGTACCTCAGATGGAAATTTCGACTGCGCCATGAGTCTCGGAATGTCCGAGATAGTCGGAAAAGAGTGTCCGATTGTCAAAATTAAGTTCCGGGTGATTTTGGAGTTAAATAGGCTCGTAAATGAGTAAACGAGTCGTTTTGGGGGAATTAAGGGATTTAACCCTTTTTCTCCTTATAAAAGGAGGGAGAGGGGGAGAAGAGAGAAGAGAAAGAAAAAAGAAGAGAGGGAAGAGAGAGAGAGGGAAGAAAAGAGGAAAAGGGGGGAGATTTCGGCCAGCCTCCGCGGGATTCGGCTCGAGGACGTCGGATTTTATCCACGAGGCAAGTGTTTACTTGCTTTATTTACTTATGAGCATAAATATCTCATATCATTGTTGGTATAACAAACCCTAATGATTTTGGGTTGGGTATTCGTGGATAAAACAGGTTTTCGGGAGATAAAACGAATAAACCCCTAAAATTGGTAAATTGGAGAAATTTAATAATTAACCAAAAATATTGGGTGATTTCGGGTTCTAGGATGTTTAGGACCCGTATTAGAGGTGTATTTGTTGTTGGTAGAAGTTGTAGGCCGTTGGGTGAAGATATGGAAGCTTGTAGGAAGCTTCCATGGCCGAAACAGCTTCTCGGAGAAGAAGCTTCCCGACTTGATCGATCGATCGATCATGGGGTTTCGATCGATCGAAGCCTTCGATCGATCGACGGCCATGGGTCGATCGATCGACCTCTGCTGAAATGGACAATTCTCTTAGGTTGATTTGGATGGGATAGATTCCATTTCATCTTGCTTTGAGGTTAATTAGGTGATAACCTAGGGGACCTTTTAGGACTTTATGGTCCATAAATTAAGGCAATTTTGGAGGGTAAAGTAAGGGTTTTAAGTATATAACCCTTAATCTATATTTTCGAGGAAAATAGAATATTTGCTGAAATTGATGGATTAGGGTTCCTAAATTAAATTGGGGACTTCTAAATGATTAATTGGACTAGGTGTAGTCTTGGGGTTCAAGGAAATGAAATCCTTAACTCGTTAAATTTAAGGTTGTTCGGGTGAGAGAAATCCCGAGGATAATTCTCGTAGGCATATAGGCCTATATAATTATGCTTATAGAAAGCATAATTATATCAATTATCAATAAGTATATCCTAGGAGATAATTTAGGATAATTTGGGAATATAGATATTTGTTGATTTCACTTAGAATGAAGGGTATCATTGGAGATATCCAATAAATCCTTAGATAGGATTGAGTTATATAGTGATTATTAAAGTAAGAAATACTTTGGATTTAGAATCATGCTAATATGAATGCATGATTATGATTCCTGGAGGGAATCTTTGGGATTATGGTCATCGTTAGATGATATAGGCCACTATGGCCGTTTATATATATTCTAGGAAGAATATATAGGATATGTATATACTGTGTGTTTTAGGTATATATATATGCTACGATGGAAATGATTTTGAAAATATAAAAATGAATATTTTCAAAATGGAAAGAGAAATGTTTTTCATAATTAATAAAATATGGATTACACACCTCTCTAAATCGCTATCATAAGGGAAGTTGCGTACGTATGGTGAAGCCCCCTGGCTAATGAATGCAGGGTGGATATAGTCCTATAGGCCATGTGAGCGTTTGTTGATATATTATTCTGCGCTAGTTAGGAGATTCCGGGTGTGGTCTTTACTATCCCACAGGCACATGGCCGCTTCCCGATGTCTTGGGATGTAGGATCCCAAGTTGTCTTGGTGATAGGCCCTGGAAGATGATAGCCATTTAGGGGCGCGCACAGTGGAGAAATCCAGACGGGCGGTCTTAGAACGCGTTATATTAAAGCAATTCATGATAATGGATTGGCTTTAATTACATTTCCTGGATATAGGAAGGGAAATGGGTTATATGTTTAGCTTCGGTAACAATCCCGGATGGAAGGGATGTGGAAGCATATGATATGGTAAAAGCATTTTTATGATAATAAAAATGGCTTTTAATTACATTTCCTGAGTATAAAAAGGGAAATGGGATAATTGAAAAAGGAAAAGCATTTTTATGTTAATAAAAATTGTCTTTTAAAAAGATATATGTTTTGGTAAAGAAATTCATGCTAATGAATTGGCTTTAAATACATTTCCTGGATATGAGAAGGGAAATGGAAGTTTTTGAAATAAAAAGGATAAGTATTGATAAATACTTTGTGTATCGAATACACCTCAGTCCGGGAGGTAGATCCGGATGTGTATTATAAAGATATAATTCAGTTTGGTAATCCTCAGTTCGGGACATATTATCCAGACGTATATTGTAGATGTATGTGTATATATATATATTTATACATTGTGTGTGATACGGTCCTAATGGATCTCTACCATTAACCCTGCCAAGTAGTAGTGTATCGGGGGGGTTCCTTATTTGGATTTAGCTTTGCGAGACACCCCACGCACGAAATTAGTGCAGTGTTGAGAATGGAGGGAAGTTTAGCCCTTAGCACTGGGACTATCTGGGGTAGATAGTAGTTGAGTGATAGACTAGTTAGGCATGGATAACTTGACTACGGTATGTGTTAGGGTGCGTTAGGTGTGCACTACTAGAGGAGAGGTGAGGGGTATCTCATGGGAGTGCGATACCAAATTAAATATGAGATAAAACTATTTTTCTAAAAATAAAGCATTTATGCACTTGCAAAATATTTTCAAAATTCGGGCTCTAACCCGTCTATCTACTCTCCTTTATTTCTATATATTATATATATATATAGGTGTCCAGACACAGGGATGCCTGGATGGAAATTCTTTCGAGTCAGACGTCTGCTGCAGCAGCTGTGGATGCTTGCGGGTTCTCAGTAGACGCTTCCTTCCTTGTACTCTAGATATGAGGTATTGTACAAACACTCGGGCCAATGGTTCAACTGATTTTATGAATTCTTCGTACGTTATTCGATATGGTTGTATAATTTGAACCGAGTGTTCGGTTATTTTAGTTCATTTCATTTTCCTTTTTATTTCATTTACGAATTAAATTGTGGATGTTTTATTTTAATCGTTAAAAAGAGTAGTTAAGTTAAAAGTTTTTAATGCTCGCCTAATAGGATATTAGTAATTTAAATGGATTTTCGATAGTGATGCTAAGAATGATCCGTAAGTAACTCCTGTTATAATTTGATATAGGAGTAATCGCCCGGTATCCCATTAGGCGGGTTGTTACAGATGGTATCAGAGCATCAGGTTCTAGTGTCCTTAGGAATCTGTGCGGACGTACTATGCTTTCAGCGTTGCTCTCGTTTTGTTATAGAGCCCCAGGATTAGGATTGTTGATTTCTCTTGTGAGATTTCGTTCTCCTGCCATGCTAGAAGATTATAGAAATCTTTTACGCGCTCATTGAGAATCGTGTACGGAGCTCGGAGGGCAGCAGGAGTTGGAGCTTAGCTGGGGAAGCTGGTAGAAGTTGGGGATGAGGACCTTAGTAGAGGCCACTCTCCTTGTGGCAAATGCTAAGGATTGTTGCAACGACTACTAAAGTATAGTAGTTATGAGCAACCAAGTACTACTGTGGTAGAAAGTTGTACTCAAGTTGAATTACCCCGTGGAGATAAGGGTTCCAAAGGGATCTTACGGATAGTTTCAACCGTGAGTCCCCATGATTCTGCAGGAAGGAGAAGAATTCCGTTTCGTAATTATTCACATAAGGGTCGGCCAAAGACCGACCGTGAATAAATAACATTATGGAGAAGTGAACTTTGTACCGAAGTGAGGAAGGTACAATGAAAAATGAGTCCTTTCCAAGAAGGATAGGCTCACTAGAGGAGTGTTGTTAACACTTACGGAGAATGTGGGTGTGTTCAGATGCCCCTGAGGGAACATCCACATAGGGAGGATTGTTGGAACCGGTGGTGGAATTTTCTTTTAATGAAGGAGTTAAGAGGATTAGTAAGGTGACTGTAAGGAGTAAGGTTATAGAGTCTGATGGTGTTGACGACCTTATCATGGTCAGGAAGGCCAATGATCAAAATGGTGTTGTGGAGTGCTGAGCCACAAGGATAGTCTTTTCCGGTAGGAATAAAAGACAAGGTTAGGGTGCCCAGATGGGGCCTAGAGTTAAGAAAATTCTAGTAAGAGGTGTGGCTAGATGAAGTTGTGGCGTCCGATAGCCCTAGACTCATGTGTGTAATTTGAGCCTTGTATTTGGTCTCGATAACATAATAATGTAGGCTTGTGTGTTTTCCGCGATAGAGGAATTTTGTTTTCTTTCACTCGCCATAGAGGCGGGTGATTATATTTTGTACATATACATATGATGTATTTGGTTGATCGGAGCGATAGCAGGCTAATGATGGCAAGACTATCGTGTCCATAGTTCCTGGAGGGAACAGATTGTGGTTGCGGTGTCTCACCTGGATACAGGTTGAGTACACCTTTGTTATTATGGATTTATCGAACCTCGATGAGTAGAGGCTTCCTTATTTTGGTGGGTATGTGTGGAAACCTTATAGATATAATTTAAGGCCCCATGGATCATTGTTGAGCTGTAAGATTTAGCTCAGTACTGGTTTGCGCAAGGACTTAGAAATAGTGCGAGCGCTAGGTGGTGTGACTCTTAGTTAGAGATAGGAGTTTAGACCACCTTTCGATGATAAGGGATAGGATTATCCCGGTTGCATGACTGAAATAACGGGACTCCGTGACCGACGAAGTCAAGTGTTAATGTGTGGAGGGGTTCCTTGTTTGGATTTCGCTTTGCGAGACACTCCATACATGACTCTTAACGGCACCAGGCATGGAGAGATATTATGGGATGCAAGGATATGGGTTAGTCTTATAGTGTGGATAAACCACAATAGACTATGAGCCCTCTGATGATGGTACTCTTATGGAAATATTGTGCTATGGAAAAGCAGTAAAGTGGTCCTCTCGCCACAAGTAGTTGGGTGGAGTAGGACTTAGAGAATTTGATTTGAGGATGATACCCATGCCTTAATAAGAAGGCAAATTGGGAGGATATCTGTGATTGGTGTGATATAAGAAGTGTTCCTACAGAGAGTAGGCACTTTGAATAGTCAGGTTTCCTTCTGTACGGGCGGAAGGATAAGATAGTAGGAATGCGTTTGTAGATTAGTTTAGTAGGATTTAGGACGTCCCGCTGTTGTGCCTTGGGTCGTTATATCTCGATAACCGACAACGCGAGGGAGTAGTGTAACGGGAGGGTTCCTTATTTGGATTTTGCCTTGGTGAGACGTCCCAAGCACGAAACCAAGTAAATGTCGGGAGTTAAGAGAGTCCTTGGGCACTAGGGATATAATTAGGATACTCGTTTCGCTTAGGTAGGGTAACGCATAGATCGTAGCATTTTTAGGATGTAGGCTCGCCAGAATTAGCGGCACCGAGGTTAGGAGGATTGAAATTTCGCGGGTTGGAAGGACCCATAGGTGAGTATTACACCAAGGAAAGGAGACCCTTATTAGGAGAGAGTGTTACGTGTCAGACATTCGCTATGGATGTGCAGATATGCGCATGTTAGAAAGGTGTATGGGCACCTTGGTAAGATAGTCTTATATACCGCCTGGAATAGAATGGGCATAATATATAAGGTTGAAGCTTTGCGAAATTTAGAACGGTAGTTATAGATTCGTTTCTCCTATTGGCGATGAGAGAAGCCATTGGAGTAACGCGTAGATGTTGTGCGTTAGTAGATAGAAATTTGTTTGAGCTTATGATAAGCTAGTATTTTGAGTGCTCCTTGAGGTAGGTGGAACAGGTTTAAGGACTATCGTGTTAGCACCCTTTTAGTTTTGGGGGTACTAAGACATAGTGGGATTATTCATTGTAGTTAGATGGTGTAGGCTGTATCCGAATTTCGAGGACGAAATTCTGTTGTAAGGGGGGGATTATGTAATAACCCGCCCTTTTGGAGATGATTAAATTATATAATTAAGTATAATTTGGAATTTGGAGAATTTCTCGAAATAGTGATTTTTGGGATCTTCGAGGATTTAATGATTTTTGAAGGGTGTTATAAATTATTTTGGGACTATATAGGTCGAAGTAATTTAATTATATGTCGACGTGGAGTATAGCGACAAAAGAGGTAAGACTTTGAGTAGAAAACCCGCATTTAATTATTTTGGGTTAGAATAGTGATTTGCGGTCAAGTACCTCAGATGGAAATTTTGACTGCGCCATGAGTCTCGGAATGTTCGAGATAGTCGGAAAAGAGTGTCCGATTGTCGAAATTAAGTTCCGGGTGATTTTGGAGTTAAATAAGCTCGTAAATGAGTAAACGAGTCGTTTTGGGGGTATTAAGGGATTTAACCCTTTTTCTCGATATAAAAAGTGGGAGAGGGGGAGAAGAGAGAAGAGAAAGAAGAAAGAAGAGAGGGAAGAGAGAGAGATGGAAGAAAAGAGGAAAAAGGGGGAGATTCCGGCCAGCCTCCGCGGGATTCGGCTCGAGGACGTCGGATTTTATCCACGAGCCAAGTGTTTACTTGCTTTATTTACTTTTGAGCATAAATATCTCATATCATTGTTGGTATAACAAAACCTAATGATTTTGGGTTGGGTATTCATTGATAAAACGGGTTTTCGGGAGATAAAATGAATAAACCCTTAAAATTGGTAAATTGGAGAAATTTAATAATTAACCAAAAATATTGGGTGATTCCGGGTTCTAGGATGTTTAGGACCCGTATTATAGGTGTATTTGTTGTTGGTAGAAGTTGTAGGCCGTTGGGTGAAGAGGTGGAAGCTTGGAGGAAGCTTCCATGGCCGAAACAGCTTCTCGGAGAAGAAGCTGCCCGACTTGATCGATCGATCGATCATGGGGTTTCGATCGATCGAAGCCTTCGATCGATCGACGGCCATGGGTCGATCGATCGACCTCTGCTGAAATGGACAATTCTCTTAGGTCTATTTGGATGGGATAGATTCCATTACATCTTGCTTTGAGGTTAATTAGGTGATAACCTAGGGGACCTTTTAGGACTTTATGGTCCATAAATTAAGGCAATTTTGGAGGGTAAAGTAAGGGTTTTAAGAATATAACCCTTAATCTATATTTTCGAGGAAAATAGAATATTTGCTGAAATTGATGGATTAGGGTTCCTAAATTAAATTGGGGACTTCTAAATGATTAATTGGACCAGGTGTAGTCTTGGGTTTCAAGGAAATGAAATTCTTAACTCGTTGAATTTAAGGTTGTTCGGGTGAGAGAAATCCCGAGGATAATTCTCGTAGGCATATAGGCCTATATAATTATGCTTATAGAAAGCAGAATTATATCAATTATCGTTAAGTATATCCTAGGAGATAATTTAGGATAATTTGGGAATATAGATATTTGTTGATTTCACTTACAGTGAAGGGTATCATTGGAGATATCCAATAAATCCTTAGATAAGATTGAGTTATATAGTGATTATTAAAGTAAGAAATACTTTGGATTTAGAATCATGCTAATATGAATGCATGATTATGATTCCTGGAGGGAATCTTTGGGATTATGGTCATCGTTAGATGATATAGGCCACTATGGCCGTTATATATATTCTAGGAAGAATATATAGGATATGTATATACTGTGTGTTTTAGGTATATATATATATGTTAAGATGGAAATGATTTTGAAAATATAAAAATGAATATTTTCAAAATGGAAAGAGAAATGTTTTTCATAATTAATAAAATATGGATTACACACCTCTCTAAATCGCTATCATAAGGGAAGTTGCGTACGTAGGATTCCAGGTTGTCTTGATGATAGGCCCTGGAAGATGATAGCCATTTAGGGTCGCGCACAGTGGAGAATTCCGGACGGGCGGTCTTAGAACGCGTTATATTAAAGCAATTCATGATAATGGATTGGCTTTAATTACATTTCCTGGATATAGGAAGGGAAATGGGTTATATGTTTAGCTTCGGTAACACTCCCGGATGGAAGAAGGGGTGTGGAAGCATATGATATGGTAAAAGCATTTTTATGATAATAAAAATGGCTTTTAATTACATTTCCTGAGTATAAAAAGGGAAATGGGATAATTGAAAAAGGAAAAGCATTTTTATGTTAATTACAATTGTCTTTTAAAAAGATATATGTTTTGGTAAAGCAATTCATGCTAATGAATTGGCTTTAAATACATTTCCTGGATATGAGAAGGGAAATGGAAGTTTTTGAAGTAAAAAGGATAAGTATTGATAAATACATTGTATATCGAATACACCTCAGTCCGAGAGGTAGATCCGGATGTGTATTATAAAGATATAATTCAGTTTGATAATCCTTAGTCCGGGAGATATTATCCGGACGTATATTGTAGATGTATGTGTATATATATATATTTATACATTGTGTGTGCTACGGGCCTAATGGATCTCTACCATTAACCCTGCCAAGTAGTAGTGTATCGGGGGGGGTCCTTGTTTGGATTTCGCTTTGCGAGACACCCCACGCACGAACTTAGTGCAGTGTTGAGAATGGAGGGAAGTTTAGCCCTTAGCACTGGGACTATCTGGGGTAGATAGTAGTTGAGTGATAGACTAGTTAGGCAGGGATAGCTTGACTAGGGTATGTGTTAGGGTGCGTTAGGTGTTCACTACTAGAGGAGAGGTGAGGGGTATCTCATGGGAGTGCGATACCAATTTAAATATGAGATAAAACTATTTTTCTAAAAATAAAGCATTTATGCACTTGCAAAATATTTTCAAAATTCGGGCTCTGACCCGTCTATCTACTCTCCTTTTTTTCTATATATTATATATATAGGTGTCCACACACAGGGACGCCTGGATGGAAATTCTTTCGAGTCAGACGTCTGCTGCAGTAGCTGTGGATGCTTGCGGGTTCTCAGTAGACGCTTCCTTCCTTGTACTCTAGATAGGATGTATTGTACAAACACTCGGGCCAATGGTCCAACTGATTTTATGAATTCTTCGCAAGTTATTCGATATGGTTGTATAATTTGAACCGAGTGTTTGGTTATTTTAGTTCATTTCATTTTCCTTTTTATTTCATTTACACATTAAATTGTGGATGTTTTATTTTAATCGTTAAAAAGAGTAGTTAAGTTAAAAGTTTTTAACGCTCGCCTAATAGGATATTTAGTAATTAAAATGGATTTTCGACAGTGATGCTAAGAATGATCCATAAGTAACTCCTGTTATAATTTGATATAGGAGTGATCGCCCGGTATCCCATTAGGCGGGTTGTTACAGAATATTCTTCCCCAAGCACCCTTAAATTAAATAGGTCGTGGATTCCATTTACATGAACCCAAGGACTACATCATGTCCAAATAATAATTTATAAGCCCTTACTCTATTTTTGGGAACCCCAACTCTCTAATTCCTCAATTTTATTTTATTTCCTCAAAAGTATAATATTTGTGTCACCAAATATTACCCCTTCCTAGCCCCCATAGATTTCCTCAATCGGCTAGGAATAAGTCCCCTTAGTTGAGTATTAAATTTCTTAATTAACCAAGCTAAAACCATAAATGTGGGAATATATACCATAATTAACCCTATGCAAAATTGCAAAAAATCCAAAAGGATTGATCGATCGACCCTTGGCCCACGATCGATCGATTGATCGCTTCGGGCAGCTTCTTCTCCGATAAGCTGTTTCATCCATTGATGCTTCCCCCAAGCTTTTATCTCCCCCCCCCCCCCCAAACGTCCTCCAACCTCAAACAATGACATATACACATTTCAATAGGGTTCTAAACATCCTAGAACCCAAAACCAACAAACGATTTCAATAATTTCCTAAGTTTCTCGAGTTAGATATATTTTAGGGTTTACTTGTTTATCTTCCGAAAACCCATTTTGATTCACAAAAACCCATCCTGAAAATCTTTGTGGTTTATCACTACCAACTACGATACAAGATTTATGCTTAAAATAAAGAAAGTAAGTAAACACTTGCCTCGTGGATAAAATCCGACAATCCCGAGTCGAATCCCGCAAAATTTGGCCGGAACCTCCCTTTTCTTCCTCTTTTCTCTCCTCCTTTCCTCTCCTCTTTCTTTTCCCTCGTTTTCCTTTCTTCTTTCCCCATCCCATGCCTTATATAGGGAGAAATAAGGGTATATATATTTAAAACCCAAAAATAACTCGTTTACTCAATTACGAGTTTCTTTTAATCCAAAAATTCCCAAAATTCAATTACGACCCCCCAAATACTGAAAAATGGTGATCGTCTAGAGACGTGAAAAATGTAACGGCGTACGACATAAATAAATGAAACATTTCGGACACGATAAAAAATGTCCTTACAAATCTCCCCCTATGTCTATGCCGGTACATACATAAAAAATCAAAATTATCAAATATGAAATTGCCTATACAAATCTACCCTCCCATGAACCCAAAACTGAAAAAGGTACAAATGAATAGTCTCCATCGTTTGTTCTTCAAATCATCAGGAATCTCAAATATTTTCTCATCAGGGTGTGCAATTCAGTGATCATCAATGTAGTACCTACACACATGAGAAAAAGAAAAATACCAAGTGAAGTATCGAGCTTGAAATGAGATAAACATAGATACCAATATATGATAAGCATAAGTAAAATCTCAAAATTCCCCAAATTCAAACTCCCCCATAATATGATAATTCTTTCTCCCCTTTTTTATGATGTCCCCAAATAGACAAATAAGAAGAATGAATCAAACAAGAAAAATCGGGGTGTTATGGTATTCAATACAAAGCATCAATCAAATGGCAAACGTGCTCTTTCAAGGAGATGCTCAAAAAAATCTTCGCAAACTATTTTTTGATTTTTCAATTTTTTCATACAAAACAAAAAATAGATACCATTGGAAAAAAATATGTAAAATAAAAAAATCACACCATGGATTTAGACTCAAACAACTAAGTCATGGAAACGGAATGAATGGGTGTGAACACATTCGATAGGAGAATCAACTCATCAATCATATGTGCACGATGCATATGTGTACCCCTAATGAATGAACATCAAAAGTATCCTTTTGTGTAAAAATTTGTGGAATTTAGATTACATCGTCTTATGCAAATCAACAAATCAAAGTCAAAGTGATTTCCACACCAATAACGCCTAAAACTATGTAGCGCATTTTAAATAATTTCAAGGACGTGCAAACCCGTTTTAATTCTCCAACCAAACTCCCTCATATATATTATCTTTTAGAGGTAATCTAAATTCTCAAACTTTGGAGAATTGGTGCAAAAACCTAAATGGCCCATAATTTGGCATGAATTTCTTTTTTATTGCCTTTAAATTTTTCGGTCTCTTTAAACCTCTTTTGACCCCGGATAATAAAATTCCTCCATTTTTAGGTCCAATTTAACGGTGGCTTTTGCGCAAAGAATAGATAATTACCTTTCGCAGCCCCTCCCCGTTTCTCAAAACAAAGCACACAAACTCACAAAACGGTTCTTATATGCACAATTTCCTTATCAAAATTTTATCGTGCTTGGTTTGTTTTAAGGGTAGGATTGAAGTGAAAACACCCAACCAACATGTGATAAGACAAGCACAATAATCAAACAAATACGTGTATGTGTGCAATAAAGGAAACATGAGTCAAACATGTTGGAAGAAACACTTAATTACATCTTAATGACTCCAAACATTATAAAGCACAAGGATGAATTGACCTATTGTCTCAAAACGCTATCAAATAGTCACATGAAAAAAATGAAATGATGTTGTGACTCGGTCATCCAAAGTGTTCATCCATAAACGGTGCAAACAAAATACAAAAATCTTTTTAGATTTTCTCAAAATTTTATCATAATAAAATCTTTTTGTATTTTTCAAACAAAAATAAAACATACAAAAAGTACACATGTCATAACACTAACAAACAAATATAAATCATGAAACCACAACTAGTGTATGACAAACATGCAAACACAATCATCTATATGATATGGCAAGAGAAGAATCATGTGCAAGAAAATGAGAATCAACTTGTCTAAAATCTAGTGTATCCAAAAGTGATTTCCTAACCCAAATAGATGTGAAACAACGTGTGGGGCTTTTAAGAGCCAAGGTAACACAAGACTTCGACATCCTAGGACTTCTTCCAAGATCAAAACAAAATCTCCTAAGATGACCTTTCCTACCACAATGTGAACATGTGTAAATGGGAGGAATGTTGCCTAAAGTGTGATATTTTCTAATGTCTTTGGGATTAATTGACCCTCTAAAACAAATAATGGTTTTGGCTTTAGCACTAGAAGCATGAGAACAAGATGAGCCATTACCATCACAATCAAACCTACTTGAATCATTTAAATCATTTTTCAACTTCAAAATATTTAATTCAAGCAACAAATTAGACTCTTCCCAAGACAGGGATTGCTTTTTCAAATTTTCAATAATTTCTAAAAGGGTATCCCTCTCCCCCTCAATTAAAGCAAACTTTTCCCTAAGAGTCTCTTCACGTGCCACAAACTCATTGATTAAAATATTTCTTTCATCTTTGGCACAAAAACAAACCATCGAATTTTTAAGATCCTCTAACTCTTTTTCTTAAACAAGGACCTTATCAACACTCTCCTTTTCGGACAATTTTAAAGCATTAAATTCATGGTCCAAAGAAATAAATTTTTCACGATAAAAATCTCTTTGATTTTGAACAGATTGCAAAAGATCCATAGCGGATTTAAAACGAGAATTTTCCTTTTCCAAAACTTTAAATCTTTTGCAAAGTTTCAAATTCAAAATTTCTAAAATTTCAGCATGGTCGTGAACTTTTTCAACAATAGGCTCCTCATTAAACGGACGTTCCATTGAAAAATTGCAATTTTTCACAAAATTGATTTGTCAGAAAAAATCAATATCACACAATTTTGCGAAAAATAGGAATACGCAATAAATTAGCGCAACCTGCTCTGATACCAATTTGAAAACGTGAGTAGACAAATTGTATCAGAAAGTAAATCCTTGAAAAATCAGGATCACGCAATAAATTAGCATAACCCACTCTGATAACAATTTGACGACGTGAGTAGTCAAATTGTATCAGGAAAATCTTTTAAAATCAGGATCACTCAATAATTTAGAGTAACCCGCTCTGATACCAATTTGAAAAGTGGTGATCATGTAGAGACGTGCCAAATGTAACGGCGTACGACATAAATAAATGAAACATTTCAGACATGATAAAAAATGTCCTTAAAAATCTCCCCCTATGTCTATGCCAGTACATACATAAAAAATCCGAATTATCAAATATGAAATTGCCTATACAAATCTACCCTCCCATGAACCCAAAACTGGAAAAGGTACAAATGAATAGTCTCCATCGTTTGTTCTTCAAATCATCAGGAATCTCAAATCTTTTCTCATCTGGGTGTGCAATTCAGTGATCATCAATGTAGTACCTACACACATGAGAAAAAGTAAAATACCAAGTGACGTATCGAGTTTGAAATGAGATAAACATAGATACCAATATATGATAAGCATACGTCAAATCTCAAAACTCCCCAAATTTCAAACTCCACCATAATATGATAATTCTTTCGGTTCGGGGTCCCTACAAACCAGTACGCCCCCCCCCCCTGAACCGGTTCGGGCTGGGTTCGGGGAAACTCGTTGGAAAAAGGGGCTTTCAACACTTAAAAAGATTTCCAAGGTTTTTCTTGGAATTTATCTCCATATTTAAAGGGCCATAACTTGTTCACTGTAGCTCAAATTGAGGTGTCGTTTCTTCCAGTATCTTTCTTGCGGCAAGCTCTTCAACTTTCCAGTTGATCGCTCCTTCGGGCGGTGGCTGTAAAATTACCAAATTTCCCTTGAACTTCCCTAACAAGCCTTGTTGCACTATTTTTGACTTCTCTTGCGTACCACTTGCATTATGAGCCTAAAATCATGGAACGTGAAGTCGTTGAGGTCGATGAGGGACACATGATGGAGATAATAAATGATTGATTCTCGGAATTCGGACTGAGGCCGTCGTATGAGATCGCGAGGAGACGTGCCATATGTAACGGCGTACGACATAAATAAATGAAACATTTCGGACATGATAAAAATGTCCTTACTGATACTCTATTCTGAGTATCTCGTCCATTCCAAGACTAACCGCGAACTCGAAATCTCCATCCGAGGTATTTAACCACAAATCATTAGTTTAACCCAATTCATCTCAATGCGGGTTTTCCAATTAAAATATTTTCCTCTATCGCCTTACTCAACTGCGATCGACAATTAAATAATCCTTCTCATCTACTTATTCCCAAAGTAGTTATGACATTCATCGAAAATCATCTAACAGTCATTAACTCCAAAAATTATTATTATGAGAAAATCCCCAAATTCCAAATTACACCCATTTGTGAAATTTAATTATCTCAAAAAATGTGGGGTGTTACGGGGATGAAACGAGATGTGGCTTGGTTTGTGGAAAGGTGTTACTCATGCCAGCAGGTGACGGATGAACATAAGAATCCAGTTGGATTGTTACGACCACTTCTAATTGCCGAGTGGAAGTGGGAGCATATCACTACGGATTTTGTTATGACTTTGCCTTGGTCTGAGTGAGGACACGATGCTGTTTGGGTTGTAGTAGATCATCTCAGTAAGTCAACACATTTTCTACCGATTAAAGTCACATATAGCATAGCAAAATTGGCTAGACTTTATATTCTGGAGATTATTTGACTACATGGTGTTCCACTCACTATTATTTCAGATAGGGATCCTCGGTTTGTCTCTCGGTTCTAGAGGAAGGTTCAGGAGGAATTGGGTACTAATCTGAATTTGCCTATGACTTATCACCCCAAGACTGATGGTCAGACTGAGCGTACTATTCAGATTTTGGAGGATTTACTGCGAGCGTGTTCTTTAGACTTTCACGATATTTGGGATGAGAACTTGCCTCTTGCAGAATTCTCTTACAATAACAATTATCCATCAAGCATCGAGATGGACCCCCTTTGAGGCACTATATGGGAGATCGTGTCGTTCCCCGGTATGTTGGGTAGAGGATGGCAAGAAGCATCTCACGAGTTCCGATATGATTAGGGAGATGACTGAGAAGGTTGGGTTGATTAGACATAGACTTGTTACGACCCAGATTAGGCATAAGAATTATGCTGGTAATCGTCGTATACCTCTAGAGTTCCGAGTAGGTGACCATGTGTTACTGAAAGTTAGAGTCCGAACCAGTAGAAAGAGGTTTGGCCAAAAGGGCAAGATCGCCCCTCGATACTTTGGCCCCTTTGAGATCTTGGAGCGGGTTGGGGAAGTCTCTTACCGTTTGGAATTGCCTCCTCAATTGACTCATGTTCATAATGTGTTTCACGTTTCTATGTTGAAAAACTATCTGCATGATCGTAGTCATGTGATCAATTGGAAAAACATCGAGTTGCAAGAAGATACTAAGTTTCTGACGTGACCTTTATCTATTTTGGATCGTGAGGATAGGTTACTACGCAACAAGGTTATCCCTTTGGTGAAAGTCCTTTGGGAATTATAGGGTGTTGAAGGCGCTACTTGGGAGCGAGAAACCGAGATGAGGGATAAATATCCATAGTTGTTTGAGTGACTTAGGATTTATTTCGGGGATGAAATTTTCTAAGGAGGGGAGAATGTAATAACCGAACTTTTTATTACGTACTTGTATTTCGACCTATTTATATGTCAACGTGCCATTAATAAAAAATCTACATTTGCATGTCTCACATGGGAATTTATTTGTGTTTATATTGTTTATTTAAGGACCTTGGTAAAGTTTTACTCAATTTGGTAAAATATATATATATATATATGTATAAATAAATAAATAAATCACTTTTTCGTCAAAAAAATGAAATTGCTCAGAAAAATCTAAATATTTGCAAACAAATGTAAAAGGTAATTTTGAACAACATTCCCTTCTTCGTCATCCTAAAAAAATATGGTTTAGACCCTGGTTTAGACGAATTTATGTTGAAATTATAGTAAAAAAAAATATTTTAGGTGGTGTGGTTGGATCATTTATTGGGTGGTTGGCTTTTGTATTTTCCAACATGGGAAAAAACGTGTTTCACTTATATTTTCAAGCCTAGGAGACTTAAATGAGTCAAAATATTGAAAAGATAAGCTTGAAATCAATATAAATAAGGGTGGGGGGATTCATGAACCTAGTAAACCAAAAAAATATAAACTCCTCAAAAAATACTTCTAAATTTCGTAGCTCACCCTTATGCCTGTATTCTCTCTCCTATAACTCCATTATAAAAGATGTCGACTCCATTAAAACATCACACAAGGGGTGGGATATTTTGGTGTGGCTTGAAAGCTTGATTTGGGGAGCATAGAAGTGGAGTTTATGAGCATTCTAGGAGGACTTAAAGTTTTCTTCTTCAAAGTTATCTCCTCTTCATAAATCAAGTAGGGTTTCCTATTCCTAAATTTGTATTTTCGAAACCTTAAAACACCCATGTTGATGAAAGATGATTTCTTGTAAAAAAAATTGCTAGTTCTTGTAATTTCTATTATGCAAACCCATGCTTTCATGTGTTAAAATGAACTAGCTTTGTTGATTAAATTTCATAATATCATGATTGTATAAATGAATGATTAGAACATAAAAATTATTAAAAAAATGTTATAATCATATACTACTTGAATATGAATGTGTAGGATACATATGCATCGATTTCTTAGGTAGAAATCCTCATTTCATGTGAATATACTTGAATAATTTTTTAGCCATGAGAAATGATATATTTTGAAATGAAATAGATAGATTTCATCATGTTTTGAAAGAATGATAAATTTCATCCCCTATTTTGATGATGTTAAAAAGTGATGATATTGACTTAAAATGGTGTAGAAAACTCATTTAAAACCTTATATTTCAACCCTACATTAAAATGATAATTTTAATAATTAAGTTTATGATTAAATGAGTAAAATATTATAGAAAAACAGTAAGGTCTTATAAATATATGTTTTTTTTTCTTGAAAATCCATTTAAAGCATGCTTTTTTTTGTGTCAAAAATGGCATAATGGCAATTTTGGTAATTATGTGAAAATCTACTGGAATATAATGGTTCTTTACTTTAAATGCTAGTAAAATCATTTTGAAGGTACTAAAAATGTGTTAATGCATTAATGAATAATTTCGGTAAATGATGATTGGATGTTAGTGTCCAAAGTACGATGTTATTATTAGTTGGCCTCCTCGGCTATTTTAAAAGTAAGGAAAATAATGAAGTAAAGAAGTAACACCCAAAAATTAATGTGAGTACTTGGGATAATGAGAATAATTGGAAGAATGTGAAAATATGAGAAGATAATGATATTCGGATGTTACCGGAAAGAATAATTAAGGAGGGCATGACGTCCCTAGTTGTGAAAGACCCTAAACAATCTGGACAGTGTAACATATATGTGCTCGATACCAATGATGTGATTGGGCGTGAAATCGTAGATGTTGGTAAATCCCGAAGTAATAAAAGTAATATTCATGAATGATTGGGAAACTGAATGGATTAATGAATTTGAATAAATGGATCTTATTAAATGACAACATGGTTTGATTTGTAAGTTAAGTCTCAGGCACGAGACATGAAAAATACTAAAGTTTGAGTTGGGCATATAACCCGAGTGCATTGCATGTAGTTGTATTAACATTTAATGAATTGGAAATTATTTTACAAAATACCGAAAGACATTGTATATGTATAGTATTTTTATTATCAAATTATTGCTTAGTATTTCCCACCCTACTGGGCATTCGCTCACCCCCTTACTTTTCCCCACCCCAGGTACTTTAGTTGGTGACATTGGAAAGGATCTTGGTAAGGATGCAAAGGGTGTGACTCGACGTTAGACGCTCTGTTGACCGTTCATAATATGTTTAAGATTTATAGTTGTAGCAATTTAATCAATATTTTGGAACTTTATTAAGGGATTTTTACTATTGTGTTGTCTTACTCATTGAAATTTATTTCGATAGATTAAGTGTGGTATTACATGGTTTTTCATGGACAAATTAATTAGTTGAATTTATTAGGCATGTCAAATGTTTATTCTTTTTAAATTAAAATTTGACAGATGAATATCATGTCCTTAAATCAATTAAATAAATATTTTTCTTAAATAATAAAGTAAACTTTTCCCCCTCCCCCTTTTAACACCCCAATTCGGATTGGGGTTATTCCAATGGTAATCTAAATCCGGGTCGGGGCGTTACAATAACTATTTAAAATCTCATATAAACCAGGCTCATTCTCCTTATGCTCCATGTATAGGTATCATCCATACAAAACTTATATAAGAGCATTGAATGTACTAACTACCCCACTCTAGGGTTTTTACTTAATTCTAGTCTTAGAAATCATAAATGCCATAATAATGTATCTTACAATGACCCTATCAAATCTTTACATAGTACTTAATGCTTTAAGCTTCCTGGTCTATAAAATAATTCATCATAATCTTGTATCTACAACACATATCTCAAAATAAATTTAACTGTCAGGAATCAAACATGTCAAGACACCCAATTGTTGAAGTACCAAAACTGCAACCTCAAATAATAATATATTATCACTTCTTCAAATTCAAACAACCTAAAGATCAAAATAACTTAGTTATATGCCCCTAACTCCAACCAACCACAACACAAAGCCCAAACCAAAATCACCAACCTAGAGTATCATCCTTGATTACTTTTGGTATAGTATTCAATGGAAATTCATAAAAAGTAACCAATAAATACGAAACCAGTGCCCACGTGTTTGTAATTCAATTTTTGAGAATTTAGGTGGGTCGATTGATCGATGTTACCTATATAAAAGCCCTTCTTCTAACTATATGTTTTGACCTCAAAAACCTCCATTAAAGCCCCTTCAAGCTCCAAAATAAGATTGAAACCTAACCTCCTTCATATATAATTGTTATAATAACAATCCAAACCAAATTCTAACAAATATATACAATCTTAATATCATTTAAAGGGGTAAATTTGATATTTCAATAAAAAATCCTAGTATTATGAAATGTCATCAATGACACTAGGTTTCATATCAAAGTG
This sequence comes from Sambucus nigra, assembly GCA_949130495.1. Taxonomy (NCBI): domain Eukaryota; kingdom Viridiplantae; phylum Streptophyta; class Magnoliopsida; order Dipsacales; family Adoxaceae; genus Sambucus; species Sambucus nigra. The sequence goes on from OX422215.1 coordinate 346,651,415, forward strand.
CCCAATTAACATGGGGCCTTAAGAAGCTTAATAATATATAATCACAGTCTAACAATTATATAACAATCCTGACTCTGATTGATGACTAATCAGCTATTTTTAGACTATGTCATTAACATGGCTATTTACCAAATTAAGTCAATTACAAATTAACTAATTTAATCGCAAATCAAATTTATAATTAGATTAAGTTTATATTTCAGTGAATAAATATAATCTAACATAAAAGCAACTATAATCCAATTCGAAATAAACTTGCCTCATTATAATTTCTAGAGAAAACAACGACAATATCCTCCTACTTCCTCCTTTTTATATAATTTTATTATGTATAGTTTCAAGGTGCCTCCCAAATTGTAATATGTGACTTATAACATACCTAATGACACTCTGAAACCATTTAATCACGAAATTGTACTTGGGCAATAAGTAGGCCTCATCTAAAAGAGCCCAGAATTACCTCCAAATGCCTTACTCGAGCCTTTTACTAACCTAGTGGGCCTAAAACACATCATTTTATGATGAAAACGGAGATTCTATGTATCCCAAAAATTTAATACAAAATATGACAAATCAAGGAACTAACAACTCAATAATTTAATAAACAGCTAGTATAAATCTAAATATCCATTATTTAATTAATGAATTTTTGTATATATGATTTTAATTACGAATCAAATAATGCAAAAAAATATAACCAGTGACATCTACTGTCACAAAAACACACATAATTAATTTTTTAACCAATTTTCCCAATAAAAAATGTATATAAAAATACAGGGTATTACAGAATCTATACTATAAGATTGTATTGAAAAATGTGATGATTTTCTTTTTCTTCCTTATCTTTTGTTTTTTTATGGAAACAACCTAGTTTTGTATGAAAAATAATGACTTAGGGTTTGAGAGCTTGTATCCATAAGTTTAAAAATGCATATTTAATTTTTCTTCTTCTCCTTAAGAAAATAAGGTTGACTATTTTCGTTGTAAGGTTTTCTGTAACAGCCCTCGCTTTGGAGACTTGATTTTATATTAATTTACTAGATGAAGTAATTTTACAAAATGCATAAAAATGAAGTAAATATTAATTGAATGAGTTAAACGTTGATATTTACTTAGTTGTTGCATATTTACTGTATGTGTAGGTAAATATCCTCATGTTGAGTTTTATAGTGTCATAATATTTAAATGGAATTGATGGTTTAAAATGAAACCGGAATTAGAAATGAGTTATAAAATATCCAAATGATAATTTGGAGGCCGTAGTTAGTTTCGGAACATGCAAGACAGTCAAAATGTGTGCCATATTGTATTTTTATGTTTTGGGCTCTTTCGATTGGTTTTAACATAAATGTGTAGTTGCGAATCATTTTAATGTAATATTCACCACTTAAGTTGGGAATTGTAGGCTAAAGGCACCATTTATGTGTTGCTTTTCTTTTATTTTCTCTTAAGTGTAATTGTTAACCTAGAGAGAAAGAGAGAGGAAGAGAAAGAGTAGAGAAAAGACAGGAGATTGAAGATTGAGATTGGATTCTTGCTACTACATAAGTAAAATCTGAAATTTGCAAGATTGAGGCAAGTTTTATACTTGCTATAATGTTATTTAAGATGTATAATTAGTATGGATAATTGTGTATTAATCATGGTTGAACTATGTTAGGGTTTTTGTGGATTTATGGGTTTTGAATCATTAAAGGATGATTTGGATGATTATTGATGTTTATGGTAGTAGTTAGATGTATTTATGATGTATTGATGACAATAAATGATATTGGTTTGGAGGGATTTTCAGTTGTAAAAAAATTTAGGAGTCCAAGACTCCATAGCCAAACTTGGCAAAATCGCGAGGCGAATCGATTCGCATAGGTCCTGTTTCCAGGTCTGCTTGGACCGAATCGATTCGGCAGTTTACAGAAAGTCAGTTCTTCTTGTCCGAATCGATTTGCTTTTAGGGCGAATCGATTCTCTAGGGCGAATCGATTCGGCCCTTCAGCGAATCGATTCGTTTTCCTACTGTTTTGAGTTGGTTTTGTAATTCAATTCTACCTCATTTTCTTTAGGTTTAGGGCCTAGGAACCTTCTTCGATGAAGTAAAATTAGAGTCCTAGAGTACTAGGCGAGTGAGTCGACTACCCTTGATTAAAAATGGGTTATGTAGGGGTTATTCCGGGGGTTTGCAAGTCAAGGTTTAGGCATTTCTTTCCTTACTTAATTAGTAGGAGTCTAGGAGATCATAAAGTCATATTGGGAGACTTTAGAGGTAAATTTAGATATGATAGTCTTGATAATTTATTATAAAGCCCAAAAGGAGGGTTGGGGAAATAACTTGGGAGATTAATTATTCTTGGAAGTTATTATGATGACGCAAACTACGTATAGCTCCGGATAAATATAATGCATCTGATAAAATGGAAATGAAATTGGAAACGAATAAAGTAAATGATAATTTACTTAATCATGTTATGGAAATTAATAAAATGGTTGGAACACACCCTCTCTAAATGACATCTTAAGGTAAGTTCGCGCGTGAGGTGAAGCCCCTGGCTAGTGAATGCAGGGTGGATATAGTCCTAGGCCATATGAGCGCTTATTGTATATTTTCTGCGATTGGTAGGTAATTACGGGTGTGGTTATGACTACCCCGCAGTCATATGGCCGCTTCCTGACATTTCGGTAGGATCCCAGCTTGTCTTGATGATAGGCCCTGGAAGATGATTGTCATTTATGTGCGTGCATAGTGGGGAAACTCGGACGGGCGGTCCTAGAATCATTATATATGTATATTTATAACTATTCTAACATCAAGTGGGACTTGATGGATTATATATGCCATAAAGAGCATAATCACATGCCATAAAGAGCATACAATTGAGATACGTGCCACAAAGAGCACATGATAGAATTTGTATTCCTGATAAGGAATGGAAAGATAAAAATGAAGGTGAAACATAGTAAAAGCTTTTGATTAATGATGTTTATTCTTATTCTCTTGTATAACTGAATTAAATTTATAATCATTTAATTGTTTTAGTTTATTATATGAGGTTATTATGTTGGAATATCATCTTTATCATCCATGATTAACTGTTCATAACTGTCATACTTCTTATTCATTTGGTGATCACATAAAACCGGGCCCTGACCCGTTCTTCTTTCTTGTTGTGCACAAATATTGTAATCGCTCAGGTGCTCCACCGCAAGGACGCTCGTACTGACTTCCCATTCCGATGTCTTTTGACGATCCGTGACATTTTGCGGATATCACGGGATGTATTGTGTAGACGCATTCATTTTTGTTCTCTAGATATGATCGGATCTTGTAATCGGGCGTGTGGCCCAACATTTTGTAATTGTATAATGAATGTAAGATGTAACTTAATGAACATGTTTTACACTGTATGTAAATCTGTTGACCGACATTATACTTGGTCCTCTTATTGTGTATTTGTTGTTGTAATATACTTTTGGGTTTTCCACTTTCTTTTCAATTATGGGTTGTTTAAAATGCTTTCTTTAAATCATAAAATGATTTTTTTGGCAACCCATTTTCTGAAATATTGAGTGGTTATCCCGTATACTCCTTGTGTTGTCATGATGTTGAGAATGATTCCATCCATAACTCCTGTATCATTGGAGTATCGGGCTGGCCACCCCTTATTTTGGCTAGCGGGTTGTCACATTTTCATTGTTTTATAAGCTAAAAGAATCAGAATTTTTTAAGAGAAAAACCTTATTCGTATATTTTAGATATCCATTGTATTAATTATATTTTAAATTTATTTCAAGTTTGATTACTCCTTCCTAATACTTGAAAAAAATATTTTGCAAAACTTGGTCTTGTTAAACTTTAAATATTTTTTATTTGTTAAAAATACTCATTCCTTAAGCCTTTAGAAATCTCAAATACTACGAAGATCGATGTACAATGGTTGAGTTTAACCTTTTCCTTTGGAGAAAAAATTTATCTTGAACTTTACAGAACATCTAAAGATTTGTGGAAACACGACATTATTGACGAAAGTTGACACCTGCGATGTGGCAAGTAGGAGGAAAGAGATCTATGATTGATATTCAATCTTGAAGGTGGAAAAACTGTCTTGTGGAGGTTGTGAATTATTGAGTATAGTAGAGGTTCAAGTTGGTAAGTCATTTCTCCCTCTTGTAAATCTTTACCTATATAATTAAAGGTGTCAATTTGGCCGAGGTTTCTTTTCACAAGGGTTTATACCTTGAATAAATCCTCATCTAAAGTTATTAATTTACTATTCCAAATTTTGATTTAGGGTACCCTGAATTTAGCACCAAAAGGCCTGGACGAGTAGCCTCCCCTTAGCGGCCCAAAGCCCAGGCCCATCACCTCTTGTACTCATCCGATTACCCCACGATCCCATGAAGAGAAGTGGTAAGGGAGCGCGATCCCATGTAGGGGAGATGGCTGATAAGGAAGAACCCATCACCCCCACAACTCCAACATATACATGTATAAATTAAACCCTAAGTCCGGGGCAAAGGACAAGTTGTATTCTCTGTACTTATTCTTCAGAATATAGAGAAATAACACTGACTGAACCACCGTGGACGTAGGCACATCTTTGCTGAACCACGTATACCCGTCGTTGTGTGATTGGCATTTTATTTATTTTTTATTGATTGTTACCTCTTTCATATTTATTTGTGTTGCATAATAATTGTCACCACAATTTTATATACTGGATTACGATATATTTTCAAGTTAAATTAACTTGTAATCACATTTTGTCACTTAGATGCCAGGATTAAATTTTTTTTCCCAGATTTTTATTGAAAAGACCCAATACCCTAATTTTGGTAATAATTTTTAATTTGGGTAGTTGCTCTCCACACACAAATTATCTCAACCGATATCATAGCTAGACCTCATTTAATTATGTTTAACCACCAAGAGGTAGATGATGTGTGTGTAGAATTCGCACTCGGGTATGAGATTTTTAAGAATTTTCCTAATAGTACTTCCATTTATTTTTTATATCGAACCTCATTATCAATATGCTTTTACGTGTCATCCTTCAGTATAAAATGAAACATGAATGTAATGAGGATGATTTTAATTATTTTGGTTTCTCTACTTTTGAATTTTAATATGATAAATTATATGAAGAGTTTTTGAAACTTTTTAAATAGAATTATTTATTATCCTCCAAACTCAATGAGTAAAAAAACGATAGCAGTGGATTTCAACTTAAGGAATCTATAGATGATAAAATTCATGTTTACCGTGACCACAAGTGTGAGAAGATTAAGTCGTTAATGGAAGATTATTTATGTTTTTATTGTATCCCAATAAAAGTTTTAAATGGAAAAAAATATATGTTTTAAAAAAGGTCAAAATTCTTGAAAGAATTAATTTAGATGTTTGCAATGAGCTTGCACTTTTAAAAGATGAAAATTATTTTTTATGCATTTTCAAGGCTCACTAATCTATCTTCTTCGAAAAATGTAAATGTGTTGATGTTTTGTTTTTGGATGTTTTAGAATTTTTGGATGAGTTAAAAGAAAAGAAAGTTATTTCAATGTAATAGGAAATTTTAATGGAGAAAGAAAATGTTTTTTCTACATCCCATGAAAAATTGAAAATGAATGTTCCTTTGTGTGAAGAGTCCAAAATTCGTTTGGAAAAAGAAAGTTTAAAGTTTAAAAATGATTTGATATTGGCTAAAAAGATGAAAGTGAATCAAGACCCAGATCATAAAAATATCGGGATACTATTTTAATGCAGCCCGAAAAGGACATGATAAAAGAGAGTTCAATTATGACAAGTTTAATGTTTTTGTATCGAATTGTGAACTTCTTTTAAAAATAAAACAAAAGATCTTGAAAAAAATTGTAAAGAATTTGGAAAAGAATTTTTTTTTGTGCATTCCATATTTGATAAAAAAATAGTGTGCTTAATCATAAACTATCTAAAATGATATTGGTTTCTTCTCGTTGTCGTAAGAAATTTCACAACAAAGATTTTTGTTACAACCTAATGAAATTTTAACATTTTGAAAAGGTTGTTCACAAGACCAAAACACACATAACTAGGCCAAAATCTTTTAATTGTGATCAATGTCAAAAAGTTAGTCATTCGATGATTTTTTAATCAATCCAGACCTACCTTTGAACAATGCAAGAATGCTAGGAATTTTTGGGGGAATAAAGAAGGTAAAAATGTTTTTCATTCAAGGATATTTCCACCTAAAACTTTTAAAAATGGTGGGTTAAGAAGATTTAAATTTTATGACAAAAAATACCTTAATAGAGAGAGGGAAGGCAAAGAAAAATATTCCTAATGCCATATTTAAGCCTGAGGCTTCTAGTGTGGATCATATGTGGTTTAGGAAGGATGTTTCAAATGGAATTAAATTTTACAAGAAGAAGATTCATAAATTGGTTCCCTCCACCTTTTAAAGCTAGAGGTAGTTTTGTCTTTCATCGTAGGCTTTGTTATTATCTCATTCATATATCCTAAGCTAGGGTATGTACTTTTAGTTTTATATGTGAGTTTATGTTTCATATACACCATCTCTAATGAGTCATATGTAAATTTCTTGTCTTCTTGATTTGTTCTTGCTTTATATATTGAATAATTAAGAAATATTCTTTTTATAATACATTGTTTTAGTTTTAAAAAGGTATGCTTTTAGGATTATATAATATAGTGTATTTATTTTTTTCTCCATGTTTGTTATATTACTATGAATATTAAATGCTTCTTCATTTTATCTAGGGTACATATTCTTTATTTACGCTTGTTATCCTTGAATTTTATCTATTTTGTGCTTAGGCTTTATATGCTCTGTTAACCCTAGCCTCGTGTTTCTCTACATGGAATATCTTAGAACATCATTGGCTATTTCCTTGGAAATTTAATCCTATTGGATAATGTTTAGGGTTGTGTTCTTCATGTATATATGTTTATCCTATATCTTACTCTTTCTCGTTGTACATATCTTCATCGAAAAATTCAAAAAGATTTATTTTGTACAATTGCATTCAAGCCTTTTAGATGATATAATCCATGACATATTTTCCTATATCAAAATGTCTTAATTTATCATTTATTTTATTTGTTTGAGAATGTTTCGTGTGCTTCATGAGATGAATTCAATTTTCTTTCAAGTAATAAACTTTGAGAAAAATTACACTTGAGAATACATTATGAAACGTTATTGGACTCAACACTGCACTACACAATGGGTTGATGACAATTTATAAGAAATGCCATTGATTTATTATCCTCTAAAAAGCGTTCAAAACTATATTAGACTTGAGAAAGTGTATCTAACGCTAATATGTGTATCGAAGAATTTTTGTTCATGATTTGGAGATGCTGAAAAAGCTTATGACACATCTTAAAAATTATGAGTGATGATGTGGTGAGGGCTATAACATTAAGTCTATTATACTACATTTTGAAATTATAAATAGTATCTCATATTTGTGTTTATGTAAAATCATTCATGTGACAAAACAATTTGAACATAACAATGTCTCAAAGATTTTAATATATTTTCAAACTAGATAACACCAAATATATAAGACAAAAGGTTTTAGCCAATTGCTAATTTTAAAGGAAAAAGTATTAGCTAAAAATGATCTTTTAAAGGGTTTTTGATGTCTCATTTGAGTCAAATATCTACGTTATTTATTTTTTGATTTATTATCTTTGTTAAACTTGAGCTCGGACCTTTGTCTTAATGGTGCCCATTTCTTTTGCACGATCAAGATAACCTTTCATCATGTTGTTAGACTTTATGGACAATATTTTCTTTATTATAAACATTGAACATAGTACTCAACTTTTGTTTAGTGTGATAATATTCATTACATTATTTTTTTTCTTATAAAACATGGGTCTTTGCGTTGTTCTCTTATTTCATATATGTTGATTATTCCATGTAAACTCCATTATTTGAGAAAAGTTTCTAGAAGATTGATTTTTATCATTTATTTTGCATCTTATTCTATTTCCAAATATAGTGTATCTCCAAAGTTTTTTAAGAATATATATTTGATACTGCATAATTAGGAATATCACTTTTTGTTGAGTGATAAATTTTTATGGAACATACTTTCCCTTTTAGACTCTGAATTAGAATTAAACTTGATGTTGCTTATTCATGTGCTTAGAGTATTTTGTGTTGCAATTGACATTTATATTGATACATAATTTCCATATAAGCTGATATCATAGTTCTTACATTAGGATAAAAATGTTACATTGTACAAAAGTATTTGATCGTCACTCGTGTTGGCAATATTTGATAGGTTTATAGATTAAAATTCCATAGATATTCTTATATCTTATATCAAGAGTGGTTGTTACTAATATTATTACTCATGATTCACCATTGTGTGACACCCCACTTAATTAAATACCGGGTGATCATGACTTTATTAAATTAAAAACAAAATATCCAAATTGACTGATTCTTATCAACACAGTCAAAAATGTTTTTAATATTTACTAACCACCTAGTATTTGAAAATCTAGTGTCAAATTGTATCTTTATTATTAACATGAAATGGCTTAAAACAATTAAATAATTAAATTTCACATTCACCATACTAAAGAAATCAACACCACAAATAATGAAATACTGAATCAAATAAAATATGACGGGAGTAAACACCCCAGTTTGAAACTCTAATACAATAATCCATAAAAACTAAATCCACAACTGAATAATAAAAGAAGTACAATGTCCCCGAAACAACTACGAATGGAAAATGGACAACATGCTCGACTATGATAAGAAATGAATGCATCAGATCTGCAAGAAAATGGCGGCGGCTATCAAACTAGGACCTGCAATTGTCCACAACAACTGGAGCAACGACAAATATAAATGAACTCCCATACTGGGGCTCCTTGTGGTTAGGCACCTAAAATGGTTTTGCACAAAGAAATAGATTTAGAAAATGGGTCAGGTCAGAGCCCGAGTAAAAATAATTTAAATGTTTAGCAAGTATTTAAAATGCAGAAATACCAAATATTATATACATGCTAGGTTTATGTACCCTCACTTGAGATTCTTACCTCTCAAGTGCATGCCTAACGCATATTTCTAACTCGTCCTAGTTACGCTATCGCGCCTAACTAGTTTGACTCCAATATCTTACTATACACGCTAACTCGTTATGCCCACCCGTGCTACCCAAATAATATGTTACCGAATTCTCAATATCGATTAACCAATTATGAATATTTCATTAGTTATTTAAGTTCCCACATACTTAAACGATTTTAAATTACTTTATCTTTCTCATCAAATAGGCCAACAAAGTAGAATAAATCACAAGTATATATATATATATATATATATATATATATATATATATAAATATATATATATATATATATATATATATATATATATTTATCACTCTAGTATATATATGTATCTCTCTCTCTCTCTCTCTCTCTCTCTCTCTCTCTCTCTCTCTCTTTATATATATATATATACAACCCGTCATTAATATTTTCCATGCCTTAAATTGATGAGTAATTAATACATGGGTTCAAAAATCTAATTAATAGTGAATAAAATTAATTAGAATTTGAGGGCGGCTTAGTGTGACACCGAAATTTAGAAATTTGTTAGGTTTTGGGGAAATTATTGGCGACACACTAAGGTTGAAATTTTGGAAAGTTGTTCGAAAGAACTAAAAATGGATATAGTGAACGAGTCCGGGAATAACGGTTAAGAAATACCGAGATATATTGTATTTAGATAAATGCTAAATAATTTAGAGTCGGGGATTAAGACTCGAGTGATGTTAATTTGGGCCATGAAATTAAGTCCGTATATATTGGTGTGGGTAATACCAAAAGAAATTAATGTTAAAATTAATTCATAATTCGAGTTGAGCCACAAACTCATTATAAAATGGAATAGGCACGTGTAGCGGACAATACATGGTATAGCCGAAACATTTTATATATATTATTATTATTATTATTATTATTATTATTATTATATTCTCTAGTGCTATAGAGGGAGGTTGCGCGTAGTGGATGAATCCCCTAGCTTGAGGAGTAGGGCGAGTATAATCCTAGGTTATAGTGTCCGTTATATGGCTGAGGGGCATCTCACTCTCAGGGAAGGAATATGACCGCCTCCAATATTTATGTAATAACCAAGTTAGGGAGAAATTCTGGCTTGGGGTAACTAGGTCAGGTGAATATACCTAGTGGGATAGCACTTTAGAGGAATTTTACCCGGTGAGACTTTAATCGGAAAAAAAATACTATTATTAAATGTTATATTAGTATGGTTGTGAATCCTGTAATGTGACTGAGTATATAATTAGGTAAATAATTATATACGGGCTAATTAATAAAAAACATGAGTTGTATTATATGTGTAACAGATGTGGAAGTTATATGAAATCAAAAAGGGGAAATGATTTAATTAAGTTAATGACGATAATAACTTAAAAATCATAATCAAGGCATACTCGGTTAGAGTAGAGTGTTTACAAAGGGCTTTATAATTTATCTAGTCATAAGATGAGAAACTAGGTGAATTTATTTAAGGCGTTAGTAATGCACATTAGAGGAGGGGTGAGGATATCCTCAAGGGAGTGCGACACTAACTAAAATATGAAGAGCATGCATATTTATTTATTAGTGCAAGTTAATCATTTGTTAAATGTTTTCAAATGTTTTTGGGTACTAACCCTTGCTATAAAAAAAAATTTAAAAACCATTTAGGTGTCCAACCACAAGGACGCCAGGCTTGACTCTATTCCAGGTATCCGTTGCAGCAGCACATGTGGATGTTGAGGGGTTTTTGATAGACGCCTCATTCTTTCATTCGTGTAGAGACTCTTTAGTAATTATTTGAGCATGTCGCTCAAAGTTCATTTATTAGTATTAGACTTGTTGAGATTGTTTTCTTGCCCTTACTTGTATTGAATAATTGGGACTGATGGTTTATTCGGTTAGGTATTTTATTTGTGGATGGTTATTTCAGTTAACTGTGATTGTGTATTATTTTATGTTTCGTATGAGTTTCATTTAATTAATTGAAAGATAAAAATTGGCACCAGTCTACTTTTCTCAGTTAGGTGGTTAGTAATTAAAAAGACGATAGTGATGCTAAGAATGAACCAACTAAGAAACCTGTTCTAACTTGATTTAGGATTGATCACCCAGGATTAATTAGGCGGGGTGTCACACTATTACGCATGCGTACTATTCTATAAAGTCTTGGTACATGACGCACTAAATAAAGGACTATTGGATCAGAATGACTCTTGAATCAAATAATTAAAATTCACACAAAGTTGGAGGCGAACATTCCCGAGTATGTCATACACATAAAAATCATACAATAGGTATACACACAATCTATATATTTGTATCATCAGAATATGTATACTCTGGACCTATATTATAAATCCCATATGTAGTATCTATACCTCACGATTATTCGATGTATTATCAATCATCATTTATACTCATTATCGTACATTCCCGAGTATCCCTCACCATTCGAAGTATGCCAATTATTCTTTAACATTTTACAGTAGGTAAGTCACTCCTATCTTACCAATCTAAGTCAGAGGTTTACTCACCTTCGCCTTGACTCATTTTCATTCCACGAATTTTCTTACATTACAATTTACACAGATTAAATCTTAACCTTAATTCGTCTAACTTATGACTAAATCCCAATACTACCATTAGCCTACTGTGGACCCACATATCACTCACAATGTTTTAAAGGCATCACAAGAGTCCTCACATTCATCAATTTCAAATTTGGGATTAAAATGGGAAAATTTCCAAAATTTGGGAGAACCGAATCAATTCGCCGCCTAGACGAATTGATTCGCCAAGCCAAATCAAGTTTCCCTTGGGATGAATCGAGTCGAACGCTATAGGATTGTTTATTTTTCCTTACATAGTTGCATTTTTCTACCCTTTTCTTAACTAAATTCTCACGAATTTTTAATAGATTAAAATCAAGGTTCCTAAACATTATGTAGACATATAGGGATGATTTCCAACATAAAAACTTCATCAATACATCATGAATTCTACTGAAGATCTGATTACTTCCTAATTATCAATAAGAACCCCAGTTTTATGTTCTTCGATGTACATAAATCAATAAGTCCAGATTTATTACATTTTTCTACATTCTTATAGTCTCATTTCATCTTCTAAACATATAAGAATTCAATCTACATGCAATACCTATCCAATAACATGTTTTACATCCTCCAAATTAAGCCAAAACATGTGATATTCGTTGATAAATCATCCTACTCTACCATGGATGTTATATCCTTTTTAAATTAAGAAAGAGAATAATTACCTTTAACAATAGGTCCGATCCGTTGTAGACGATGGTATGGTTTCAAAATTCCTCTCCTGGTCTATGCGATGGTGGTAACGGTGGTGGTTGTTGGCCTTGGAACACCTTGGGCACCTCTCCTTTTCCCTCCTATGGCCTCTATCTATTTTTGTGTTTGGTTATCCTAATTCCCCAACTATAGATGATGGTGATATACACCTTAGAATTTCGTAGGTCCTTTTTTACTAAAAGTAAAAATGACCAAAATACCCTCCTGAGGTGTCGATTTTGTTAAAAACTACCCCAGAACTAAAACTAAACCCCTGGGTCGACATTTTTGACTTTTTTACCCTTCCGGACACTTTAGCACACTTTAAATGACCATATGGATGACCTATTTCCAATTTAATTTTCTATTCCATAATTTTAGTCCTAACACGACTAATATGCGCGTCCCGACTAAATTACTATAATTACCTATAATTATGGTAGTTCGCACTCATGACATTTCTGATGTATTATTGTCATTATTATTACTCATTCACTAAGTATGATAAAACATAAATAAATAATAACCCTTATCTCACTAATCAATATTTATTTCCAATCGGATTAATTAAACATCTTAATTTTAATTAATCCATTTTTTAAAATCATTAAAAACATGCTGTATTACATACTTCACCCCTAATAAAGAAATTCCTTCCCGAAATTTGGAAAAATAAAAGTATACCTAGTAAGAATAACCCTGGATATTTGTTACGCATCTCATCCTCATGCTCCCAAGTAGAATCCTAGGCACTATGATGCCCCCACTGAACACGTAAAAGCGGGACTACCTTCGACCTCAATTGCCTCTCACTATGGTCTAAGATAGCCACCGGTCTATCATCATATAAGCTATCAGGACGTAAGCCAATCTCCTCCAATGCAATATGAATGTGAGCCAACTCATCCCAGAGATACCGTCTCAATGCTGAAATATGAAACACATCATCGATACGATGCAAGTGCTAGGGCAAAACAAGTTAATACATTACTGGCTTAATCCGCCCAATAATTGGAAATGGCCCTAAATACCTTGGTGTCAATTTCCCTTTCTTCCAATAATTGGAAATGGCCCTAAATACCTTGGTGTCAATTTCCCTTTCTTCCCATATCTCATTATCCCCCTTCATAGTAGATACACATAGCAACACCTGATCCCTCATGTTAAACTCCAAAAAGGACCGCTTGGCATCATCGTAGTTCTTTTGTCTATCTTGTTATTCATATCTAACTTCGAATCATCTCGATCCTGGTGGAGGTATCCTGAATCACCTATGGCCCGAGAGTCTTATTGTCCCCCACCTCTATCCAGTAAATGGGCGAATGACAAGGTCTATTGTATAATGCCTTGAATGACAAGATTCGATAGTGGGAGATTCTTTTCCCAGCTTCCATTAAAATAAAGGATGCACATTCGTAACATATCCCCTAACATCTGATTTGTCCGCACTGCCCGTCCATCTGCGTGTGATAGTCCGTCCTTAATCGTAAATCTATATCCATGGTCTATTGGAAACTCTGTAAAAAATGAGACACGCATATTTCATCCCGGTTGGACACGAGATTAGGTGACACCCCATGATATCTCATAATCCCAGTTATGTCGTTTCACTCTTCCAGCTATATCTCTACGAACGGTGTCTTTTAGTCTAATGGTCTTCACCTACCATTCCATCTCGTGACTAATTTTCTTTAGTCATCACACATCTAAATATTTCTTCATTACTCTACCAATGTACCCTCGTGCCTACACAACACTCTGTAATTTGATTTTTTTTTTTGTCACTATTATGAGCCTTTCTACTCACGGCTAAAGCATTTCCCCTGCTATAAAAAACTCCAACATCCCTATGTGTTAACTCCTTTATTCATTTGCTCTTATTACACATATAGTTCCATAGCTTTCGAAAGCTTGGAACATTAGGTTGTTCTTGGTATCCCTTCACTAATGGTATTCTTAAATTCGACGGTTTGTACCTTACCATTCGAACTAGTGATTAGTCTGTTCGTGGAAGATATTTGCAAGCATACTCGACTATTAACGCAACACTTTTATGTCCTTAATTGGTTCTTATGTAACTCTCGTCATATTACTCTTCGGCACAGAGAAGCTCCTAATTATCCTCAAAAATCTAAAATTTACATTCCATGTACTTTTCAACACTATAATCACTCCTTTTCGTCCACTCTGCTGTTACTGATGACTCGCCTCACTCTCAATGCCACTACATTCTCTTTGTCCCATTTGTTTCAGTTCTAATTTTCTCACACGTCTACATTTATTAGATAAATTTCGACGTCTATTCATCGTGAATGATACTGAAAATCTCAAATAACTAGGGTTCCCAAACACCCTATGTCTCGTGCAGTTCTACACAATTCCTCTAAATGTACGAGACTTGTGTTAAATTAATTCTTGCGTACCTGGCATGACTATACGGTAAGGTTATACTCGACCAACCTACTAATCGAAAATTATTTATTCTCTTGGTTTCACCATCGATGTACTCGTGGTATAAATGTTCTACACTAGTTTTCACACCAGCGTTATTCAATTCTTACGATCTTAAATGGGAATATAACTATAAACTCCCAGTTATTATCACATATACGTATAATAGAAAGGGTAAAAAACCTGAGTCCTTAGGGTCAAACTTCTCTTAACATCTAAATTTCTATTAGTTTCATGTGTGGGATGTATCAGAAAGAGAAATCCAAACAAGGAACCCCCCGATACACTACTACCCAACCTTACCTATCGTCGAGATCTTTTAGGCCTTCTGTCCATAACATGTACCCCTAAAGTCACATCTGCTAACATAAGAAGTCTACTCATCCACTCTCATGTCACTAAAGGTGACATACAACACGACGCTCTAACTATCATAAGTTCTCAGCGCTAAATAAATAACGAGCTAACTCTCCGCTCAAAGTGTGCCAATTATTCTTTAACATTTTTCAGTAGGTAACTCACTCCTATCCTACTGGTCTAAATCATAGGTTCCCTTACCTTCAACGTGACTTATTCTTATTCACCGAATTTACTTACATTACAATTTATATAGATTAAATCTTAACCTTAATTCGTCTCACTTATGACTAAATCCCAATACTACCATTATCCTACTATTGACCCACATATCACTCACAATGTTTTAAAGGTATCTCAAGAGTCCTCACATTCATCAATTTACGATTCAAGATTAAAATGGAAAAATCTACAAAATCTAGGAGAACTGAATGGATTCGCCTCCTGGCTGAATCGATTTGTCAAGCCGAATTGATTCGCCCTTGGGCCGAATCAATTTGAACACAACAGGTTTGTTTCTTCTTCATTATGCAGTTGCATTTTTTTACCCTTTTCTTAACCAAATTATCATGGATCTTTAGCAGATTAAAAATCAAGGTTCCTAAACATTATGTAGACATATAGGGATGATTTCCAACGTAAAAACTTCATCAATACATTATGAATTCTACTAAAAATCCGATTAATTCCTAATTATCAATAAGAAGCCTAAATTTATGTTCTTCCATGCACATACATCAAAAAGTCTAGATTTATTGCATTGTTCTACTCCCTTATAGTCTGATTTTGTTTTCTAAACACATAAGATTTTAATCTACATGCAATACCTATCCAAGAACATGTTTTACAACATCCAAATTATGCCAAAACATGTGATATCCATTGATAAATCATCCTAGTCTAACATGGATATTAGATCCTTCTTAAATTAAGCAAGATAAATACTTTCCTTTAACAGTAAGTCTAATCCGTTGTAGATGATAGTCTGATTTCAAAATTCGTCTCCCAATCTATTCGATGGTGGTGATGGTGATGCAAAAGTGGTGGCTATTTTCCTTGGAACACCTTGGGCACCTCTACTTATCCCTCCTATGGCCTCTCTCTATTTTTGTATTTTGTTACCGTAATTCCCTTAGTATAGATGATGATATACACCTCAAAATTTCGTAGGCCCTTTTTCTCAAAAAGTAAAAATGACCAACATACCCTTTCGAGGTGTCGATTTGGTCTAAAACTGGCCCATAACCGAAACTTAACCCCTGGGTAGACTTTTCTGACTCTTTCAACCCTTTCGGACACTTTGGCGCACTCAAAATGACCATATGGATGACTTATTTCAATTTAATTTTCGATTCCATAATTTTAGTCCCGACACGACTAATACACGCGTCCCGACTAAATTACTGTAATTTCTTGTAATTGTCGTATTTCGCACTCATGAGATTTCTAATATCTTATTATCATTATTATTACTCATTCACTAAGTATGATATAACATAAATAAATATTTATTGCAAACCGGATTAGTTTCACATTTTAATTTAATTAATCCATATTTTAAAATCATTAAATACACGGGGTATTGCATTTTGTAGATATATTTCATATATACTTAAATTTACATATTTTTTGGTATCTAGAAATTTATTTAGTTTTGAGGTTTACGATTGGTCTATAAATTAGATTTCACAAATACCTTTTATATCCCATGCTAGTAACTCATTTGTTCTTTACCTTGTCTTTAGTACATTGTGAATGTTTACTTGAAAAATCTTTATGATATGCCCACACGAGATCTCGTCTCGGCTTAACACAGACTCGGCTCAAGTTGACGTCTCACAGTGTGCCGTTGGGCCATCCCACAATGATAACCTCAGCCTCGCCTAAGACTAGGCCGAGACCATATGCAACATCGGCGGGCCTAGCTCCTTTCCTCACCATATTAAGAAGTCAAGACTATAATCTGTTGTCTTCACTCATCTCGGTATAGTGAAAGTCACCAAAGACTACACTTTGTAACTAATGATGTGTAATCCAGATAATATATCAGTGGTACCATACTCAGTCAGGTTGACACCTCTACCCAACTGAACGCATTTGTCATCTTATAGGGTGTGTGGAACAGAGCACACGTGGGACAATACACATGGGTTGCAAGCTCCACGTGGACCAAACCATTACAATCGCATCAATCACACATGTGGGGAATATCTTATAATCATTGCTTGCATGCACCAGTGACAGATGGCATCAACCTATTGGACAGTTGGGGATGTGCATGCCTTATGCATGACTAGGTGGGTATGACACCACCCCAGCCATATAAATAGTTGTCTTCTACCTCATTGTAAAATATCACTTATTAAAAACCCTAGCTAAAACTCTATCCAAATACTCAGTAGAGAGAGAAAATCTCGAGTGTTGTATTTGCAGGCCATTAGTGCCCTTATCATAGTGAAAACCACCATTCACATTGGACAGTGGACATAGGCCCTGGTCGAACCACTTATATATGGTGTCATCTTCCCCTTTGCCTCATCTCTTTCTATATTTTTATATCTATTATTACACTATTGTTGTGTTGGTTTGAGCTCACTTATATATTAACTTGGTGGTACCAATTTTGGTATCATCAATCTAGCGTTGTTCGTGGGACCACAATAGCCATATTCTTCCCTTCATTTGTAGTAACTCCATAGGATTCTCTGGTGGTGGTGAAGTACCATTGAAGACCTCTGGTTGGAGTTTTCTCTCACTTTCAGCTCATTCAACTCATTTTTAGCCCATTGCTTATTTTTTTGGTAATCAAAAGTCTTCTATGGCATAAAATCCTCCAACTATAGGTGGACCCAGTACTAGCCAAGCCCCACATCAGTTAGAAATGGTTAAGATGGTATCGGCTATACATTCCTTGGTGGATATTCAACGAAAAATATAGGGAACTCTTGCTGCTTTTAGCTAGAACATGGTGGTTAGACCTGCCGGAGTACCAAGTTAAAGTATCACTCCTGCCGCCAGGGAAGGTGTCCCAGATAAATTGGCTGGGGGACAACCCCAAGCCCCATTCACATATCTTCCTCCTCAGTAAAGGCATAGAGACGTGGCTGACCCTAGGCATTTACGTTTGGGGAGGACGAGTTAAGAATGCCTAGACGATCAGGATAATCGGTATGATGATGAGGATGACAGAGAATGTTAGGAGCCTTATGAAATCTCTAGAGGCCCTTTTCAACTAATTCAACCCATTTTAGGTTGCAGTGGTAGGTCGAGATGAGAATGAAGACCCATGCCTTTGGCATTGGATAGACTGAGCAGAAGGTCGACCTTTGATACGCTTTGCCTAGCAGTAGATGACGTGAGAAATCGATTATCCAGATCCACAACTATCGATGGATCTTAAATAATGATAGAGATGCTGACCAACAGTCTCAGGGAGGTCAATATGAGGAACAACAAGAAGTAAATAGCCAATAGAGAACAGAGGCCAGTGATCCTTTAGTTCGTTCGGTCGAGAGAGGGGATCGAAGATAATTTTGATCAAGCCGAGGTTATAACTGTAGGGGAGAGACCTTGGAATGATTATATTCAAATGATGGAAGAAAAGATAAGGAAAATTTTAAAGG
The DNA here is from genome assembly GCA_949130495.1 of Sambucus nigra. Lineage (NCBI taxonomy): Eukaryota > Viridiplantae > Streptophyta > Magnoliopsida > Dipsacales > Adoxaceae > Sambucus > Sambucus nigra. Next base: position 346,670,227 of record OX422215.1, read on the forward strand.
GCCGAGATCCCTTTCAAAGGGGATATAGTGAAGGCTCACCCTTTGTGGCTAAAATCATGAGTTATCCAACCACGGATAAATTTAAGCCATCGATCTTCACGCCCAAGTATGATGATAGCACCAACTTTGTCCACCATATCGAGATGTACCAATCAGTCACTGATATTTACTTAGTCTCAAACAAGAGGAGATGACGTGCCTTTTTTAGCACACTCAGTGGAGTTACGCATGTATGGTTTATCTCTCTCCAAAAAAAATTGATTAAAAATTTCAAACAGCTTGAAGAAAGGTTTATAAATAATTTATGCTTTAGGGTGAGCCCTGAGTAGAAGATGAACCACCTGTTATATGTGAAGTAGGGAAAAAATTAAAGTATGAGAGAGTACATAGCGAGGTTCAACAAGGAGAAATTGGAGGTCGAGGATTATGAAGAAAGTATTTCCATGACCGCCCTGATAGGAGCTTTGTACAAATGAAAGTGAATTTAAAAGCTTGTAGGAGATCCTCTAAAGTCTATAGCCAAACTATTGGCTATGTTCGGAAAGGTCATGAATGTTGAGGAAGCAATGGCTACCAAATGTGAAGACTATAAGGGAACAAGTAGTGGGGGTAAGTTCCACAAGAAGAACAAGGATGGCAAGAACAGGTCGGTGGATGACAGGATGGAAGACTACACCCTTTTGGCTATTAGCTGTGATCATATTTTTAATGAGAACAAGAATTATCTGTCTCTGAAGTGGCCTTAGAATCTGAAGGCTCCTCATCACAAGAGGAATACACATATGTGGTGTGAATTTCACTAATACCATGGCCATACGACCGATGAGTGTTTTTCTTTCAAGGACGAGATTGAAAGAATGTTAAAAGCTGGAAAGATAAGGATAGAAGAGATGGATACGCTAAGTTCTAAGGGTAGATGAGATAACATATAAAAATGATTAATGACAAGTACAAGACTAATGCTCCATCAAATCGAGATGATGATGATGATTAAGTCGATCGAGACTTGCCTCCCTCAATTACTGATCCTAATGTTTAACTTTATACATTTTCTCTTGGGGTTAGGATGATATGTGGAGGGCTAACTAGAGAAGTAAAGGAGGTTTTCGACGAAAAGGCTCATGGGCTCTCCTTCCAAAACCCAAGGACATGCATTCAACAAGAATATAGCCAAAGAAGGTAAAAAGAACTAAAGTTGATATTAATACTTTGTTTGTGGGTTTTTCTAGACTATATTTCAAAGGTATTATAGCATGCATGATGACCCTTGGGTTATTACCACTCTAGTGCATGATTATGAGGTTTCAAGGATTTTGGTGAACAAGGGAAGTTTGGTCGACATTATGTTTTAGGACTGTTACAAAGGCTTAGGTCTGATCAAGAAGAGGATAGTGACATATCATCAACCTCTCATCGATTTTAGAGGGGAGAAAGTACACCGGTTGGGTATTTATGAAATGGAAATTAGAATAGGAAATTTCTCACCGAAGTGCCTCACGAAGAAGATTAGTTTCTTCATCGTGGTTGAAAATGTCGAAGTGGTGTACAACATAATTCTAGGTAGATTATCCCTCAATAAATTTGAGGTCATACCTTCAACAATTAACCAAATGATTAAATTCTCGACTCCATATGGGGTAGGGGAAGTTCAGGGTGACCAGGTTGAGGCATGCAAATGCTACTTTCACTCAGTTGAGGAGAGAGAGGCATAGAAAAGATCTACTACAACGTACAACATTACTACCCTGGATCGTAGAGAAAAGCCTAATTTAAGGAAGGGTCAGACCTCTAAGGAGGTAGAATCCATCGTCCTAAATGGGGATGAACCAGAAAAAATTGTCCAAATCGACGAAGCCCTAAAGAAGGAAATAAAAGAAAAGTTGATCAAGCTATTAAGGAAGAGGAAGAGAAACTTTGCCTGGAGTCATGAAAATATGCTCGGAATAGATCCAAAGGTCCTCTACCATAAGATCAGTGTGGTAAAAAACACAAAGCCTATATGAAAAATAAGGATAGTCTACTCCCAAGAGAAATATGATGTCATTCGAGAAGTGGTGTAGAAGTTAGAAAAGGCCAACTTCATTAGGGAGGTAATCTACCCTGAGTGGTTGGCCAATGTTGTCATTATTCCCAAGGCCAATGACAAATGTGCATGCTACTGCTTGCCATAAACAAATGAGTTTCATGGATGCCTACTTAGGGTATAATAATATATTCCTAGACCCGGCCGATGCAGAGAAGACATCCTTTATAACTGACAAGGGGACCAATTATTACAAGGTCATGCCTTTCGATCTGAAGAATACTGGGGCAACATACGAAAGTTAGGTCAACAAGATGTTTGAGGATTAGATAGGGAAGATGATGGAAGTTTATATCAATGATATGTTGACAACGAGTCTCAAGGACAATACTCATGTGGCCTACCTTGAGAAAACTTTTGATACTATGGACAATTTCAGGATGAAAATTAACCCCAAAAAGTGTGTCTTTGGCATGGGAGAAGGCAAGTTTTTAGTCTTTATCGTGAATCAGAGGGGCATTAAAGCAAACCCCTAGAATATCAAAGCTTTATCGGAGATGAAGACTCCAATGACGTTCAAAGATGTGCAGAGGTTGATCGGACTAGTGGCAACGTTTATCAAATTTGTGTATAGAGTTATTAACAAGTGCCTTCCTTTTTTCGAAGAACTTAGAAAGTCTGTTGAGTGGAATGAGGAGTGAGATAGGTCCTTTTAAGAGTTAAAGGCCTACCTTGGCTCCCCACTGTTACAATCAATACCAATCCAAGGAGAGAAGTTTTACTAATAACTAGCTATGTCAGAGTAATCCAGAAGTGTTACTATAGGCAGAGATTAAGAATGAGTACAAAAGCCTATGTATTTATTAACAATGTCCTCTAAGTGGACGAGCAAAGATATCCTAAAATGGAGAAGTTGGCCTTACCTCTAATCCACGCCTTGAGAAATATGAATCTGTACTTCCAAGAACCTTCCATGGCCATCCACACTGACTCTCCCCTTAGAAGGGTCATCCATAAACTTTAGAAATTAGGTAGGTTGATGGCTTGGGAAATTGAGTTGGGGGAATTCGATATCATCTACTAGTCCATAATGGCCATTAAGTGATAGGCCTTAGTAGATATTGTAGTCGATTTCACCTTGGATGAGGTTGATACAAGATAAAATGAGTTTCTAGTTTATGACCCAATATGTCTCCCCCAAGCTGAGGCCGATCCGAGTTCATCCAGAAGTAAGGTGTTCGAGAACAAGGAAGAGAGATACATGTTCAAGAATGGGACCCTGGAAGAGGGTAATTTTTTAGGAGATGGTACAATATGGAACTTGTATGTTGATGGATCCTCGTGTGAGGCAGGGAGCGGAGAAGGGTTAATTGTGTAAAACCCTCACACCTCACACCTAAGTCGAATAGCTACTTGGTTCCTAACAACTAATTAACCCTGAAGAAAGACCTATGGGAATTTTATAACCATCAAAACAAAGGTTTATCATTAAAACATACCCCAATAATAATTAAGTACCAACCTTCAAGGTTGCAAACCTTCTTACGTCTCTATGAACCCCTACATCCTAACTCATGAAGTTGGTGTAAAAAACACTATTCCACCTACCACCAAAACATATCCCAACTTGCATTTATTGCTCCCATCCTCATTTAATGCACTTAGTAACTACCTTTTACCACATGCAAAACTTTTGGCCCTCACACCGCACCCCTGCTAACACCATCAGCCCTAAGAGGCACTACAACTATTTTATGATAGTCCACTTATTCTCCCTCTAAGAGTTTTCATACAAATAACGATATCGAGAAAGGTTCAAATGTGACACATCGTTTATTAAAATAATGAATGGATAAACCTCTACTAAAATAAACCAGGAATCTCATTTGGCTCACTCTTAGCATCATTATTGAAAACCAATTAACTACTAATCACCAATTATTTAATTAAGCTATTTGTAATTATTACTTTATTCAAATGCCATAATCCAAACCACAAATAAAACAATTCACCACAACTTATTTAGATGAATAAGTAAATTAAAATCACGTAATTGAATACTGAAATATGATACATGCCAATTAATCGAATAACCCATCAGTACATAGTCAACTTTAATACTCAAATAAAATGAAATAACTAGAATGAATAGAACTGATATTGGGCGACATTCTCGAAAAGTAATCATTGAATCCTATCTAGAATTACGAAGATAGAGAATGCCTACAATAAATCGTGCAAGCACTCCATAGTTGCAGCAACACCGATAACTTGTAATAGTACTCGTGCTTGGCGTCCCTATAGCAGGATACCTAAAACTTTTGAAAATAATTTTGTTATGGGTTAGAGATCAAAACCATTTGAATTTTTTTTCCATGTGAGTAAAATTCATAAATAATTATGTGTGCATTCTTCCATATTTAAATTGGCGTTCCACTCACATGAGATAATACTCACCCCTCATCTCTAGTGCACTCCCAACGTATGCATTTTAACCCCTAGTTATGCTCCTTCAACAATTCTAATTCTCAATTCTAATTCATCATTTCATATGAGATAACTTTCGATAATTATAATTCAAAGTTATAACTTATGAATTCATTACAAATAACTGTCACTAGTTATTAAATTGATATTCACATTTTAATATCTCATGCTCATATATATTTTTCTACACATATATACATGGTTCAATATCACATCAAGCATACATATATATCACTCACAATATACATATAACTTCCATCCCTCAGATTAATAACTCACTCAATTCAAATCATTAAAGTATTGTCATGTACTAGGGCATACACACATCATCGTGGGGCAATAAGTCAGACTCTCACACCGAACCCTGATAAAATCATAAACGTATAGGCGACGGTCATTTGTTCTCCAATAATGAGTCATAGCCCTATCGAAATTACCTCTCTTTGAACTTAAACCTCAAAGGGCACATGCGTAGCACTATAACCTGGGGTCCATAATTAGAATGCTATTTTTTTCCATGGAAACCCACATCGCGCAGCCTGCGATGATATCACTAGAGTGTTATGTTCACAAAATTATATCATGCACAGTGATAAAATAATATATATATCTATATTATATGAGAGGGGGGTCTTTTACTGTTCCAAAAAATTAACTGTTGGGATCGAATTTTTTGGGGCGATCTAAGGGTTCCACATTGTGCCATGTAGGATTATACCTATTATGATGTGGTAAATGAAAGAAAAAACCCTTCACCCTCGACACTGAACCCGTATTCCTTTCATTCCCTCCTCAAAGCCTTCCCTCAACAAACAAACCCTCCCCCTCCAAACCCTACCCGCCGTCACTCATCCCTCCAAACCCTACCCCTCTCTCCCTCTCACTCATCCCTCCAGTCGCCGTCCCTCCTCCTCTCATCTTCACGCTTCCCTTTCCCCAAGCTCACGCCATCCATCCTCCTCTCTCCCTTTCCCCCCCACACGCACAAAAATCACGCACACACACACATTCTGATTTCAACACACAATCTCACATAATCGCACACACACACACAAACAATCACGGCTGATTCGGCTGATGTTCCTCCGAAAACCCCCCTCAGGTATACACACACGTACACACTTTGGGGTTTGGGTTTTTCGCACACACAATCGCGCACACACACACAGAATCGCGACTGATGGTTCCCCTTAGGTATACACACAGGCACACACTTGGGGTTTTGGGGTTTTTTGAAATTTCATTTTGGGTATTTTTGAACTTTTGATTTCTAACCCCAGATTTAGTGAGATCCGCATCTCCCCGCAACTACAATTTGTTTTCAGATATGATTTTTTACCCTAAATTCAATTTTTTTGTTTGTCAGGTATACTCAGAAGGTGAAATTATTTATATATAATTTGTGTTGTATTTTTCAGTTTCGAAATTGATTACTTATGTTTCTAAGGTGGAATTCTAAGGTTTGTCAATTAATTATTGTTGATTTGTTTCTGTGTTTTCATTTGTTAGTCTCTTTTTCTTTCAGGTACTAACTTGGTGCCTCTCTATTTTGTTATAGGTTTGGATTATTGGTCTAAAGATATTCATGGTATGACCTATAAATTTTTATTTCAATCTTACCATTGTTTGTGAGTGTTTATTGTTTACTTTTAATAAATTTGGCTTTCAGAGCTTCTACGACAGAAAAAACAAATTGAACAATCCTAATAGTTAGTATATAAAAGTAGTGTGTATTACTTTTAATATATTTTCTATGTTCCAATTTAAATAGTGTTTATTATTTTGGTTCATTTCAATTTTTTTTTTTTTGGGTAAATGTCAAAGCACTGTTTAGTATATAAAAGTAGTGTGTATTACTTTTAATAAATATGTTTTCTATGTTCCAATTTAATTAGTGTGTATTATTTTTGTTCAATTGTAAATAACCAAAAAATACAATTTTTATTTCAATTTTAGCATTGTTTGTGAGTGTTTATTGTTTACTATTAATAAATTTGGCTTTGAGAGATTCTATGAAAGAAAAAACAAATCGAACTAGCCTAATAGTTAGTATATAAAAGTAGTGTGTATTACCATATTTGGAACAAGAATTTCCCCATATCTTTAAGTTGGAACAAGAATTTCCCCGTCTCTTTAATATGAGAGGGGGGTGTTTTACTGTTCCAAAAAATCAACGGTTGGGGAAGAATTTTTTGGGTGATCTAATGGTTTGGGATTGTGCAATGTCACTATTTATGAATTGTGACATGGCAAATGAAGAGAAAAACCCTTTTAACCCCAAATCCTTCCCCGACTCCCTCATCCTTCCATGCCCCTCTTCCTCTCCACGCCGCCCATCCTCCACTCCACTGCACCACTATAGGTAATCTCCCCCTCTCTCAATTTCTTAATCTCCCCCTCTCTTAATTTCTTAATCTCTACCGCATCTTCACTTTATTGTTCTTTCGATTTAGTTTACAATGTATTAATCTCTTCTTCTATATTTATATTTTGAGGTTTTTATTTTGAAATTATTTCATTTTTGTTTGTGGATCTCAGATATGATCTCTCCCTCTTTTTTCTTATTCTTAATTTTGGTGCTCGAATCTAACATGTATGCTCCCTCATTTCATCTAACTCTCATATTCGAGGTCACAGTAATATGTATTTACTTTTTTCATATATAAGACTAATATACTCCCTCTATTTTTACTTTTTTCATTTGTGATAACATAATGATACCTTGAAAACTTGGCATGCATTTTGTTGATACGTCTGTCCGTTTATACATATATCTTTGCATTATTGATAAAATTTGTATTTTGTCCCTATAAATCCCATGAGTGCTACAATTCACTCATGTTGGTTAAACATTAATAACTAATAAGTGATGCTAAAGCTTTAATATTGATAACTGTATTGCCAGACTTCAATATTGTTGGCAATAAATGGTTCAAAATGATTCTACTAAAATTGTGTAGGTTTTATTTCTTAAATCAATGCGAGTTAGAAGACGAATGATTGTTTGGATTGTTTTTTATTAAAACTATACAGACCTATGCTCCAATGCTGCTATATGCAGCTCTATACAGACCTATGCTCCTATGTTGTTACATGCTATATGTTGTTGTATGATGTATGCTGATATATGTTGCTATATATACAGATATATGCTGCTGGATTGATGACGGATATCTGTTATGGTTGTGACTGAGGTGGAAAATTAATGGTGAAACATTAGTAGCTTATTAGTATCAGATATTACTCTACCTAATTGGAGATATTCTTTCTTGCAGCATAATCTTGATAGGATGCCAACCCAATCACATCAGCATTTCTTGGAGCGATGAAACAACCAAATCTTTACATGTTAGGGGTGCTCGCATTTGATTTGTAGTAGGGATTCAGCAGAGCACAAGCTTTGTGTATGTTTTCATTTTGTTCCTTCAAGGAGAATGAATAATCACATTTATCCCACTCCCATATTTTTTCAAACTACCCCTACAATATCTCTCCCACTCTGCCACTCTCTTTCACTACCAGTTTGTTCCTTTATGGAGAATGTATGATCGAAAAAATATCAAGGGGAGAGATAAAAAGAGAAAATCAGTATCTTTTAAATAGATTTTTTTGTAAGTTTGTCATTTTTAGTAACATCTGATGTATTTGCGTATAATTAATGTTTTGGTTGGGTTTTGGTATCGAGATATTGCGATGATGAATTCTTGCACGGTGAAGGAACATAAAGTGGTTGTTAAGCAGAAGGTTATTGAATACTTGGTATGTCCCTTTGTTTTAGATTTTTTCAATTAAATTACTCAGTTCATTACATAAGATCTATGTATTTTTCCCATTCTTTTCATTTCAACATAGGATTATACCCATTGTGACGTGGCAAATGAGGGAAAAATACCACCTTCTATGTTGCCTTCTGCGCTCTCATTTTCGTCAAAAAAAAAATCACCCGTTTTCTTCATTCCCCCTATCCCGTTCCCCTTCCCCACGACTGCAAATCCCTCCCCTCCCCGATGCCCCCCCTCCCCCCTCGGGTAAATCAATTATTGTTTGTTTTGGGGTATTTTTTAAGAAAAATAACTAAGAATGTAAATACTAAAATTTTTTGAAATTTTTTAAATTTTTCCAGAAACATTTTAAATTTTGGCATAATTTATATAATAATTCTAAAAATTTCTAAATTTTGTCAATACCTGTTTTATGGGTGGATTTTGTCTCCATGTATGCAGAATGCACTAAGAACGTGGTTTGATATGAATCTTCAAGAGCATTGTTGTGGGTAAGTAGTTTGATTATGGTATTAGTTTCAAATTAATTTTTTTATGACAATATGGCTGCTAACATGTCTACTAAATTTCCTATTTATTTACTGATCTGCATTTTTTTTCTCTAGAAATATGGAAGATATGAGCGCATTTGGATGCGTTGGGTTGCTTTTACAAAATCCAAACAGAAGTTTATATTTCATTGGAGTCTCCTTTGCTTTCATGAAAATCTGTCAAATCCGAGGTATTACTTAATTCCCCTCCCCCCCCCCCCCCCCCACTCCAACTTTTATGTTATTCCCAATTTTTTGAAAATTTGAGATACATTTCTATTTTCCTATTTTACCTTTGCTCACAATCATACACACCTTTATTTTACCTGTGCTCACAATAATATAGACGAGTCTAATCCTTATTTGGATTATGAAAGTTAAGGAAGTCCATTATCATGATTACTTATGCACATCCAAGATTGATCAACCTTACATATATATCCATATTTAATACTTCTGCATTTTCATTTTAGGTTGTTTTTCCTTTGGTATATCTGCAGTAATATTTGTCTCGGTGTACACTTCGATTGCCACGCTCAACTTGCTTCATCAATTCCACATTTGTCTCGGCCTTTTTTGAATACTAAGGTATGGCCTTTTTTAGTGTTTCTATTCTTATGGGTTACTATTATTTAAACTAATACCACATGTTGTAATTATTGTATTTATTGTAGAGGTATCTAATGTTATAATAAACACCTCTATTGTTGTAATTATTGTGGAACATTGAAGCTTTTGTTAGGCGAATTAGTTTTTTTCTATGTTGTAGGATTTGTCGTTATCCCTTGGGAAGGGTGGATAGTCCAATAAACAAATGAGACTCTGCCCAATTTTTTTAAAACTTTGACACTTTGTTTTTTTAAAATAAAGAAATGTTCTCGCTAAATAGTATTTGTTTTCTTTTCTTTTCATTTTGTCATATTTTTTATGATAGAGATCAAGTCAAATTTCCCTAAGGTTTTCCACACAGTATTAAAAATAATAAGTATATATAAAGTTGGGGCCTAAAGTTAGGAAAATAGGTAGTTGAGGCCTAAAGTTCTAACGGTTACTAAAGTAGACATGGCATTAAGTAAAAATAGTTTAGAAATTTGTTATAAAAACAAATTATGCTCACAAAGAAACTATTTGGAAATGTATATTGAAAAAAATGTTAACCCATAATGATCCCATACTTATTTGGTCATGATTTCCCCTCTTACGCTACCACAAATTCGAATATAATTCTGAATATATGCAAGGGATATTGTTTCCCCGAATTCTGATTTAATTATTATTTTCTACTTTTAATTTGGCAGTTTAGTTCTTATTTCCACCCATAATGATCCCATGCATGCATATATTTGCATATATGCAACCATATATCTCCATATATGCAGCCATATATGCAAGCATATATGCAGCATATATCTGCATATATGCAGATATATGCAGCATATATCTTCATATATGCAAGCATATATGCGGCCATATATGCAGCGTATATCTGCATATATGCAGCCATATATGCAGCCATATATCTGCATATATGCAAGCATATATCTGCGCATATATGCTTGCATATGCAGCATATATGAAGCATATATGCAGCATATATGAAGCATATATGCAGCATATATCCTTGCATATATCTGCATATCTGCATATATATGATTGCATACATATGCATATATGCTTGCATATATCTGTATTTTAACTTTAGTACCAAATTAACTGATCACCATAGTATGAAGTCCTTAAAAATTATACCAATTGGTATGTAACTATTATACGAAACCAACTGTTATACCAAACTAATAGTTATATTAAGTGACCAAAGTCCCAACTGAACAGTTAATGAAATTTAATACAAAATGAAATACCAAACCAACTGCTATACCATTTCAAACCAACTCAAATATTTGAATTTCAATTTCAAATCAATATCTGAACTCTGTAAGTTTTAGTGTCATTTCCTATGTCCTAATTAGAGTCTTTTCTAGACAAGAAAAATGTACCGTTGATTAAATTGATTTATTTTGTTGTGTATGATTATTGAATTATTTAGTGTTGGGAATCTAGTTGATCTTCATTGTAATTGTCATTTTCAGGGCCATTTTGAATTCCTTTTATATTCCATTGATTTTGATCACAGGTAATATTTCTTTTCCCCCCAATTAGTTTCACTTCATATTTTAACCTACATGTCTACATATGCCAAATATTTGCTCTGTTATGTTTCATGAAATGATTTTTTTTACTAAAGTCGTAGTAATTATAGAAACACACTTTAATACGACCAACAATGGAAAACCTTCGCCGTTCCTTTAGTGCCCCCTAATACATGGGATTTGTGTTTTCTTTTGTTTTTGTAGATAAATAAAAATGTCTAACTTTATTCTCATTGGTTTTTTGTAATTATCAGGTGCATATAGAGATCACCATAATGGTTATGTATAGACATACTTGGGAGAATAAGTGTCACAAAGAAGTTTACGACAAAGCTTACGGTATGTAAAAAGAATAAGATGGATTTGTTTATGACAAAACTTGCGATTTTTTTTCTATATTGTTGGATTTGTCGTTATCCCTTGAGAAGGGTGGATAGTCCAATAAACAAAGGAGACTCTATCCAATTTTTTTAAAACTTTAACACTTTATTTTTTTTAAACAAAGAAAGCGGATCGAGGTTTACATATTGCCTACTTGGATTGGTTTTCCTTTATTTTTCATTTTTACATTTTGTATTCGTGATATGATGTTATCAAATTGTTTTTGATACATGTCACACTATCAATATTTAAGGTTTCATATAGACGATTTCGGGGTTGCTTGGGAACATTGAAATCCAGTAGTTTCAAGATGACACACACAGATCACACTCACACACAAATGTGTTTTTTGAATTAGGTTTTTAAGTTGGGTGCTTATTTTTAATTTTCTTTGTAATTCGGATTGATGTGTATCTCCCCCCACCCCACCCCACCCCACATCGTATATAGCTAACGTACAATGTTTTTGGGAACAAACTAATTTTTTTTCTTTTCATTTCAGGTTTTAATCCAAGACCAATCAAACATGGAGTTAATTTTTATGCTACAGGACTTCTATGAGGCTTCTACGGGACTTCTATGGGGCTGCTACGGAGCTAATACGGGGCTAATACAGGACTGCTATGGTAATAGCTACTACAAGGATGCTATGGGGCTGCCACGGAGATGCTATGGGGCTTCCATTTATATAGATTTATTTTTTTAAGATGTTTGTTTTATTGAAGCTTTTTTTAGGCGAATTTGTTTTTTTTATTATTATTGTTACCCCTTGAGAAGGGTGGATAGTCCAATAAACAAAGGAGATTCTGTCCAATTTTTTTAAAAACTTTGACACTTTGTTTTTTGAGACGCAATGAGAATTTATTTGATGAATATTGTATATTTTATATTATATGTGAATTTGTTTGATGAATTTAAGATTATTTGAATGTTTTTGGACTATTTGTTGTTTGTTAAGCAGGGTGAATAGTTTATAAACAAAGGAGATTATGGCCAATTGTTATAAATTGCTCTTTTTTTGTCGTTTTGCAATTATGTACTTCAAAAATTCTCACCATTTTGTAATTACGTGCTTTCGAAATTTTCGCCGTGCCTTCAGGCACGGGTATTCCGCTAGTATATATATATATATATATATATATATATAATAAGGAGTAAAATTTTTGACACTATTCCATCAGTTGATAACTTAATAAGGGGCTAGGATGGAACCAACAATGCTATAAATGGAGGGTTGAGATTGATTTATTTTATTTTACTCTTTTACCCATTTAGTTTTTATTTCCCCCTCTTTTAACTCACTCCAAATTGATTTCCCTCTCCTACTTTAATTCAAAATAAGGGTTAACTTTGTAACTTTCTTTATCTCTACTAGAAAGTACACATATCCCCTCTAACCGATGCAAACATTCTTACCATACCAAACTCAAATTTGAGACATAACAACCGTGAACCCCCAAACCTCACTCATCAACTTCATCTCCAACACTGTAGCCATGCTACCGTCCTCATCGAACACCTGCATCCAACAGGTAATCTCTCCACTGCATTTATTTTCCATTTCTTCGTTAGGTTTCAAACACATGTTTTTACGATTGGCATGGTTTTTACGATTTGGGTTTGAGAAAGGAATCTGGGGTTATGAATTTATGCGTCCATATTATATTTTTTAGCGCTATGATTTGGGTTTGAGAATAAGATTTGGGGTTTGAGATAAATATTTTCTTTTCTTTATTTTCGGATTAGCCTTATCATTGTTATTTAACATCTAGCAAGCCACGGGTGGATCTTGAAAGCCAAAGGTGAAGAAGCATTTATTACTTGAAAGCCACATGAATTTTGTATGTTTAATTTAATGCGTAATTTGAATGTACATCAGTAATTTCAAATATATGTTTTGAGGAAATTTCATCAGTAATATGAGTGTACACCAGTAATCAGTAATTTGAATGTACATAAGTACATCAGTAATTTCATATTCATTTCATATATTCTGAGGGAATCTGAAGGGACCCAGATTTTTTCTCCTACAATAAGTAATAATAGTAGATCATGGTCATTTTGGTCATGACCTAAGTTGGTTTTATTGTTCACATTATGGGAGTTGTGGCTGCTATTTTTTTCAAATGGATTGGTCACTTTTTCAATGATAAGGAGATCATCCCCATAATAAATTGGGAGACATCAACATTCAGTACACCAATACTAGCAGTTATAATTTTTGCTTCGGTGTCATTATTTCCCATTCTACTTTTACAAATCAATTCCTTCCATGTGGGTAGCTGGGATGGATTTTGGTTATGGTTTCAAATTTCTCCTAATCATTACTGGGGTGGTTATTGGCGTGTCACTTCCATATTTCATTGGTTCCCTCTTTCTTGATAAAATGCAAACATGGTTAAGAAGTTACCCTAATAAAGCTTCTATCATAAGATTAGTTGGCGAGGGAAACTTTTTTAATCAATTTTGGGAAGTCATGTTCATTTGGATTTCTCCATTTCCTCCTCAGTAGCAGCATATGTTATCAATTATATCCATTTGCTTCCTTCATAATGCGGATGATTACTACATGTGATTCATTGTGCATTATGTTTTGTATGCAATGTTTGGTTTGCATTATGTGAATATAATGTAACATGCTAATGTTTGAAATTGATGGAATCATTTACCACAACTCATTTCAGGATTGACCATTCATGTTTAAGTTTACAATGAAAAGTAAGATCATTTATTCTTTTTTTATTAGCTTAAATGTAAAACATAGTCCACTTATAAATAATGTAGTTCAAAATTATTTTAAGATTGGAGACACTAAATGTAAGTAGTGTATGTTTGTAAGTGGTTAACATTTATGTACTTGATTGAATTCTGTGCCATTGGAATAGGCATGTATAGGTAAATTAATTCAAATTCGTGTGTTGATTATAATTTTCACTGTTTGGTTTGAAAATGCCCAATTGTGCCATTGTAATAGGAATTTACTAGGTAGCTTAATTCAAATCTACAAGTTTATGTTCGGTGTGCATTTGTTCTTATATTATAAAATGATTTTTTACAAATTTGCAAGTTTTTTTTACAGTTGTTGGTACAGTTCAGGTGATTGTTGGGACATTTCTAATTGATAAGAAGAAGGATGTAGTTGTCAGCGTTAGAGATGATGCTTCGTCTAGCATGTTTCCATCACCAGTTCAATGTTTAAACTTTTTGTCAGCAATTTATTCTTCGGGGCCTATTTTTTTTATACAAATATTACATGTATAAAAAATTGGGAACAAACATACGATAGGTAAAGGAGTTTTAGGATAAAAAATACCACGCTGGGAGTGTTTTATATGCTGAAGGAATTTTGGGATAAAAAATGCTTGGATTAAATGTTAAATAAAAAATATGTTTGAGCGACTTTTTATCAAATGACATCCATAAATTACATTAAGTTCTTCAATATTTTTTTTCTTTTACGTGTTTAGAAGGTGTTTGACATTTTTCTTAAATGGCGGAGTTAAAAAGAAGATTGATCAAGAGACCTCCATCGGATCTGGTGGATGTGTTGAGAGGCGATCGTTCTTCTGTCATGGATCTTTGTTTTCATCATTATGTTCAAGGCAATTTCAAGGGTGGAAGAATCGCTACAATGTCAGAGAAACTTCTCAAGTAGAACATTTGAACGACAATAAAACAAAGGATCGAGGAAGTGTCGTGGAATGTTCGAGCACACTTTAAACTTTGATCTCTCTCTCTACCATTCTTTTAATAATCCCAACTTCCTATTCTGATGTTTGTATGGCGTACTTGATTGACATGCATTTTTTCCATGAAAGTTCTCTTTCCCCTTTAAATATTCTCCTTTCACCATTATGATGTTCTAAGGGTCCTTTAATTGACATGCATTTTTTTCCATGAAAAATATCTTTTTTCTCATTTTTAATTAGATTCCATAGAAAACCTGAAAAGTAACAACATTTCAACAAGTAGTTAGAGGTAGTGAATATCAACAAAATATTGGTGGAAGTTAATTCATGATTCAACATAGGGGGATGGAGCGGTCAACTGATAGGAGGAGTTGCACATATTCTAGAAACAATGTTGGCTATGATTTTGAATGAAGAGTCCACGAGGAAGACCAGTCTCCGATTTCAGGTGATTAATTTTGTGGTTAAAGAAGTGTCACCTGGTGATATCCTTCTATGTCAGATGTTATGTTAGGATAGAAAATAGATCATTTGATTACACTATGTTCTTTATGGTTGGTTTACTTTGTAATGGAGGCGAACACACCCCAAAAGATCATTATACAATGTTGAATTGGATGTTTTTTCGGGGTTAAAAAAATGTTCCAATTTAAATTATGTGTACTATTTTGGTTTCAATTGTATAAACATTGTATGTTTTATTTGAATTTGAGTTTTTGTATTGATTTAGACACTAATTTAGGTACTTGTTTAATATATGGTGGTTTGAGGCTATGTGTTATGGACAGTTTTTTTCCAGAAGAACTATTTTTATTCATAATTTAGATCTTTAAATTGACACGACATGGGGATTTAGACACTATTTATTTATTTTTCAATACAACTCAATTATATCAAGCATAAATTAAAGTTCCACAACGAGATAACTTTACTCTGCACATTAACTAGAGGAACCAGATCAACAGAGGATTAAATTGATCAATCCTCGCCAGGTTTTGTTACACACACACGTGGTAAAAAAATTACTGAAGAAGATTCCATATATTTCTAAAATCTTATTAGAAACATTTCTATGATAAGGCAAATTCACAACTGATTGACGATTGTGGTTCTCTTTCTCAGCTACTTTTTTTACTTCCGTTTAGGACTACTTGGAGGAGGAGGTCTCATTATTAACAATAGAATCATTGGGTTAATCAGAGTTTTTATCTTTCAAGATGTTATTGTTTGATCTCTTTGTTATATGTAATTTCATTGGGATGTAGGACTTGATAGTGCTTCTCTCTAGTTTCGGTGGAGCTTCAGCATTTTCTAGGTGAGGATGGACTACCAGAACAAGCAGTAGTACAGTTTTTTTCCATTTCTTCCTCTGATTAGGCTTTTTGCCATTGTATGTTCTAATTACATCATTAAATTTAAGCATTGTGTTGTGTTTTAATATTGTTAAAACAATATCTGTATACATGTGGTCTTCAGAGCTTTAGCAACTCAAAATCATACACGTATTAAGGTTAAATTTAATGTACTACTTCTATGTTGTTTTAAAATCATCTCAGTTTTGGGAATGTCAACTTACTTATGGTCATTATTCAAACAGTGAGTTTTAAAAAGAAACGAGATTCCCTATTATTAGTAGTAAATTTCAATTGTCTCGCATAATACATGGCATAAGAAGGATCTCGGTATTATAAAAAATAGAAAATAGACAACTAAGCAGGCAGGGACTGAATTTTGAAAAAAAAAAAGTAACTCCGATGAGTTGCATCGGGCCTGAACTTCAGTACAAAACATGGTCATGTGAGGGAATGTGCCTTCAGAATGCATATTTAATCTAAGCACTACAATATATGATGATATAATAATGCACTTCATTATAAATTTAAAATCATACCTTGATTCCCTATATCACTTATCAAAACTTCAATTTTCAATTGTGTTATACATGGAGATACAATGAGGGATATGCCTAACATCTTCATCTAACCTTTTAGAGATCTTCACAGAGGAAAATATAATGAACAAATGTTTTGAACATGGATGTCTCCATGGTCCAAAAGTAACAGGACAACAATGAACATATGAGGCAGTATATATAGGCAACCACATAACCAAAATTGAAAAAAAAGTGTATTTGACCATGTCTCTTTTTAAAATATACTATCGTATCTTGTTGTATCATGTCTTAATTTAATTTGACAGTGTTTGTGTAGTATCATATTTCTGTCTATTTTGGTGTGTTTCTTGTTAAGGTTGTGTTATGTTTTAATCGAGTCGTGTTCATATTATATGAATTCATAAATAAATATGACCAAATTCGTTATGACTTAATGGTTTTCTGATGATTTGTATGGCCTCTTGAGAGAGTGGTTGGCATTGGAATTATTTAGTCA
This sequence comes from Sambucus nigra, assembly GCA_949130495.1. NCBI lineage: Eukaryota > Viridiplantae > Streptophyta > Magnoliopsida > Dipsacales > Adoxaceae > Sambucus > Sambucus nigra. The sequence continues at coordinate 346,687,659 of OX422215.1, forward strand.
ATGATAGCAACCTAAAATGTACCAGTTCAGTTGTACCAGTTTAGTTTAGTTGTACCAGTTCTTTTGAATATATTGTGTTATTCTTTAGCATATATTGTACCAGTTCAGTTATTCCTTAGCATATATTGTACCGGTTCAGTTGACATGGTCATTTAACTACATGAAATGTATTGTTAATATTTCACTCGAACATTTATGTTATGATATCTCTTTCTCCATTTGAGTTACGGGGGTTACTCTAGATTTCAATGTATGTGCTAATCTTAGTGTATGCCAACTTTTGTAAAATTTCTACAGAATGAAAAAAGATACCCTACTGGGATCCAAGGCCCCTACTCCAAAGCCAAAAGAAATTTGACCTAGACAGTTGTAAACCATTAGTTATCTTGGTGATACAGTACAAGAAGCGGGAAGTGTTACTACTACCTATCTAATATCATCATCGAAATCAACGATCTTTCGCTTCTTGGGACTGCTTTGATGCAACTTTGGAATTTGGAGTTTTTTTCTTCCATGATGAAACCGTGGATACATTTTATTTTGCGTGATGGTGACGGATTCAGTGGTTTTCTTCACAGTAATAATTTGATTGTAATTCTTGATTTCTGAACAGAGTGTAATTCCTGAATAGAGTGTAATTCTTGATTTCTGAACAGAGTGTAATTCTGAACCTGTGACGAGCAGAATGGAGATCCCCAACTTACACCGTCAGGTCATGAGGAATCCCCCTCTCTCTCGGAGACTCTACCTATTACTCTCAATACACTGCCTGCATATTAATCTTTGTGGTTGTTTTGAGCATGTCAAGTGGTGGTTCTTACTCGAATTTTTTTAGTAAAGTTTTAGTTTTGCAAATGGAAGCAATGACAAGTTTTGACCCAATATGTTTGTGGTGAAAAGGTAATTTTTTTTATTAAAGTGTTAAAAACATCGTTATCTAATTATGCATATAAAATTGTGTGTGATCATTATTACAAGGTTGTTGGATAACAAAGGAGAACATTCAATATTGGAATGGATATATGTATTTCATGATGTTGGGTATTTTGAAGTTTATTAAAGGTATGTTAGTACACATCACTCTCATCAAGAATGCTCCACATCTCTGTCTCTATAACACTCTATGAATATGTATATTTGGTCACAGATGACTCATAAGTCCAACCTCCGGAATGATATATGTTCAGGGTTCCGATAGACAAACTAAAGTGGATGAAATTTATAGTCTTTTTTATTCTTTAGATATGATATTTTTTGTTTTATGTTTCTCGCATTATTTAGAATTTCAGACATAATTTTTCTATATTTCTTGCAAATGCAGTTATTCTCGGTCAAAATTCCTCACAAGTTGTCACCTAGATAATATGTAAAACTTTGAAGGACATGGAATACTCATTGAGTGAGGATGATGAAGAAGAAAAAGAACCGTTTAAATCCCTCAAACCTAAGTTGATATATATATGTAATTTTTTTTATGAAGTCTATTTTGTTGAAGTATTTGTTAGATGAAATTGAGATCATTGAATATTATTGGATTGGTTGTTATTCCCTAAGAGGGTGGATAGTCCAATAAACAAAGGGGATTATGTCCATTTTTTTTGAAAGGGACACTTTGTTTATTTGAGGCATAATATGAATTCAGTTGATGAATATTATTTATTTCATGTTATATGTCAATTTTTTTGATGAATTTAGACTATTTGAATGTTGCTTGACAGATTGTTATTTGTTAAGCAGGGTGGATAATCTTATAAACAAAGTAGATAATGTCCAATTTTTTAATTTTGTTGGGGAACGATATTTTTTCTGTTTCGTAATTACGTATTTTAAAAAAAAAATTACGTTTCGCGATTACATATTTTGAAAATTTTCCGCTAGTATATATATATACTGTCTCTATACCCATATTTATTTTTTCAGTTATTTCAACTAACCCTGCCTATTAGTCGTGGCACTAGCCTAGCATTTTTTAATATAATTTCCTTTCTCAATTATTTAATTATTCACTTAATTAATTAATTGATTAGCGAAATATTAATTTTGGACACGTATAACTCTCTATCAACCTGCATCCCTATTTTCCTGAATTTTGAATCCCAAATTAACCATTAAATCTCTTAATATAATTCACCTCAAATACTCTAAATTTCAAGCCGAATAAAAATACCAAGTAATCTAAACCATAATATCATTTAATGTAATTTTTTCAAAAGTCCTACATTATCCCCAGACATCGTAATCTAATCCATGAACTTACATTACGAATATTTTTCATTAAATCAGCCCAACTGTATGTAGTAGAATAGCCGAATCTCTCCGGTTTAAGGTAGACTAGTTCGCCCCTACAGAACACAATAGTTGTTCCAATTTCGCTTTCCAGTAAGTTCAACCCCAAGTCCATAAGTCTCAACAAAATATTATCCAATAAATTTTCATTCTTAATAATTCTAAACATGAATTAGATTTAATATGAACATATATCTCTCTAAATACGATCACTCCATGGATTTTAGAAGACATCTCTACATACAAGAAAAGTTTATTATCTCATAACAATTCATTAATTTCAATCTTCAAAGTTCATAATCCATATATTATTATGGGATTTAAATTCCCGATTTCAATTCTAAATAGTTACACATATATTTTAATGAATTCATTTGTCAAAAATCCTGATTGTCTATGAATCCCACCCAAATAAATTCCCAATCATGATATGAATTGAAATTGAACACAAATATAAATATGAAGATAATCACTTGCCTTAGGAGTCACGGTGTCTAAATTTTCTTATAGATGATAAATAAAATCTCTAAATTCCTTCACAAGTCTTCTAACCTGTATTATCCTTGAATTTCTGTAACGTTTTCTTGAAACTTTTGAATTTTTCTCCATTTTCTCTCCACTTTCTCTCTAGCCTTCTGTTTACACAAATAAATCTTTTATTTTTGTAATATGATTGTCTGTTTCCCTTAAACCTTTCATTTTATAACATAAACCCCAAAATTGCTTCTTCGTGTTCCATTAGAAAGTCCAAAACACCCATATAGTAATCCTCGCTAGTATAAAAAGCCCCCGACACCTAAACATTACCCCGGGGTACTTAATTTTTATTATTTTGATAATTTTAAGATCAAATGTGCACTATAAATCATCATTCAAGTTAGCCATCATAAATTTACCATCTTATTCCTAACACGACCCAACATGATTAACTAGTCGCTTTTCCTCACATATGACGTGATATAAAATAATGCAATTTCATATAATTATCTCCCAAGTAAATATAGTATCACATAAATATTAATCAACTTCTCGCTATCTAATATTTACATAAATTCACTTTATTTCTCAAATTAATTATGTTAGTGTGACATGTGTAATTTAAATATTCTCAAAATTATGGGATGTTACATACTTTCCCCATTGCAAAGGAATTTTGTACCCAAAATTTGGATAAGCCTAAGTTCTAAACCTTCGAATCCTTACCCACATGCCATCTGAATGTACCCAACATCATCTCTTGATAACATTTTGGTGCGGCTACTATACACCTGCTAGTGGTACCATCCTGATAGAAGGCCTACTGGCTATGACCCAAGATTATCAACATACCTATTATATCCTTTCATACAATTATACTCCATTATTATTAAGGTCTCACCTACACTATGATATGCAAAATTATTGTGAATCTCCTAAAAATACTCCCATAAGATGATCCTAGACTCCACTGTCTCTATCACCTCCATGTTGGGGAACGAGCCCATTTCCTAGGTGTTAACTTCCTTTCTTACTCAAATCACATAATTCCTTTCATGGGATACACCCGCAACAATTTATGACCACCCAAGTCAATCTCTAACTCTTATGTTCACGATGACGTAACTCTTATGATGTTCCTGAACTATACGAACATAAATTCGATTAACTCAATCCTTGTCGACCAACTCTAAACCACGACCGACCTGCGTAACTTATTATTATCCCACCCTTAAATAATCACTAAGAAGATGAAAAGTCCTCCTATCTCATGCCTGAAAAGTAATTTTTCTAATAATAACTAGTACGAGTTATTACACACAACTCTACTAATCGAAATTACCCCTCTCAATTACCTTAAAGTCTAAAATACGCACTTCTTGCATTCTTCAACATCGTAGTCTACTTTCCCATTTACTCCTCGATCTATGAGTAATATGTCTTGATTAAATCATAACTTTCCCCCCATCATCTCCTGATAATTCCAATCAAAGATGGGATTAAAGGGTCTCATCCTAATTTACAATAATGTTGGGCGACAACTTGCGACAAATTATTCCCTTTTCTTTAATGAAACAATGGACACCTTTATCGATAGGGTAACATCCCCAAATTAATAATAAGTGCTCACTCTCAGTTTACCCCTTCACCAAACTATATGGAATCTCGATCGTTCCACAATATTGGTAACTCACATTGCACTTAATCAGTCTACCTATCCATTATGTCATCAAAATCACCAATCATTAAAAAATTCTGGTGGATCACCTCAGACAACCCGTTTCCCATCCACGAGTAGTGCACCTGGAGACAACTTCACTACGTCTCACTACACACCGATTCACATGATCAACATCCCATATCACATGGTACATCTTACTCCTATTCATGGAATACTTAAAAAATTGTGACCCATGCATTTGCTCTAAACTGACCACTTTGGGGGTCCTTCTTGCCTTTTTAAATCAACCTCCTACTTATGTCCAATCCATCCTTAGAGTTAGAATTATTTCGGCTCCACTCTAATTCCCAAAACTATCGGACCCTTCTAGAGAGATCCCTCGTATATGACTCCATAATCTTCCAACCCATCTCAGGCATTATAACCCTCTATGCTATAAATTTGGACTATCCCCTGTAATAACCCGAGGTCTTGGAGACGGTGATTTATTTATTTTGGGAGATATAAATATTATTTTAATTGGAGATTAATTAAATTGGCAATTGAGGTAAAAAATTGGAGTCGGTAGAAATTGTCTCAAATGGTGATTCTGAGGGTACCATTGTTTTCGGAATGGTCGAGAAAGTCGAAATGACTGTACTTGGTGTCTATTTAGGTTCCAAAATAAATTAGGACCGTTTGACTCGAATTAAAGTTACCAAGTCATTTAAAGTGTGTATTATCATTTAAAGATGTGTATCTTGGGAATTAGGGCTTCAAAGCCTACGGGAGATTTATTCTCCAAAGAGAGAAAGATAAATAGAAAGAAATAAAGAGAGAAGAAGAAATAAGAAGAAAAGGAAGGAGAAAGGAGAGAAAAAGAGGATTTTTCGGCATCCACGCGATCTCAAGGCGGATTCAGACCCTACGAACACGAGGAAAGTGATTAAACTTGCTAAATAATTGTTGTGCATCATTTATTGCATGATTTGTGGATTGAATCTTTGGGTTTTAGGTTTAGTTTATCAAAACCTAACTTTTGGGTATAATCTTAGATTTGATATGTAGATGTTTGATTTGATGATAGAAATTAGTTCATGTGTATACTAGGATGAGTATTGATGATAAAGATGTGATTGGGTTGAGAAGAAATGGAGAGAAAATGAGTAAAAATGAATTTTGGGTATTTTAGGCTTACAAAAAGTAGACATTTCCGAGAGTTCTTAAGGGACGAATCGATTCGGCCTCCTACTGAGTCGATTCAGAAATATGCAGGTGCCCAGGTCTAAGTGACCTAATCGATTCGGACCCTAGCCGAATTGATTCCTCCTGAGACAGAATCCCAGGTCTGATGACCCGAATCGATTCGTCTTCCTGGCCGAATCTATTCGTTGGGCCGAATCGATTCAGAATTGGCCCGAATCGATTCAAAAATAGGGAATTTGTGGGATTGTTTTTCTAAAAGAGAATTTCATCCCGTTTTGTTCGAGGTTATCAATTGGGAACCTCTATAGGAGTTAATTGGAGTATGTTTTGGAGACCTTTAGAGAGTTTCCCTTATAAGAAATGATTGGAGTCATATTGACTAAATTTGAGGAATACCGATTAGATGTTTTGGTATATTCTAAGAGGGGAAGCCCACCTTGAATTGGAGACTCTAGTTAGAGATAAAAAAATTAACATTCATAATAAAGAATGAGAATAATTTAGAGATATCGTATCTTAGGATCCAATCCCAAATGAGATAACTTTAATGGCTCAAAAATAAATCGAACCCTATTATGAATGGAGAATTATAAATGCCATTTTACGTGCATATGAATATAGAAATATCTTTAACGATGACTAATTTTGGTGATATCTCACACAAATGAGAAATGTAAATTTAGGTGCTTTAGGAAAAAGAATATCCTTAACTTAAAAGAATTGAGAGACAATTCATAATGAGAGGCGACATGTGAGCTTCAAGTGAGAAATAGTATAGTTTATACTAAGTGGGGAAGATTCGTGAGAATTGACGATTAGTGTATCAAGAGAGAGATATACTAAACAATGATATTAAATCTATTGCGCCTAAGAGCGTATAATGAAAATGAAAATAATGTGGCAGGTATACCTTATATGATGGTATATCTTTATATATGTGATGATGTATGTATACCTTATATGATGGTATATATATATATATATATATATAGTGAAGGATACCCCCTCCTTGCTATCATGGGGAAGTTGCGTGCGTTGAGGGTGAGCATCCTGGCTCAAAGATCAGGGTGTGGATAATCCCCAGGTCATAGTCGTCCATTGTGATTATTATACGATATATATGCATTCTTTTGGGGGTGAGAGGTCGGGGGTATGTGACGTTCTCACTTGCCGGTTAGGAGCTATGATCGCTTCCCGGACGCTCTGTGCGTGAGTTGATCACGAGGTGGGTGTCGTTGAACCCCACCAGGTGCCCCCAGTTTGTTACGTATATGGGCTGCTGGAAGATGATAGCATGTGAGCCTGCGTCCTTCGAGCAATAGCTCAGTTAGATTTTTATTTTTGATTGTGCCTGTACTTGGGTATCAAGGGCATAATGGACCTCAAGGACTAAAATTGTCAGGACTAGTGTATCGGGGGGGTTCCTTGTTTCGATTTCGCCTCGGCGAGACGTCCCACGCACGAACCGCAGTGTAATGTTGGAAATTGGGGAGAAGCTAGTCCTTAATGCTCATACTTATATATATATATATTACCTATCTCGAGGATCGACAGAGCCAGGAGTAGTGTAACGGGGGGTTCCTTGTTTGGATTTCGCTTCGGCAAGACGTCCCACGCATGAAACGCCGTGTACTATTGAGAATTGGGAATATTAATTAATTAAAATTTGGATAATAATTTGGGTTACATGCATCTCGGATTGAGGGAATAATGAGCCCCGAGGATCAATACGGTCAGGAGTAGTGTAACCGGGGGGTTCCTTGTTTGGATTTAGCCTCGGCGAGACGTCCCACGCACGAAACGCAGTGCCGTGTTGAGAATCGGGAGGAGTTTAGTCCTTAACTCTTGATGCTAATAACTCATATAAAAATATATATATATACTGGTTACATGCCAAATGAGGGCATAACTAGAATATATGAAATTCTAGTAAATGAGAATGCTGATGTATTGTGATGATTTGGTTGAGTATGCAACCTTATATGTTCAATAAACGAACAAATATAATGTGAACTATGACACAGTAAATGTAAAGAAATGTTTTAAATGGGAATATAGATAAGTGTAGATTTCGAGATAAGTTAGATAGCATAATCTAATATTTATTTTGGGATCTAGTTAGATTTATTTGCCTAATTAGACTTGGGCATACATTTGGATATCACGTGCATGCGTTTAGTGCGTGCTCTAGTTGAGAGGTGAGTTTGATTTTTATGGAGAGTTCGATTCCATTAAATCATGTAACAATGCATTTATAATTATTATGCATTTTAATGCACTTGCTATAAAACATTTTCAACTCGGGCTCTGACCCGTTTGTATTTTCTCCCTCCATGTATACATTGTATTACTTTAGGTGTTCCTCCGCAAGGACACCATTGATGGTCATCCATTCAGTATTCGTGGAGCTGTAGCAGTAGAGGACTGTTGCGGCATTTTATTTTAGTCGATTCATATCCTTGTATATCTAGATTAGGACTCAGTTTGTATATGGAGTTAGCATTCAAGTGTTGAAGATTAACACTTTCATATTTCATTTCTCAGATTTGTATTGTCTGTTACTCGACAGCATATTCGGTATTTTATTTGTACATTATATTGTACTCTTGTATATAATTGGAGTTTGCACTTATTACTCATCATTGTAGATGTGTATTATTGGTTGTGTTAGTAAAGTTGGTTTTGTTGTTGTTGTTAAATAAAAGTTTTAAATTTTTGACAACCCACTTTTTATGATTTCGGGTAGTTAGCCTTGTATTATTAGTATTGCCAGTTGATGTTGAGACTGAGCCATCTGAGATACCTGATTTAATGTAGTATAGGGTTGGACACCCATTATTATTTTGAGCGGGTTGTCACATCCCCTTCCTATTACTAACCTCCGTCCATTATACAATTCTAAATTTGTTTCTAAGTGTCCTATAAGCATATGTGTCACACCTTTATTACCATGTCCTATTATCCCGGACGATTTTGAAAATCCAACTAACTAGGGTGCTCATACACCCTGTCTTCTGTGCATAAACATTAGAGATGTAATGTACTTATCTTAAACTCTGACCCACATACTCGGTGTTGCTATATCGTAATGGTATTATCGATTACCCACTAATCGCAACTTAAATATCCCACCTATACACAAGTGGTTTAAAAATTAAACCAGTTCTTCTCATAGAGCATTACCTGACTCCATCGGCCTTATATTGTATAATATTTCTCACATCAAAGTATTTTATCCACACGTATAATGATTATCATCAAAAAATAATACTCTACCATCTAATAACATCTAAAAACTCCCGACTTTTGTTAAGGATCATGTATGGGACGTCATGCAATTAAAATCCAACCAAGGAATTTCCCTAATGCCCCATCTCCTGACATTGTTGGTTATCGAGATCATTTGACCTAAATCACATAAGTAGGACACTCAAAATTCCATCCAAGAACATATAAGTTTAATTCTTAACTTCCACGTCTCTAAAGGAGTCTTACAATACAATGATTGCACTATCACTAAGTTCCTAACGTTAAATATATGACGACCTAAATCTTTTCACTTAGTGGTAAACCTGATATACCCTGAATCACATCAGCACATCCCCTACACACTGGTATTTAACAGTATGAGATAACTATACTCTTCAAAGTCTCCACTGAAATATAGTATATACGCGGGCTCGATTTCTTTCTAATGAGACATGACAAAAACAACACATCCTGACCTAGAAAAGAAAATACGATAGCCTCTCCATCGCTCAAACCATCGGTAACCAGTCCATAACCAGGATAACACCATACTCATATAAACCCTCCCAAAAATTAGTAAATCTACAAAAACACATACCCTCATTGTCCATACCCATTTCCCTGTAGATGGAACCAAATAGAACGTAATTATATGCACATAATCCAATAAAATCCATCTCATGCTCGAATCTAGTTTTAACCCAAAATTTGGTGACACCCACATGTCACAAGAACTTACCCCATTTAACCTTTGATAAAGTTGATACTTGTAATTACCAATGCATCTGGATACTTAAATGGTTCTTAGACGTAATACTCACGTCTAATAAAACCAAAATCTGCTCAAATTATTTCCTGTGCTAGGCACCCTGCTCCTATCCCATATCTCTCTACAGACAAGATCGACACATTGGTCCTGTTCTCCACAAACAAAATGCCTTTCTGTATAATCCCCATATCTCTGGCCCCACTGATCACGTGCATGCGTTTAGTGCGTGCTCTAGTTGAGAGGTGAGTTGGATTTTTATGGAGAGTTTGATTCCATTAAATCATGTAAGAATGCATTTATAATTATTATGCATTTTAATGCACTTGCTATAAAACGTTTTCAACTCGGGCTCTAACTCGTTTGTATTTTCTCCCTCCATGTATATATTGTATTACTTTAGGTGTTCCTCCGTAAGGACGCCATTGATGTTCATCCATCCCGTATTCGTGGAGCTGTAGCAGTAGCGGACTTTGCAGCATTTTGTTTTAGTCGATTCCTATCTTTGTATATCTAGATTAAGACTCAGTTTGTATATGGAGTTAGCATTCAAGTGTTGAAGATTAACACTTTCATATTTCATTTCTCAGATTTGTATTGTCTGTTACCCGACAGCATATTCAGGTATTTTATTTGTACATTATATTGTACTCTTGTATATAATTGAAGTTTGCACTTATTACTCATCATTATAGATGTGTATTGTTGGTTGTGTTAGTAAAGTTGGTTTTGTTGTTGTTAAATAAAAGTTTAAAATTTTTAACAACCCACTTTTAATGATTTCGGGTAGTTAACCTTGCATTATTATTATTGTCAGTTGATGTTGAGACTGTTCCATCTGAGATACCTGATTTAATGTAGTATAGGGCTGGCCACCCGTTATTATTTTGAGCGGGTTGTCACAGATGGATCCGAGCATCAGGTTCTAGTGTCTTTAGGATCTGTGTGCGTTACTACGATCTTCCGTAAGCATTCTTGATATAGAGCCTTATTGTTAGGATGGTTACATTCTTACATCCATATTTCTCATGCGATATGAAAATATTTTAAAGGCCTTCTAATACAATTGTTCTTGTTTCAGATGCCACCGAAGGGAGGTCATTCGGGCAAGGCAAACAAAAAGGCTAAATCGCAACCCCAAATGCCTCAAGGGAACATGACTACCGATGAAGTTGCCAATATTGTGGCACAAGCAGTAACTGCTGCCATTTCTACGATGGCACAGCAATCTGCCGTTCGAGCAACCCAACCCCATTTAGGATTGTCTTTATGGGAGAGAGTGAAGGAAGATTTTAGCAAGGGGCATATGATCGAGTGGAAAAACCGAGCGTCCATGTAATACGCTAGTCATTGTTATCGGCTTCCAACCTCAATACAAAAAAACCTAAACTTGTAACTACACTCTTAAGGAGTATAGTGGCGAGTCTGGGTATCGAATCCACAGGGAATGTTTGATGGAATTTAATTGATTTATTACCTCTAAAGAAAAAATGAAAAAGATAATGATGGTTGAAAAGGGAAAAAAAATAAGTAAATAAAGAAGTTAAATTAATTAAGATGAATGAGAAAGTAGGTTGGAATACAATCCCCCTAACCCTAGTAATTTACCGTATAGAAACCTAGAATTGTAAATTATAAATTTGAATGAATCCAGTCTTTATAGATCCTAAGCATTACATATATGAGGATCGAGCCCACACCATATGAAATCAAAGGTAAATATAAAGCGATGATAAATAATTTTACGCACATCATATTCTTAAACATCCCAGGTACCTAAGGCAAGAGACATTAAAAGATATACAATGGTTGTAAAATTATCTCCCACGACTCTTTCAAAATTTTAATTTAATTCTATTTTCTACATAAGTAATTTACATTGGGATGGGTTTATGCATTCCAAACCTTAAAAACTTAGCTTAACATGATGAAATCAAAATAAAACTTACAATTTAAAGTGTAGGAATTCATAACTAACTCTAGAAAATTGAGAACATGACTTGAATTGGGAATGGAAAACAAGAAATCAACAATTAATTAAACTAACTAGGAAAGCAGTAAAACAATAAATTAAAATTACTTGCAATGGATGAATGATGAATCTTGAATATAACTTTGAATCTTGAATAGTAGACAAACTTCAAAAACTAGGATTTATGAAAATTTCTACTAAAGAAAACTAAAAATACTCTCTAAAATCTGACTTTCTCTCTCTAAAATTCTATTCTACTCTCTAGAATTCGACTCCCCTTGAAATGAGGTAGGGCTTGGTCTTTTATAGCACCAAGTAGCACAAATTTGACAGCTAGAGTTGCTTGTTGCGCAAGTTTTTACTAGCTATGCACCTCTTAATCTTCATAATAAATGCCAGGATTTCGCATGACCGGACCGGTCCATTATCGTGCAACTTCAAAACATCGTGACTTTTTCACCGTAGCTCGGATTGAGGGGCCGTTTTTTCTAGTGTTCTTGTAATTTAGACCTCTTCATCTTTCTAGTTGGCCCCACCTCCGGACTAAGGCTGAAAAATTACGAAAATTCCCTTCAACTCTCCATTTCTTAGTTTCTTTCACTGTTTTGAGTTCTCCTTCGCACTAACTTGCATGAAATACCTGTAAAACACATGAGAAATACGAAAAATACAAAATACATGCCAAAAGAGGTTAGTAGAATAAATAAGAGACAAATCCAAGATATTTACACTGCACAGGATCATAAAAATACCGAAATTAAGGGGATAATTATGAAGAATATGTGCCTAATCACCCCCCCTAACTTTGAAATTTGCGCGTCCCGAGCAATGTAAATGAATCCTATCAAGGCTCAACTCTTGAAAATTATTTTATTTGGATATAATACCTTTTTCGCAGGCAAGCGATTGCATTTAGCGTATGCAACAAGCCTTTAAACCCCTAGGTTACCCTAGTAGGACGAGTGTTGTCTCGTGAGGGTTTGCAGTGAATATACCCACAAAATTCTTTATTGACTCAAATAAATATCACAATACTTAAAAATTGTACAATTTAAACTTTTCGAAAAATAATCACCATAAATTCATATTCAAATGTCTCAAACCATAGTGTGTGTGTGCAAACCCAAAAATTTAACCTCAAATTTCCACCGATTGAGCATTATGTTACCTTTCGAAAATTCGTTTTGATTCAAATTCTTACGGATGCACTCACAAACGAATCACTAGGATTGTGGTTATTTTCTCTCGGTATGCATGATATAAAGAGTAAATATAATGGACACAAATCCATGCATACATAATTGAAAAGAAGGAAATATATGGTGAAAAGATCTCATCATCGGAATACAGTTATATGGAAATGGGAAACATCATCTGTTAATCACACCCTTTTAATCTCTTTTATTATCTTTTCATGTCTTAGCTCTCTATGCGGTAATTAATTTCACCATTCGGACTCGGTTAGGACTTTTTGGGTTAAAAATGTGTAAAGGGTAAAAATGGGAATGGATGGGTTGTTCGGAATTGGAAAATGTCTTTATGACGTCCATTAGTGCTTTTGCGGGCATTTGCGCATTTTTCTCTTTCTTTTTCAATTTTCATTTTTTTTTCTCACTATATTTTTTTTGAACATTTTTTTCCTATTTTTCTCTTGCCCCTTTTTATTGCATAATTTGGACTTACTTGATGAATTTTCTCAATTTTCACAATTCCGAGCTATTTGGGTTTTTCGGGTTATCAAACGAAAGGAAAATATTTTATTAGGCTCAACTTGGGTTGCAAAGGGATAATTTTGTTTTTCACAACTTTTTATGGCTAATATTTTTGGGTAACAAACGAGGGCCTACTTCATTGTCCAAATTGCTAATCACATTACCATATGCATCTCGAGATTAATTAAGTTTAGAGATATATTTAGCACGAATTTCGAGAAACATTTCACACATTTCCCATAACCGATCAAAATAAAGGATTGAGATCATCAACGACTTATTAAAACGCTGAAAAGAACTTTGAGTTAATCATAAACTCGGATTGATTTAAAAACTCAAAAAAAAAATTGAAAGGCTCGAAATCTCACCGGGTTTGATCAATCTCCACACTTATTCGTTAAGTCGTCAATTTTCTTTCAATTTCCATCTTCGGTTAATTTTGGCTTAGTGCATTTTGATTGTTAACAATTTGAGACTTTAAATAGAATAAAGGTGATATTTTTCAAAAATTTAAATTTAAATTTAAATTTTTATTTATTTTGAACAAAAATATTTTTGGCTTTTTTTTCAAATTTTTTCAATTTTTTTCTAAAAAAAACACACTTGGAAAGAACATGTGATCGATTCAATGAATCTAAAAAATAAACGGGAAGAATATCCCACACCCCCTAACTTAAATGTTGCATTGTCCTCAATGCGAATCAAGAACACAACATAAAGAGAAGAAAAGAAAGATATTACCCAAATGGAGTGTACCCTAATGAGTACGAGTCCACTGAATCTACAAAACATGTTAGAACCAAGCATAAAAAAAAAGAATAACAAAAACTTTAACTAATGACTCTAAACTATAATTAAAAAAAAGGAAAAAGAAAAAGCTAATTATGTACAACCTACGATTTTAACTTCTAATAAATTATACACTAGAAGTCGAAAAATTTGAGGATCCACCCAAAATACAATTTGACTTTGAGGGATTAATGGTGTACCCTCACTAGAAAGCATGCCTCCTGAAATGTAAGAATTTCGTTTGAAAAACGGAAGGCATGTGTGAGATGGAGAAAATGAACCATCACCAATTAAAAAATTTAACGGGATAATGAGGGATTTGAGTGCATAGGGGGACAAGTACCATTGGGATCCAAGAAAAATAGAATCACTTCCCAAAGATTTTTCAAGTAGTATGGGAAGCGGATCACACAAACAGAAAGAGTTCACCTTGAAAAATAATTTAAGCATAGAGTGCTTGTCCTCAAAATCTTCTCTCCCCAAATTTTCAGTTGGATCTAGTGGAGTGACACGTCTAAGTGTATGGCCCATAATGCAATCACCTAATTCTTGTGATGGATTTAATGGTTAGATAATAATGGGGACATAAGGAGACAAATGATCTTCAACCTCAATAGGTTTTGAAATATTTATAAGAGGTGGATATTCAAAAGAACTTGGATCACTCTCAATGATTTCATTCTCAAAAGTATTAGGTGAAACACAAGTCTCGACCTTCTCTAAGTTTTTCAAATAATCATTCAAGTCCTTGAAAGTTGCTGTAATTTTCAACTCGGTAGCAGCAAGGTCATCAGATTGCTTTTTTATAACAAGCAAGGGTTCTTCCAAAGTAGGCTTCCTTGGTTCTAGCACCTCTAATTCCTCATTTGGCTGAAAACTTACTTCATCTTCAAAACTATTGGTAGAAAAATCCTCATTGGGTTCAAATAATGTATCTAACTCTTGCTCCCAATAACGATTTTTTCTCGATATTATTTTTCAAGTCTTTCTTCTTCAAGCAATTGATTTTGATAAATTTGGATTGCCTTAGCACTAGGCTTGTATTTATGAGAATCATCTTTAGTGATATTGATCCAATGTTCATAAATCGTGAGTTCATTCTCCTCCTCACTATTAGCATAACAATTAAAGCCACCAAAAGAGTTAAAATAAGACATTTCAAAGTAAGCAATTCAAAAAAGGTGACACACATTTTTCTTTTTTATTTATTTATTTATTTATTTATTTATTTATTTATTTAATTTTTTTTTACGAAGTAGTAAGTCAATTATAATCTATAACAAACACTCCCTGGCAACGGCGCCGTTTTGATCGAGTGCAAAAACCGAGCGTCCGTGTAATACGCTAGTCGTTGTTATCGGCTTCCAACCTCAATACAAAAAAAAGTAAACTTGTAACTACACTCTTAAGGAGTATAGTGGCGAGTCGGGGTATCGAATCCACAAGGAATGTTTGATGGAATTTAATTGATTTATTACCTCTAAAGAAAAAATGAAAAAGATGATGATGGTTGAAAAGGGAAAAAAAATAAGAAAATAAAAAAGTTAAATTAATTAAGATGAATGAGAAAGTAGGTTGGAATACAATCCCCCTAACCCTAGTAATTTACCGTATAGAAACCTAGAATTGTAAATTATAAATTTGAATGAATCCAGTCTTTATAGATCCTAAGCATTACATATATGAGGATCGAGCCCGCACAATATGAAATCAAAGGTAAATATAAAGCGATGATAAATAATTTTACGCACATCATATTCTTAAACATCCCAGGTACCTAGGGAAAGAGAGATTAAAAGATCTACAATGGTTGTAAAATTGTCTCGCACAACTCTTTCAAATTTTTAATTTAAATTCTATTTTCTACATAAGTAATTTACATTGGGATGGGTTTATGCATCCCAACCCTTAAAAACTTAGCTTAACATGATGAAATCAAAATAAAACTTACAAATTAAAGTGTAGGAATTCATAACTAACTCTAGAAAATTGAGAACATGACTTGAATTGGGTATGAAAAACTAGAAATCAAAAATTAATTAAACTAACTACGAAAGCAGTAAAAACAATAAATTAAAATTACTTGCAATGGATGAATGATGAATCTTGAATAGAACTTTGAATCTTAAATACTAGACAAACTTCAAAAACTAGGATTTATGAAAATTTCTACCAAAGAAAACTAAAAAGACTCTCTAAAATCTGACTTTCTCTCTCTAAAATTCTATTCTACTCTCTAGAATTCGACTCCCCTTGAAATGAGGTAGGGCTTGGTCTTTTATAGAACCAAGTAGCACAAATTTGACAGCTAGAATTGCTTGTTGCGCAAGTTTTTTGTAATAACCCGCCTAATGGGATACCGGGTGATCACTCCTATATCAAATTATAACAGGAGTTACATATGGATCATTCTTAGCATCACTGTTGAAAATCCATTTAATTACTAATATCCTATTAGGCGAGCGTTAAAAACTTTTAACTTAACTACTCTTTTAAAAGATTAAAATAAAACATCCACAATTAAATGCGTAAATGAACTGAAATGAAAATGAAATAAGTTAAAATAACTGAAGACTCGGTCCAAATTATACAACCATATCGAATATCGTGCAAAGAATAAACAAAAATCAGTTGGACCATTGGCCCGAATGTTTGTACAATACCTCCTATCTAGAGTACAAGGAAAGAAGCGTCTACCGAGAACCCGCAAGCATCCACAGCTGCTGCAGCAGACGTCTGACTCGAAAGAAATGCCATCCAGGCGTCCCTGTGTCTGGACCCCTATATATATATATATATATATAATATACAACAAGAGAGGAAAAGTAGATATGCGGGTCAGAGCCCGAATTTTGAAAATATTTTGCAAGTGCATAAATGCTTTATTTTTTTAGAAAAATAGTTTTATCTCATATTTAAATTGGTATCGCACTCCCATGAGATACCCCTCACCTCTCCTCTAATAGTGCACACCTAACGCATCCTAACAACACTTCCTGGTCAAGCTACCCCTCCTAACTAGTCTAATAACCTATCCACTATCTACCCTAGATAGTCCAAGTGCTAAGGGCTAAACTTCCCTCCATTCTCAACACTGCACTAAGTTCGTGCGTGGGGTGTCTCGCAAAGTGAAATCCAAACAAGGAACCCCCCCGATACACTACTACTTGGAAGGGTTAATGGTAGAGATCCATTAGGGCCGTAGCACACACAAATGTATAAATATATATATTTGTACATTACCAATATACGTCCGGATAATATCTCCCGGACTGAGGTTTACCAATTCAATTATATCTTTATAATACACATCCGGATCTACCTCCCGGACTGAGGTGTATTCGATACACAAATATTTATCATTTTTGTTTCAAAACATTCCATTTCCCTTCTCATATCCAGGAAATGTATTTTAAAGAAAATTCATTAGCATGAATTGCAATACCAAAACATATATCTTTTTTAAAAGATAATTTTATTAATATAAAAATGCTTTTCCTTTTTAAATTATCCCATTTCCCTTTTTATACTCAGGAAATGTAATTAAAAGCCATTTTTATTATCATAAAAATGCTTTCACCATATCATTTTCTTCCACATCCCTTCTTCCATCCGGGAGTGTTACCGAAGCTAAACATATAACCCATTTCCCTTCCTATATCCAGGAAATGTTATTAAAGTCAATCCATTATCATGAATTGCTTTAATATAACACGTTCTAAGACCGCCCGTCCGGATTTCTCCACTGTGCGCGCCCCTAAATGGCTATCATCTTCCAGGGCCTATCATCAAGACAACCTGGGATCCTACATCGCAAGATGTCGGGAAGTGGCCATGTGCCTGCGGGATAGTCAAGACCACACCCGGAATCTCCTAACTAGCGTAGAAAATATATATCGACGAACGCTCACATGGCCTATAGGACTATATCCACCCTGCATTCATTAGCGAGGGGGCTTCACCATACGTACGCAACTTCCCTTATGATAGCGATTTAGAGAGGTGTGTAATCCATATTTTATCAATTATGAAAATTATTTATTTACTATTTTGAAAATATTCATTTTTATATTTTCAAAATCAATTCCATCATAACATATATATATATACCTAAATCACACAGTATATACATATCACATATATTTTCCCTAGAATATATATAAACGGCCATAGTGGCCTATAGCATCTAGCGATGACCAATAATCCCAAAGATTCCCTCCAGGAATCATAATCATGCATTCATATTATCATGATTCTAAATCCAAAGTATTTCCTTACTTCGACAAATAATAATTACCTTAATCATCTCTTAAGGATTTATTGGATATCTCCAACTATACTAATTCACTTTAAGTGAATATACATATATATATATATATATGTTCCAAAATCCACAAGTCCCTTAGGACATAACCCTCTAATATACTTTAATTTAGAAGGCCCATAAACTTTAATCTCAAAGAGGAGAAATAATAATAATTTCCAAAATCTTGGGCTGAAAACAGGGCACTGGTCGACCGTTCCTGGACCTCCGGTCGACCGCGGGTTACAATTAAGCCTACGAAACAAATCAGTAGGCCATTTCTTCCTGACGCGGTCGATCGGCCATAGGGGCGCGATCGACCGGTCACACCAGGTCCCCAAAACTAAATTCCTCAAATCCTCCATCCAACAACCCGATTTCATTATCGGGGTTTCTAAACTAGCCCAAAAATTATCCCAAACATCTACGCAAGTAATTCTAGCCGTAATTTTTCTAATTCCCGATTTGATTTTCGAGTTGATGATTTCAACCCGGAGCTATTATCTTGTAAAAATCATATCAAATCGTAGAAAAATCAGAAAAATACGCGGTCTACGTCCACGCGACCATATCGAAAATGTGTACAACTTTCGTGTTTTGACTAAAAGCTAAATCAATTCTTTTCCTAGTCAAAATAACCCCACAAGCTTACGGGTTACTATTCATTATCTCCCCAAAATCCCAAACTCCATTTTTGTCCATTTTTGTTGTTTCTAACCTCATCCAATAACTCAATAAGCATCTAATATTTGTTTTACAACTAACACATCGCTTAATTTGGGTTATTAAACCATTTCTCTTAGTTTGAAACCCTAATACCATAAAAACTCCAACTTAACATTTAAACCCATTTCAATCCATTTATATACTCCATTAACGTGGTTTTATCACTAAAAATCATTAAGAGTTTGCATTACATCAATATGTAAACTCATAATCAACTTTTCCCAAATTTTTTTTAAGGGTTCTAACCCCAAAATCATATTTTTACCAACTATGATATGAAATTAATGCACAAAAGTAAATAAAGCAAGTAAACACTTGCCTGAAGGATGAAATCCGACGACCTCGAGTCGAATCCGGCGGAGTTTGGCCCGAATCTCCCTTTTCTCCCGTCTTTTCTCCTTCCTCTCTCTCTTCTCTCTTTTCTTTCTTCTTTTCTTTCTCTTTTCTCCCTCTCTCCCTCTTTATAAAGAAAGAAAAAGGGTTTAAACCCTTAAAACCCAAAAACGACTCGTTTACCCAATTACGAGTTACTTTTACCTCTAAAATGACCCGAAACTTAATTTCGACAATCGGGCACTCTTTTCCGACTATCTCAGACATTCCGAGACTCATGGCGCAGTCGAAATTTCCATCCGAGGTACTTGATCGCAAATTACTATTATAACCCATAAAAGTAATTGCGGGTTTTCCAATTTAAAATGTTACCTTTTCGTCAATTTTCTCCACGACGACATATAATTAAATTATAGCGACCTATATAGTCCCAAAAGTAATTACAATACCCATCGAAAATCATTCAATCCTCAAAAATCCCCAAAATCACTATTTCGAGAAATTCTCCAAATTCCAAATTATAATTAATTATGGAATTTAATCCGCTCCAAAAGGGCGGGTTGTTACATACTCCCCCCTTACAACGGAATTTCGTCCTCGAAATTCAGATATATCTAGGATCACTACAAATCCTAAACCTCAAGGGGAACGACACTAACCCAACGGTTCCCAACCAAGTACTACGCGGCTACCGCGATCATAAAGTGACTCTAATACGTCACTTAATACCCATCCTCTAAAATGCCTCTTGGCATGAATTTCAACCTCATATACTACTCCTAACTTAACTAGGCGGTATACAAAACCACCTTACCAAGGCGCCCATACACCTTCCTAACTTGTGCACATTTGCACATCCGTAGTGAGCGTCTGACACGTAACACTCTCTCCCAATAAGGGTCTCCTTTCCTCGGTGTAATACTCACCTATGGGTCCTTCCAACCCGCGAAATTTCAATCCTCCTAACCTCGGCGCCGCTAACTCTAGCGAACCTACATCCTAAAATTCTATGATCTATGCATTACCCTACCTAAGCGAGACGAGTATCCTAAATATATCCCTAGTGCCCAAGGCCTCTCTCAACTCCCGACATTTGCTTGGTTTCGTGCGTGGGATGTCTCGCCAAAGAGAAATCCAAACAAGGAACACTCTCGTTACACTACTCCCTCGCGTTGTCGGTCATCGAGATATAACGACCTGAGGCACACCAGCGGGATGTCCTAAATCCTGCCTATGCTAACCTACAAACGCATTTCTACTATCTTATCCTTCTGCCCATACGGAAGGAAACCTAACTAATCAAAGTGCCTACTCTCTGTAGGAACACTACGAACATCACACCGATAAAAGATTTTCTCCAAATTTGCCTTCTTATTAAGGCCTAGCTATCATCCTCAAATCAATTTCTTTAAGTCCTACTCTAACCCAACTACTTGTGGTGATAGGACCACTTTAGTGCTTTTCCATAGCACAATATTTCCATAAATATACCATCATCACAGGGTTCATAGTCTATAGTGGTTCATCCACACTATAAGACTAACCCCCATCCTTGCATCCTATAACAGCTCTCCACGCCCGACGCCGTTAAGAGTCATGTGTGGAGTGTCTCGCAAAGAGAAATACAACCAAGGAACCCCTCCACACATTAACACTTGACTTCATCGGTCACGGAGTCCCGTTATTTCAGACATGCAACCGGGATAATCCTATCCCTTATCAACAAAAGGTGGTCTGAACTCCTATCTCTAACTAAGAGTCACACCACCAAGCGCTCGTACCAAAGTTCGTTCTTCACGCACACCAACCCTGAGCTTAATCTTACATCTCAATAATAATCCTGTGGGCCTTAAATTATATCTATAAGGTTGCCATTTATACAAACCAAAATAAGGAAGCCTCTACTCATTGAGGTTCCATCAATCCATAATAACAAAGGTGTACTCAACCTGTATCCAGGTGAGACACCGCAACCACAATCTATTCCCTCCAGGAACTTTGGACACGATAGACTTGCCATCATTAGCCTGCTATCGCTCCGATATACTATATACCTCATATGTATATATACAAAAAATAATCACCCGCCTCTATGGCGAGTGAAGGAAAAGAAAATTCCGCTATCGCGGAAAACACATAGGCCTACATTATTATGTTATCGAGACCGAATACAAAGCTCAAATTACACACACGTGTCTATGTCTATCGAAAACCAAAAGTTCATCTAGCCACACCTCTTACTAGAATTTCTTAACTCTAGGCCCCATCTGGGCACGCTAACCTTGTCCTTTATTCCTACCGGGAAAGGACTAACCGTGTGGCTCTGCACTCCACATCATTATTTTCATCACTGGCCTTCCTTATGTAATTATCTTTTGTAAGACTAGATAATTTTGTAATGTGCTCAAAAAGAGCTATAAACCATGTGGTGAATGTAAGAATGGTTATGGTATGATAAGTAGTAATGATAAAGCTACTTCTTTTATATAGTCATGATAGACTTATATAATTGTTGTATTCCAGATATGTATGTGCCTTATAAATGGCAATATGTTGATATGATATGATATGAGATATCATTATTGAAAAGAGTTTATATGTTGTGGATTGATGGGACACGAGAAAATTTTAGCTCATAATTATGTTAATTCTTATGAGCTATATATTGTTATATGTATGATGATTTAAAAGACCTTGTGTGGGACATAAGGCACTTTATGTAAATATTGTAAGACATAAACAAAAATATTTTCATAACCGTTTTTCAAAATAAAACTTTTTTATCGGCCTTTGGGGTCATTTCAAAATTATTTTTCCCCAAAATATTTTTTCAAACTCTAGTCCGGATTTAACAAACTCACAATCCCCGACGTCGCTACATAGTAGTGTATTGGGAGGGTTCCTTGTTTGGATTTCGCTTTTGCGAGACGTCCCCCGCACGAAAGTGGCGAATGTCAGGTATTGAGAGGAGTTATTTCTTTGGACCAATCAAAATTTTTATATTACTAAAATGCTACTATAATTTATATATTCATGGAAATGTGGAACTTTGGAGGCAAATAAAGCCTCATTAAGATTGGTACGAGTGATAACTCGTATATAAAGGGTGTATGGGCGCCCTAGTTGTGGAAATTAGTTTTGTAAAACTAAACATTGATTTAAAATAAAATGAATTAAATTAATTCGTCGTGGGAAGTTAGAAGTTTGAAGATAGGATTAGTGAGTAAGGGTATATTAGAACTAGTTGAGATTTGGAGAATTAGGCTTAGCTAAATTTCGGGGATGAAATTTTTGTAAGTGGGGAAGTTTGTAACAACCCGATGTCTTGGAGACGGTGATTTATTTATTTTAGGAGAAATAAATATTATTTTAATTGGAGATTATTTAAATTGGCAATTGAGGTAAAAAATTGGAGTCGGTAGAAAGTGTCTCAAATGGTGATTCTGAGGGTACCATTGTTTTCGGAAGGGTCGAGAAAGTCGAAATGACTGTACTTGGGGTCTATTTAGGTTCCGAAATAAATTAGGACCGTTTGACTCGAATTAAAGTTACCGGGTCATTTAAAGTGTGTATTATCATTTAAAGATGTGTATCTTGGGAATTAGGGCTTAAAATACTATGGGAGATTTATTCTCCAAAGAGAGAAAGAGAAATAGAAAGAAAGAAAGAGATAAAGAAGAAGAAAAGGAAGGAGAAAAGAGAGAAAAATAGGATTTTTCGGCATCCACGCGATCTCAAGGCGGATTCAGACCCTACGAACCCGAGGCAAGTGATTAAACTTGCTAAATAATTATTGTGTACCATTTATTGCATGATTTGTGGATTGAATCTTTGGGTTTTAGGTTTAGTTTATCAAAACCTAACTTTTGGGTATAATCTTAGATTTGATATGTAGATCTTTGATTTGATGATAGAAATTAGTTCATATGTATTCTAGGATGAGTATTGATGATAAAGATGTGATTGGGTTGAGAAGAAATGGAGAGAAAATGAGTAAAAATGAATTTTGGGTATTTTAGGCTCACAAAAAGTAGCCATTTTCGAGTGTTCTGAAGGGCCGAATCGATTCGGCCTCCTACCGAATCGATTCGAAAATATGCCGAATCGATTCGGACCCTAGCTGAATCGATTTGGCCTGAGATAGAATCCCAAGTCTAATGACCCGAATCGATTCAGATTCTTGGCCGAATCGATTCGTTGGCCCTAATCGATTCGGAATTGGCCCGAATCGATTCGGAAATAGGGATTTTGTGGGATTTTTTTTCTAAAAGAGAATTTCATCCTGTTTTGTTCGAGGCTATCAATTAGAAACCTCTATAGGAGTTAATTGAAGTATGTTTTGGATACTTTTAGAGAGTTTCCCTTATAAGAAATGATTGGAGTCATATTGACTAAATTTGAGGAATACCGATTAGATGTTTTGGTATATTCTAAGTGGGGAAGCCCACCTTGAATTGGAGACTCTAGTTAGAGATAAAAAAAATGAACATTCATAAGAAAGAATGAGAATAATTCTAGAGATATCGGATCTTAGGATCCAATCCCAAACGGGATAACTTTAAAGGTTCAAAAATAAATCGAACCCTATTATTAATGGAGAATTATAAATGCTATTTGATGTGCATATGGATATAGAAATATCTTTAACGATGACTAATTTGGGAGATATCTCACACAAATGAGAAATGTAAATTGAGGTGCTTTAGGATAAAGAATATCCTTAACTTAAAAGAATTGAGAGACAATTCATAAAGAGAAGCGACACGTGAGCTTCAAGTGAGAAACAGTATAGTTTTTAATAAGTGGGGAAGATTCGTGACAATTGACGACTAGTGTATCAAGAGAGGGATATACTAAACAATGAGGTTAAATCTATTGTGCCTAAGAGCGTATAATGAAAATGAAAATAATGTGGCAGGTATAACTTATATGATGGTATATCTTTATATATGTGATGATGTATGTATACCTTATATGATGGTATATATATATATATATATATATATATATATATATATATATATATATATATATATATATATATATATATATATATATATATGTATATATATATAGTGAAGCATACCCCCTCCTTGCTATCATGGGGAAGTTGCGTGCGTTGAGGGTGAGCATCCTGGCTCAAAGAGCAGGGTGTGGATAGTCCCCAGGTCATAGTCATCCATTGTGATTATTATGCGATATATATGCATTCTTTTGGGGGTGTCGGGAGTATGTGACGTTCTCACTTGCCGGTTAGGAGATATGACCGCTTTCCGGACGTTTTTTGCATGAGTTGATCACGAGGTGGGTGTCGTTGAACCCCACCAGGTGGCCCCAATTTCCTACGTATATGGGCTGCTGGAAGATGATAGGATGTGAGCCTGCGTCCTTCTAGCTATAGCTCGGTTGGATGGTTATTGTTGATTGTGCTTGTACTTGGGTATCAAGGGCATAATGGACCTCAAGGACTAACATTGCCAGGACTAGTGTATCGGGGAGGGGGGGGGGGGGGGGTTCCTCGTTTCGATTTCACCTCGGTGAGACGTCCCACGCACGAATCGTAGTGTAATGTTGGAAATTGGGGAGAAGTTAGTCCTTAATGCTCATACTTATATATATATAACCTATCCCGAGGATCGACAGTGCCAGGAGTAGTGTAACGGGGGGGGGGGGGTTCCTTGTTTGGATTTCGCTTCGGCGAGACGTCCCACGCATGAAACGCCATGTACTGTTGAGAATTGGGAATATTAATTAATTAAAATTTGGATAATAATTTGGGTTACATGCATCTCAGATTGAGGGAATAATGAGCCCCGAGGATCAATACGGTCAGGAGTAGTGTAACCGGGGGGGGGGGGGGGGGGTTCCTTGTTTGGATTTAGCCTCGGCGAGACGTCCCGCGCACGAAACGCAGTGCCGTGTTGAGAATCGGGAGGAGTTTAGTCCTTAACTCTTGATGCTAATAACTCATATAAAAAAAATATATATATATATATATATATACTGTTTACATGCCAAATGAGGGCATAACTAGAATATATGAAATTCTAGTAAATGAGAATGCTGATGTATTGTGATGATTTTGTTGAGTATGCAACCTTATATGTTCAATAAATGAACAAATATAATGTGAACTATGACACAGTAAATGTAAAGAAATGTTTTAATTGGGAATATAGATAAGTGTAGATTTCGAGATAAGTTAGATAGCATAATCTAATATTTATTTTGGGATCTAGTTAGATTTATTTGCCTAATTAGACTTGGGCATACATTTGGAGATCACGTGCATGCGTTTAGTGCGTGCTCTAGTTGAGAGGTGAGTTGGATTTTTATGGAGAGTTCGATTCCATTAAATCATGTAACAATGCATTTATAATTATTATGAATTTTAATGCACTTGCTATAAAATGTTTTCAACTCGGGCTCTGACCCGTTTGTATTTTCTCCCTCCATGTATATATTGTATTACTTTAGGTGTTCCTCCGCAAGGACACCATTGATGGTCATCCATTCAGTATTCGTGGAGCTGTAGCAGTAGCGGACTGTTGCGGCATTTTATTTTAGTCGATTCATATCTTTGTATATCTAGATTAGGACTCAGTTTGTATATGGAGTTAGCATTCAAGTGTTGAAGATTAACACTTTCATATTTCATTTCTCAGATTTGTATTGTCTGTTACTCGACAGCATATTCGGTATTTTATTTGTACATTATATTGTACTCTTGTATATAATTGGAGTTTGCACTTATTACTCATCATTGTAGATGTGTATTATTGGTTGTGTTAGTAAAGTTGGTTTTGTTGTTGTTGTTAAATAAAAGTTTTAAATTTTTGACAACCCACTTTTTATGATTTCGGGTAGTTAGCCTTGTATTATTAGTATTGCCAGTTGATGTTGAGACTGAGCCATCTGAGATACCTGATTTAATGTAGTATAGGGTTGGACACCCATTATTATTTTGAGCGGGTTTTAACATCCCCTTCCTATTACTAACCTCCGTCCATTATACAATTCTAAATTTGTTTCTAAGTGTCCTATAAGCATATGTGTCACACCTTTATTACCATGTCCTATTATCCCGGACGATTTTGAAAATCCAACTAACTAGGGTGCTCATACACCCTGTCTTCTGTGCATAAACATTAGAGATGTAATGTACTTATCTTAAACTCTGACCCACATACTCGGTGTTGCTATATCGTAATGGTATTATCGATTACCCACTAATCGCAACTTAAATATCCCACCTATACACAAGTGGTTTAAAAATTAAACCAGTTCTTCTCATAGAGCATTACCTGACTCCATTGGCCTTATATTGTATAATATTTCTCACATCAAAGTATTTTATCCACACGTATAATGATTATCATCAAAAAATAATACTCTACCATCTAATAACATCTAAAAACTCCCGTCTTTTGTTAAGGATCATGTATGGGACGTCATGCAATTAAAATCCAATCAAGGAATTTCCATAATGCCCCATCTCCTGACATTGTTGGTTATCGAGATCATTTGACCTAAATCACATAACTAGGACACTCAAAATTCCATCCAAGAACATATAAGTATAATTCTTAACTTCCACGTCTCTAAAGGAGTCTTACAATACAATGATTGCACTATCACTAAGTTCCTAACGTTAAATATATGACGACCTAAATCTTTTCACTTAGTGGTAAACCTGATATACCCTGAATCACATCAGCACATCCCCTACACACTGGTATTTAATAGTATGAGATAACTATACTCTTCAAAGTCTCCACTGAAATATAGTATATACGCGGGCTCGATTTCTTTCTAATGATACATGACAAAAACAACACATCCTGACCTAGAAAAGAAAATACGATAGCCTCTCCATCGCTCCAACCATCAGTAACCAGTCCATAACCAGGATAACACCATACTTATATAGACCCTCCCAAAAATTAGTAAATCTACAAAAACACATACCCTCATTGTCCATACCCATTTCCCTGTAGATGGAACCAAATAGAACGTAATTATATACACATAATCCAATAAAATCCATCTCATGCTCGAATCTAGTTTTAACCCAAAATTTGGTGACACCCACATGTCACAAGAACTTACCCCATTTAACCTTTGATAAAGTTGATACTTGTAATTACCAATGCATCTGGATACTTAAATGGTTCTTAGACGTAATACTCACGTCTAATAAAACCAAAATCTGCTCAAACTATTTCCTGTGCTAGGCACCCTGCTCCTATTCCATATCTCTCTACAGACAAGATCGACACATTGGTCCTGTTCTCCACAAACAAAATGCCTTTCTGTATAATCCCCATATCTCTGGCCCCACTGACCATGTTGGGTCTGACTTATTCTCTGATTTTAGTTTCCTTGGGCTAGATGGCTACCCCAATTGTTCTCTTATCTCCCCTATCACTGTGGAACACATTGATGGGCCTGATGGCCCTATTTTAATCCACCTTCACTCGGTAGAAGTTCCATTGATTGCAATCTTTTAAACATATCCTTATCTTGGTTATCCCCCTTTAGTGCCCCACTAGCACCGATTATATGCAGTCTTATCCTCCTGACTAACATCTCTAATTCCCTTGGCTCCATCAACATCCAAGCATTGATATAAGTCATTGACAACATTGATACAAGTAATTCTTACCATATTTCCCCATTAATGATGGTGTATTCTGCCCACGAGTTCATCATCAACTTAAGTTCCCATTTCTCCTCCATATCCACCTTATCGGGATTTCTTTTTGATAAACAAGATAATTCTTCCGCATACTCAGCTATTGTTCGACCCTTTTATGATACATCTAGAAATTTCCTTCACATCTCTGATAGATCAGCAAATGAAAGGAATTGCGTTCAAACTACACTCCAAATTCCTTGATATTAATAATATCTCTCTACTCAGGTGTGGTAATTGACTCCCACCATTACAACATTGCTCATACGAGCTAAAAATCAACCGAAATTTAATCTTGAGTTTCACTGCACTACACTATATGCAAATTCCTTTGGATGTTCTCCTTCCATTGTCTATCTAATACACCGTACTTTTCCAAAAATTATGTCGATTGCCGTTTTGAAAAGATCTACTAACTTTCTCCCATACCGAATGTACTGGGTGATTTTGAATTAGTGCCACCGTCTGTTGTAGTGATGTTTAGGTTACCTAATTCGCCATAGCGGTCATCAAAACATTAAATTTCTAAGAAATAATAGTGTTACATTATACTGCTACCACTATTTCCCGAAGAATCTATGGCCCAGCTGAGTATCTCCTCCCGTGGTCCTCTAAAAAACCCTCGTTGGTTGTCCTATATTGTTCGGTATATGAAGCCCCAACTAAACTCGTATATGTTCCACTTCAACTATACACAATAACAGGAGAACCTAAATCACAGTAGGATTCGACAGTCTTAAACATAAGGCTCTACATCAAAGAGAAAACAATGATGAAGGCGTAATAAGTCTGCATAGACACAAAGGACACTAGAACCTGATGCTCTGATGCCATATTTGACACCCCGCTTATTAAAATAATGGCTTGACATCCCTCTACTAAAATATACCAGGAATCTTATTTGGCTTATTAAAATAATGGTTTGACATCTAGTCCAATATAATCAATTTGAAGTATTGGCTATTTATGTTGGAAAAAATATTTAAAGTCTTTTATTGTCACGCTACTCTACTTGATGAAGAATTTGAGCACATGGAGTTCAACGTACAACAAGTTCAACTCGTCATCCGAATACTCATTTTCCCAAAAGGTATTTGACCCAAATTATTTTTACTTTTAGAGAGACAAATTTTGATGTGTTATATTCTTCTTGGTAAATGTTTTTCAAAAACTTTTTGTTCTTTAAACTTCAATTTAATTTTCTAAAATTAGAGAGGTCAATTAAACAAGTTCGTTGGAAAGTTTGTGTTCTAACGCTTCAAACGAATAACTTCCCTGCAATGTCGTTAGATATCTTGTTCAAAGGAACCATCCCTCTTAGTCAATCAAATGACTTACTTTATAGAGTTTTCATGTAATGTCATTTCAAGCAGTCATTTTAATGACATCCTGCAATGTTGATTCAGCATAAATTCTTCACATTTATCCCTTTAATTTCGGTATTTTTATGTTCCTATGCATTGTAATTTATATGTATTTATCTCATATTTATGATACTAAGCCTTTTTGGAAAGTATTTAGTGTTTTTTGTATCTCTTATGTGCTTTATAGGTATTTTATGTAAGAAAGATCGAAAAGAGAAGTCAAAATAGTGAAAGAAACCAAGAAATGGGAAGCTCAAGGGCATTTTATTAATTTTCCAGCCATATTTTTACTGTGGGGAAAACTATAAAGTTTAAGATCTCTAAATGACAAGTTCAGTGGAAAAAAGGGCGCCCCAATCCGCGCTACGGTGAAGAAGTTATGCCCATTTGAAGTTGTGAAAGAAATCCAAGGGAAAACTGTTTAGGCTGAATCGAATCGATGGACCAAAAACAAACCGATATGATTCCTTGTGATTCTCTGCATAAAATTGAGGACCGAATTGATCCGAAACTGACCCGGTTCGGTATTTAGTTACGCTCCATATCCGTTACAAAATTTGTCATGCTTGGGTATATTAGTATATATATATTTTTTGAATGAAATAAATGATTTGGGTTAAGTGGCCAAGTGGTAAATTGGTGGGAGTTTGTTCTTGAGGTCATGGGTTCGATCCCTAGGAGGCACACTAAAAATTAATAGTCTTTGATTGGTCCATGGGCCTTGGGGTCTTTGGGCTTTTCTTGAGTTCCCAGATTTTTTGACCCTTCATTATTTTATTTTTAACACTTTTTAAACCCGTTTTTTTAATTTGACTTAGTCTTTTAACATGACTCAACTACCCATTAGTGCAGATATTAGTGGGTTAGTTGGCTAAAACCTCTACCCAAATTTTTTACCAAATTCTGTATATAATAAAGACTATAACTTTGAAAAAGAACACTGAAAATTTCCATCTCTCTCACTTTCGCTGCAAAAATATTATTAGGCTATTTTATGCAATAAATTTTATATTTATTATTAACTTGGGAGTACTGAAGTGTCTTGAGAGTTCAAGATTATTCATAGTTGCTGGTGACAGAATCTGATCGTTAAATCCTGGGAGCTGTTTGTTCAAGAGGCTGACACCATTAATACCAGCGGGCAATTTCACCTTTAGGACTTTGTGTCAAACACAAACCTCGATCGATAAGTTCTTCCAATTTAATCTATTTCCTATATGGGTTATTTCGTTTATTCTGCGTATAATATTTGCAACAATCTAAAGGTGAAATTATATTGTTATTCTAGAACCTACTATAGAAAATACTAATGCAAAATACTCTGAAAAACCTGAATGTTTGATGGATAGAGTTTTAAGAGATGGCAAATGAATCTGAAATTTTATGTAACAACTCTTAAGGTAGTTGATTTGATTTCACCTGATATAACTTCTATACCTGAAGAACTAGTTGTTTAGAAACAAATGGATTATATGTGTAGGAATTATATTCTGAATTATCCCTGCCTTGAATTGTATGATGTCTATTGGTCCTGTCCCATTGCTAAAGAATTAAGGAACACACTGGATAAAAAATATGCAACTGAAGATCCTGGGTCTAAAAAATTTGTGGTTGGAAAATTTTTGGATTTTAAAATGGAAGATAATAAATCTGTTGTGTCACAACTAAAAGAACTTCAAATTATTATTCACAAAATTCAGGCTGAGGGTTATAACAGATGTAAGGGATTTCAAGTGTCTTCTATAATTGAAAATCTCCCACCTTCTTGGAAAGATTAAAAAAATGGTCATAAACACTAGAAAAAAGAGATTACACTACAAGATGTAATAGTTCGTTTGAGAATTAAGGAAGACAATAGGAATGTAGAACTTAGGGAGAATTTTTTTGAATTCAGTTCTAAGTCTAATTTGGTTCAGAGGAAATCAAATGGAAACCAAAAACAGAACCAGTTTAAGCGTAACAATTCAAACCAGAAACATGGGCACCATAAACAAAACCAGAATTCAAGGTCCAACAATAAATTCAAACATAATAATCAAAATAAAAATTCTAAACCTCGGTTTAAATCTAAACCAATAGTTCAATGCTATGTGTGTGGAAAACCAGGTAATTATGCTAAAGATGGCAAGTTTAGGATGAGTCAGAATGCGAAGCTTTAAGCAAATATAACTGAGGAGGGTAAATTTTCTTCTATGGTGACCGAGGAAAACATTGTGAGTAACATGACAGACTAGTGGCTTGATTCTGGAGCTAACAAACATATTTGCGGCATGAGAGGTGCCTTCACTACATTCACTATTGTGGGTGAGGGTGAACGTCTGTACATGGGAAACTCCTCTTCGTCTAAGGTTGAGGGGAAGGGAACCATAGTTTCAAAATTCTCTTCAGGAAATGTTTTTACCTTGAAAGATGTTTTGTATGTCCCTGAGGTTAGGAAGAATCTGGTGTCTGGTTTTATCTTAGTTAAGAAGGGTTTCAAAATTATTGTAGAGAGTGATAAGGTATTTGTGAC
The DNA here is from genome assembly GCA_949130495.1 of Sambucus nigra. Lineage (NCBI taxonomy): Eukaryota > Viridiplantae > Streptophyta > Magnoliopsida > Dipsacales > Adoxaceae > Sambucus > Sambucus nigra. The sequence goes on from OX422215.1 coordinate 346,719,709, forward strand.
TAAGGGAGGTGCTTTTATGGGGAAAGGTTATGTTCATGAGGGTATTTTTAAACTAAATGTAACCATGACTGATAATAATAAAACATCTACTTATTTTGCTTATTTGATTGACTTGATATGTGCAATTTTAGACTTGGTCATGTAAATAAGGCATCCATTAAAAAATTAATGTTTTCGGGAAACATACAAAAATCTTATATTTCTTCCAACTCTAAATGTGAAATATGTGTTGAATCAAAATATGCTAAACACCCTTTTTCGAGTACCGAAAGAAGTTCAACTATTTTAAGTTTAATACATTATGATCTTTATGATTTAAAAGATTATGTGACACGTGGTGGAATAAATACTTTATTACTTTTATTGATGATTACTCTCATTACTGTTATGTTTATCTCCTTACGAGTAAAGATGATACTTTCTCAAAATTTATTTCTTATAAATTAGAAGTTGAAAAATAATTGGAAAAATCCATCAAAACATTAAGATACGATATGGGAGGAGAATACACCTGTGATCTTGATAAATATTGTAAATAAAATGGTATAATTCATCACGTTACTCCTCCTTATTCACCCCAATCGAATGGTGTGGCTGAAAGAAAATATAGACCTCTTAAGGATATGGTAAATTCTATGATAAGCACTTCGAGATTACCTTATAATACGTGGAGTGAGGCACTTCTTAGTGCTTGTTATATTCTTAATAAAATACCTTTTAAGAATAATGATAAAACTCCTTATGAAATGTGGAAAAATAGAAAACCTTCTTATAAACACCTTAAAGTGTGGGGGTGTCTTACTAAGCTTTCAACACCACTACCTAAGAGAACTAAACTTGGCCCAAACACTGTTGATTGGGTTTCGTAGGTTATGCTAAAAATAGTAATGCATATAGGTTTCTTGTAATTGATTCTAAAAATCAATATATAGATAAAAACACTATTTTTGAGTCAAGAGATGCTGAATTTTATGATAACAAATTTCCTTTTAAAGTGAGAAGTGAGGGAACTAGTAGTTCTGTTCTAGTGGGTCCTAGTGTTAGAAATGAATATTCGGATTCAGAAGAACTTGAAATTAGAAAAAGTAAAAGACCTAGGATAGCTACATCTTTTGGTCCTGAATTTTTAACATACTTAATGCAAAATGACACCGTTACTTTTAGTGAGGCAATGACCTCACTCGATTCTATTTTTCGAAAAGAAGCTATAAATAGTGAATACGATTCTATTATTTCTACCAACACTTGGGAGTTATTTAACTTTCCTAAAGGATGTAAAACTATTGGATGCAAATGGATTTTTAAAAAGAAATTAAAAGTTGATGGTTCTGCTAATAAATTTAAGGCAAGATTGGTAGCTGAAGGCTATAGGAAAAATGAAGGAATTGATTTCTTTGACACTTACTCTCCTATTACAAGAATTACATCTATTAGGTTATTAACTGCTATTGCTTCATTACATAACCTGATAATTCTTTAAATGTATGTTAAAACGGATTTTTTGAATGGAGATCTTGAAGAAGAAATTTATATGGATCAACCTGAGGGGTTTGTAGTCCAAGGCATAGATAAAAAAGTGTGTAGGATTAAAAAAATATTTATATGGACGCATGAAAAACTTGATCAAGTAATGATCTCTAACGGTTTTAACATTAATGAAGCGGATAAATGTATTTATAGCAAATTGAAGGACAATTCTGGTGTGATTATTTGCTTATATGTGGATGATATGCTTATTTTTGGTACTGATATGGATGTAGTTAATAACTAAAAGTTTATCAAATAAGCAATTTGATATAAAAGATTTGGGTGTTACTGATGTTATACTTGGAATCAAAAACATTAAAAATTCTGAAGGAAATGTTTTCACCCAATCTCATTACATAGAAAAAGTTTTTAGAAAATTTGAACAATTTAATTGTATTCCCGCTAAGACACCTTATGACCGTAGTTGTCACTTAAGGAAACATTCTGGTCCTCGTGTGTCATCATTAGAACATTCTATAGTTAATGGTCGTCTCATGTATCTTATGAATTGCAGTAGACCTGCTATTATATATGATGTGGGTATACTAAAAAGATATACTAGTAATCCTAATAGTGAACATTAGGATGCTTTGATTAAAGTTTTGAGATATTTAAAATATAAAATAAATTATGATATTCATTATATTAGATTTCCTGCTATAATTGAAGGCTTTTGTGTTTCTAATTAGATTTTTTATAATGATGAATGTAAATCTACGAGTGGCTTTGTTTTTTCCTTAGCAGGAGGCGCTATATCTTGGAAATTTACAAAGAAAATGTGCATAGATAAATCCACTATGGAGTCTGAGTTAATAGCGTTGGATAAAGAAAGTGAAGAGGTTGAATGGTTAACGAATTTCATATTATTCATCCATTTGTGGACAAAACTACTTCTAGCCTTGTCCATTCAATGTGATAGTCAACTAGCGATCGCAAGAACACATAATAACTCCTATAACAAAAAGTCTAGACATATCAGGAGAAGACACAACACAGTGAGATAACTATTGAAAGATGGAGTTATAGAAATCGACTATATCAATTCAAAGGAAAACCTGGTAGATCCATTGACTAAAGGGATATCTAGAGAGAGAGTTTATCAAACATCGAGGGGAATGGTCCTAAAGCCTATAAATATCTAAATCACCTATAATGAAAACCCAACCCATATGACTGGAGATCCCAAAATCTGGGTTCAATGGGATAACAAAATTATATGAGTGACTTGTTGGGATAAAAACTTAAATTTTACACAAAAACAAATTCTATGATGTAGTACCGCTGTATCCAGGGAGAATGGGATTAAATCTCTCTAACACCCCTCTTAATAAAATACCGAGCAATCAATCATGTACCAAATTAAAACAGGAGTCTTGTATGGTTCATTCTTAACATTACTGTCGAAAACCAAATTAATAACTAATAACCTATTAGGATGGGGTCAAAATTTTAATTAACTAATCTTTTTTTAAACAAACCACTCAATTAAAACATCCACACAGTTTATATATAAATGAAATTGAGATGAAATAAAAAATAATCGAACACTTGGTTTAACATAATACAACCAAATTGAATTTCGCAATAAAAGGCGGTAAAAGAGTAAATAAATGCCGATGGGTTACTGGCTCGAATGATACTATAATGCTTCCTATCTAGATCGCAAGAATAGAAGCGTCTAAAAGAAACCTGCATACATCCACACCTGCTGCAGCCAACGTATGATTCGAAGGAATCATCATCCATGCATCCCTGTGTCTGGACACCTATATATATATATATATATATATATATATATATATATATATATATATATATATCAAAAAATAGGAAAATAGATAAACGGGTTAGAGCTCGAATTGTGAAAATATTTTACAGTTGCAAAAATGCGTTCTTTATAAACCAATATGTTTTTATCTCATATTTAAATTGGTATCTCACTCCAATGAGATACACCTCACACCTCTTCTAGTGGTGCACACATATCACATCCCTCTAAACATCCTAGTCAAGCTACCATGCCTAACTAATTCGTCACCCTCAAACTCTGAAAGTCCTAATTAAACCAAGTACTAAGGGCTAAACTTCTCCCCAATCTCAACACTATGCCATGTTCATGCGTGGGGTGTCTCACGAAGAGAGATCCAAATAAGGAACCCCCCGATACACAACTACTTGGTAGTGTCGATCATCGAGATCCATTACACCCTCGATACACAACGTATATATACACATACTCATATAATTATATACACTATCATACTCACTCTCATATACATATCACGATATACATCCGGATAAAATCTCCCAAAATGAGAATTAATCTTTATTCATTTTATATATTTACTCTAGTAGAGATATATAATATCTTGTTCTCATACACATGTTTTATACTATACACACAAGTATAATAACCATCCCAACGATCTATAACTCAAGGATGCATTCTCTCAATGCTATTATCTTCGAGGGAATTACTCACATACCATCCTGGGTACCAGCGGTCGGACTAAACAACACCGACATGGTAAAAAACCAAATCACATTGTATGGGAAGCGGTCATAGTTCCTCCTTGTAAGTGAGACAAAACATACCCACCACGTCTCACCCCTAATAAAAATCACACAATATAAAATGGACGCTATGACCTGGGGACTATACACTCTCTACTCCTCAAGTCAGGGGCCTCACCCATATCGCACAACTTCCTATGATAGCATTAGAGGGGGTATGCTTCACACACACACACACACACACACACAGATATATATACATATATATATATATATATATATATATATATATATATATATATATATATATATATATATATATATATATATATATATATATATATATTCTATATTTTTCCTCAAATATATATAAATGGCCATAATTGCCAATCACACATAACAGTTGCCAATAACCCCAAAGATTCTCACAAATAATAACATTCAAGTATTCGCACACTCACAATACTAAATTTAAAAGTATTCCCTCACTTGATAAATAACCTATACCTTATTCACGTTTAAGGATTTATATACTCACTGAATTTACCAATTTATAATATTTAAATAAGTGGACCGTCAACTTCTTTTAATCCCATAGGTTTCTTATTACATATTCAATAGTTGTCCATAGATGTACCGGATAACCACTCAATCTTCTTTGGACTATATCTCGAATTCAATTCGAATAAAAATATACTTGTGTACGCTTTGCAAAAAATTTCCCCGAAAGTCTATCTCTCATCCTAAACATTCGATTGCTCCATACTCAAAATTAACCTTTTTAATGACCCAAAGTCAATTCTCAAATCCTCAAGTCCTTTAGATCATAACCCTCTATAATGCTCTAATCTAGAAGGCCCTGAGCTTTAAACCCAAAGAGGAGAGGGAACAAAATCCCCAAAAATCTTGGGCTAAAAATAGAGTACCGGTCGACCGACCCTGGACCCCCGGTCGGCCGTGGTTTGCATTTAAGCCTAACAAACCAATCAGTAGGCCCTTATTCATTGATGCGGTCGACCGGCCATAGTCGACCGGTCATACCAGTCCCCGAAAAATCATTTCCTCAAAATACCAACCAACAATACCAAACTCCATTTTTGTGTTCCCAAATCTCTACCAACAACACTATATTCAATTACTCAATGATTTATAACTAATACTTCAATAAATTTGGATGATTAAACAAATGTTCACAGATTTAAACACAAAAAACCCATTAAACCCAAGTTTTGCCATTTCCCCCATTTTTAATCGTTTCTACACTCCATTATCATGGATTTAACACTAGAAATCATCAAGAGTTTACATTACATCAATATGTAAACTCATACTCAAACTATTCAAATTTAATTTAAGGGGGTTTAACCCAAATATTTATTGTTTACCAACTGTAATATGAGATATATACACTAAATGAAATAAAAGAAGTAGGCACTTTCCTGGAGGATAAAATCCGATGACCTCGAGTCGAATCCTACGGAGTTTGGTTGAAATCTCCCTTCTATCTCTTCTCTTCTTTTTTTCTCTCCTTTTTATTTCCTTTCTCCCACTCTCTCTTGTCTTTCATATGAGAGAAACGGGTTTATCCCTTATTAAACCCAAAACTGACTCGTTTACTCAATTACGAGTCCCTACGGGTCCAAAAATTCCCGAAATCCAAACACTACTTTCGGATACTCTATTTTGAGTATCTTGGACATTTCGAAACAAATCGCACACTCAAAATGTCCATACGAGTTTCTTGACCGCAATCCACTAATTAAACCCAATACATCTCCATATGGGTTTTCCAATTAAAATATTATCCTTTGTCGCTTTACCCAACTGCGACATCTAATTAAAATGGTCCAAATCATTTACTTAATCCTAAAAGTAAGTGCAATGCCAATTGGAAATCATCTAGCCCGCATAAACTCAAAATTTTATTTTTCTCATAAATTTTCGAAATTTCCAAATTACACTCATTTATGAAATTTAAATATCCATAAAAGTACGTCGTATTACATACTCCCCCCTTAAAATGGAATTTCACCCGCGAAATTCAGATGCGACCGGTTCTACCAACCTAGGATCACTAATCACAACTCATTCATACACTCGTTCGGTACCTACCTATCTCAAGGTTTATACTATAACGCATTAGCTTAGTAAATCCCTATGTGCTACAATACTACCTCGTCGTAAGGTTACTCTAATAATGTCACATTGCACCCATCATTTCTAGTTCCATATATAGAGAAAATGAGCCTATAGCCGTCGTTCTAACGTCTAAATCTCACCGGAGAATCATGATTCTAAGCGTCCACTCATCTACATCAGGATATGTAATTTCCCTAAAAACGGAAATTACTGTAACGCTTGACTACTTCCATCAGTCCCGTCACTTATCTTGGGCATGCTGCCTCTTATTGCCCTACACAATTGGATTATTGTGTACCTCTTACAACATTTCATCCAACACACTCCATATCCATTTATGACTGCCTCACAACATAATCTTCCGTTTTATATACTACGCCTCCTTCTATTTCAGGCGGTATATAAATCAACCTACCAAGGTACCGATACACCTTTTTATGACCAGTGCCTATATGCATAACCATTATAAACTTCTGACATGTACACTCTCTCTAAAGAGTGGGACTTATTTCCTCGGCGTAATACTCACACATGGGCTTTCCTAACCTGCGGAATTCAATTCTCCCAATACTTGGAAATCCAATCCTTCTCAAGGTTAACCAACAAATCTTCTTGTGGTTAACTCCTAACAATCTTCCTATATCGACGCCACTAGCTCTACAGGCCTTACTTCCCAATAATTTTTAAAATCAACGCGTTTCCTACATACGTAAAATAGTAATATTCTAACTATATCCCTAGTGCCCAGACCTTCTCAACTCCTGACATTTGCTCGGTTTCATGCGTGGGACGTCTCGCAAAGCGAAATCCAGTAAACGAACCCTCCCATTACACTACTTCCTCGCATCTTCGATCATCAAGATATAACGGTCTACGGCACAATAGCGGTACATCCTAATTCCTACCCCGCTATCCTACTAACGCTCTTCCACCACTATGTCCTTCCATCTTGGCGAAATGGAAAGTCTAACTAATCGGGGCGCTGACTGTCTTCTAATATATTACGAACATCATACCCAAATCCAATCAAATTTTCTAACTCCTACCTCCCCAAGATGTTTGCTATGAGAGAACCATTTTAGTGCTTTTTTCCCATAACACTTCTATCTACGTAAGCATGCAATCATCACACAACTCTCAATCTATAGTGTTTCCTCCACACTATGCGACTTATCATCAAAACCAACATCCTTGCATCGTATAACATCTCTCCACTCCCAACATCATTAAGGTTCATGCATGGAGCGTCTCGAGGATGCAGTCTCTCAATGCTATCATCTTTCAAGGAATTACTCACACACCATTCTGGGTACCAGTGGTCGGACTAAATAACACCGACATGGTAAAAACCAAATCACAACATATGGGAAGCGGTCATGGTTCCTCCCCGAAAGTGTGATGAAATATACCCACCACGTCTCACCCCTAATAAAAATCACACAATATAAAATGGACTCTATGACCTAGGGACTATATGCTCCATGCTCCTCAAGCTAGGGGCCTCACCCACATCGTGCAACTTCCCATGATAGAATTAGAGGGGGTATGCTTCACACACACACACACACACACACACACACACACACACATATATATATATATATATATATCATTCACAAATAGATATTTATTCATATTCGTATCATAATATATCATTCACAAATAGATATATATTCATATTCGTATCATAATATACATATATATATATATATATATATATATATATATATATATATATATATATATTGTAATCACATCGTATATATATGTTCTACATTGTTCCTCCAATATATATAAATGACCATAATTGCCAATCACACATAATGGTGGCCAATAACCCCAAAGATTTTCACAAATAATAACATTCAAGTAGTCCCACACTCACAATACTAAATCCAAAAGTATTACCTCACTTGATAAATAATTTGTACCTCATTCACGTTTAAATATTTATATATTCACTGAATTTACCAATTTATAATATTTAAATAAGTGGACCCTCAACATATTTTAATCCCATAGATTTCTTATTACATATTCAATAGTTGTCCACAGATGTACCGGATAGCCACTCAATCCTCTTTAGCCTATAACTCAAATTCCATCAGAATAAAAATTTACTTGCGTATGCTTTCCGAAAAATTTCCCCGAAAGTCTCTTTCTCATCTTAAACATTCAATAGGTCCATACTCCAAATTAACCTCTTAAATGACCCAAAGTCAATTCTCAACTCCTCAAGTCCTTTAGATCATAACCCTTTATAATGATCTAATTAAGAAGGCCCTTAAGATTTAAACCCAAAGAGGATAAGGAACAAAATCCTCAAAAATCTTCGGCTAAAAACAGAGTACCGGTAGACAGGCCCTGGACACCCGGTAGACCGCGGTTTGAATTTAAGCCTAACAAACCAATCAGTAGGCCCTTCTTCATTGACGCGGTAGACTGGACATAGGGGCGCGTTCGAACGGTCATACCAGTCCCTCGAAAATCAGTTCCTCAAAATACCAACCAACAATCCCAAACTTCATTTTTATAGTCTCAAATCTCTACCAACAACACTATATTTAATTACTCAATGATTTCTAGTTAATACATCAATAAATTTGGAGGATTAAACAAATTTAGATAGAATTAAACCCAAAAAACCCGTTTAACCCTAGTTTTGCCATTTCCTCCATTTCTAATCGTTTTTACACTCCATTATCATGGATTTTACACTAGAGATCATTAACAGTTTACATTACATCAATATGTAAACTCATACTCAAACTACTTAAATTTACTTTAAGGGTTTTAACCCAAAAATTTTATAGTTCACCAACTATAATATGAGATATATACACTAAATGAAATAAAGAAAATACACACTTGCCTGAAGGATAAAATTCGATGACCTCGAGTTGAATCCTGCGGAGTTTGACCGAAATATCCCTTCTCTCTCTTAACTTTTTCTTTTATCTCCTTTTTCTTTCCTTTCTCCCACTCTCTTTTGTCTTTTATAGGGGAGAAAAGGGTTTATCCCTTATTAAACCCAAAAATGACTCGTTTACTCAATTACAAGTCCCTACTGGTCCAAAAATTCTCGGAATCCAAACACTACATTCGGATACTCTATTCGGACTATCTCGGCCATTCTGAAACCAACCGCACACTCGAAATCTCCATCTGAGGTACTTGACCCCAATCCACTAATTAAAACCAATACATCTCCATAAGGGTTTTCCAAATAACATATTATCCTTTGTCGCTTTACCCAACTGCGACATGTAATTGAAATGGTCCTACTCATTTACTTATTCCTGAAAGTAAGTGCAACACCCATCGGAATTCATCTAGCCCGCACAAACTCCAAAAATTATTTTTCTCATAAATTTCCCAAATTTCAAAATCACACTCATTTATGAAATTTAAATTATCAATAAAACTACGGGGTATTGCAATCTCTTAATGCTTTCTATATATGTTAGTCAGGGGGGGGGTGAGATATAATACACTCTTGATAGAATCACCTATATGAGTGTGCCTGTGGGGCTGCTTCCTATGAGAATTATGGTTGATTCTCTAGAGCACTAATGAAACTTGGGCATGCTCAAGGTCGAAACGAGCACAACCGTGGGAACTTGATGATGATTTTTGGGAGTCACACGTGTGTGTTCTATTGACTTAAGTTTACTACAACAATGAAATAGTTCAAGACATTAGTTCACTATCAATCGCTAAACTCAATAGATCAATACAAAGCAAAGGTTCAAGTAAAGTGACACCTTCTCCTTATACGTCACTCCTTATGATACTCTAGAGCGTCTTTTTATATTTATATATTTATTTATTTCATTCATGTGGCGGATTGTTGGGTATATTAGTATATATATATTGAATGAAATAAATGATTTGGGGTAAGTAGTAAGTTTGTGGGATTTTGTGCTTAAGGTCATGGGTTCAATCCCTATGAGGCACACTAAACACTAATAGTCTTTGATTGGGCCTTGGTCCTTGGGATATTTGGGGCTTTGGGCTTTTCTTGAGTGCCTAGATTTTTTACCCCTTTATTATTTAGTTTTTAAATCTTTTAAACCCGTCTTTTTTTTTTAAATTTGACCCAGTCTCTTAACTTGACTCAACTACCCATTAGTCGAGATATTAGTGGGTTAGTTGGCTAAACCCTCTACCCACGTTTGTTACGAAATTCTATATATAACAAAGGTTACATGTTTGAAAAAGAACACAGAAAAATTCCATCTCTCTCACTTTCTATGGAAAAATATTATTAACCTATTTTCTACAATAAATTTTATATTTATTATTAATTTGTGAGTGCTAGAGTATCCTAAGAGTTCAGGATTCTGCATAGTTGCTGGTGAAAAAATCGGATCGTTGAATGCTAGGAGGTGCTTGTTTAAGAGGCTGACATCATCAATGTTAGCGGGAAATTTCACCTTTAGGAATTTATGTTAAATACAAACCTCGATCGATAAGTTCTTCTAATTTTATCTATTTCATATTTGGGTTATTTCATTTATTCTGCATATAATATTTCCAATAATCTAAAGGTGAAATTATGTTGTTATTCTACAACCTTCTATGAAAAATCCTAATGCAAAATACTCTAAAAACCTAAATTGTTTGGTGGAAAGAATTTTAAGAGATGGCAAATGAAACTGCAATTTTAATTAACAACTCTTAAGGTAGTTGATTTGATTTTGTCTGATAGACCTTCTATACCTGAAGAACTAGTTGTTTGAAATCGAAGGGATTATATGTGTAGGAATTATATTCTGAATTATCTCTGCCGTCAATTATATGATGTCGATTGATCCTACCCCACTACTAAAGAATTATGGAACACACTGGATAAAGAATATGCAACTGAAGATGCTGGGTCTAAAAAATATATGGTTGGAAAATTTTTTGATTTTAAAATGGAGGATAATAAATTTGTTGTGTCGTAATTAGAAGAAATACAAATTATTATTCATGAAATTATGGCCGAGGGTTATAGCATATGTGAGGGATTTCAAGTGTCTTCTATAATTGAAAAACTTCCACCTTCTTGGAAAGATTACAAAAATGGTCTTAAACACAAAAAAGTATGACACTAGAAGATTTGATAGTTCGTTTGAGAATTGAGGAAGACAGTAAGAATCCCGAACTTAAGGAGAAAAATTATGAATTCATTTCTAATGCTAATTTGGTCTAGGGGAAATCAAAAGGAAACCAAAAACATAACAAGTTTAAGCCTAACCATTCAAACCAGAAACATGTGCACCATAAACCAAACTAGAATTTGAGGTCCAACGATAAATTCAAATATAATGATCAAAATCAAAATTTTAAACCTCAGTTTAAATCTAAACATGCAGGTCAATGCTATGTGTGTGGAAAACCAGGTCATTATGCTAAACATTGAAACTTTAGGACGAGTCAGATTATGAAGCCTCAAGTAAATGTAACCCAAGAGGGTAAAATCTATGTTGTGGTGCCTGAGGCAAACATTATGAGTAACATGACAGACTGGAGGCTTGATTCTGGCGCTACCAAACATATTTGCGACACGAGAGGTGACTTCACTACCTTCGTTGTTATGGCTGCGGGTGAACGTCTGGACCTGGGAAACTCCTCTTAGTCTAAGGTTGAGGGGAAGGGAACCATAGGTTTAAATTTCACTTTAGGAAATGTTCTTACCTTGAAAGATGTTTTGTATGACCTTGAGGTTAGGAGGAATTTGGTGTCTCATTTTATCTTAGTTAAGAAGGGTTTTAAAATTGTTCTAGAGAGTGATAAGGTAGTTGCCACTAAGGGAGGTGCTTTTGTGGGTAAAGGTTATGTTCATGAGGGTCTTTTCAAACTAAATGTAACCATAAATGATAATAATAAAACATCTACATATTCTTCTTATTTGATTGACTCGTGTGATATGTGGCATTTTAGACTTGGTTATGTAAATAAGACATCCATTAAAAAATTATTGTTTTCGAGAAACATACCAAAATCTTATATTTCTTCCAACTCTAAATGTGAAATATGTATTGAATCAAAATATGCTAAAAAAACCTTTTCGAGTGTCGAAAGTAGTTCAATTGTTTTAAGTTTAATAGATTATGATCTTTGTGATTTAAAAGGTTATGTGACACGTGGTGGAAATAATACATTGCTACTTTTATTGATGACCACTCTCGTTACTGTTATATTTATCTCCTTACGAGTAAAGGTGAGAGTTTCTAAAAATTTGTTTCTTATAAATTAGAAGTTTAAAAACAATTGTAAAATTCCATTAAAACATTAAGATCCGTTAGGGGAGGAGAATACACTGATGATCTTGATAAATATTGTAAAGAAAATGGGTTAATTCATCAAGTTCCTCCTCCTTATTCACCCCAATCGAGTGGTGTGGCTAAAAGAAAACGTAGAACTCTTAAGGATATGGTAAATTCTATGTTAAGCACCCTGGGATTACCTTATAATATGTGGGGTGAGGTACTTTTTACTGCTTGTTATATTGTTAATAAAATACCTATTAATAATAATGATAAAACTCCTTACGAAATGTGGAAAAATAGAAAAACTTCTTATAAAAACCTTAAAGTGTGGGGGTGTCTTGCTATGGTTTCAATACCACTACCTAAGAGAACTAAACTTGGCCCAAAGACTATTGATTGTGTTTTTATAGGTTATGCTAAAAATAGTAATGCATATAGGTTTCTTGTAATTGATTCTAAAAATCAATATATAGATAAAAATACTATTTTTGAGTCAACAAATTGATATACCCTAAATGTACACCATCGACTAAGATACATCAACCTCGGCCAAGGAGATGGCCGAGGTAAAAAGGGACCTAGAACAACAACCAGCGGCCTCGTCCCCAGCAAGGTCGACCATGGACGACGTTACTAGTTTTCTCATAGCCATGCATCAGTTGAGGCCTACATGACCCATGATGACAGTTATTCATCAGCTCATCCAGGGTTGACAACCTAGGCCGAGTACGAGCCGAGGTTACAGAAGCTACTTCATCAACATAACCAACCTCGACAGAGAATAGGTCGATGTTCCTTGGCTACTCCTCCATAACCTCGGCTCAGGCCGACATTATGACTCAACTCGTCATACCTCGGCCTCGTATGAGTTGAGATCACCCTGATTAGCCTCGGATTGGGCAACAGCCAGACTTCACCAACCTCGTACTCTTCCAGGCTAAGGTTGGACCAATCACAGATAGTCGAGTCTTTATTCGCATATGTGTGACTGGGAACACGTGTACACAAATCAGTTTTAACAAATCATTCCTCTCACGTGGGGGGAATTTTTCATCATCATTCTCTATATGTGACAGTGACAGATGTCTTCATCAGATTTTCTAGAAAACCACACACATGCTCATTGCATGTATAGGGGGTGCATTACATCCCCACATACTATATACACTTGTCTTTTTCTTCTTGGAGAGGGATCCAAAATTAGTAACCCTAGCTGAAACTCTGTCTAGATATACAGTAGAGAGAGAAAGATTAAGAGATTGTATCTATGGCCATTAGAGCTCTCATAAAGTGATATTAATCACACACTTGCATAGTGGACGTAGGCCTGATTGGCTGAACCACTTACATGACTGTGTTCATCCTCTTCTCCTCACCTCCCTCTTCTGTATATCCTTACCCATGTACTGCCATTGTTAACACTGAATTGAGCTTACAAACTCCTTTAAGGGTGGTGCTGTTTCCAGCATCATCATTTTGGCACCGTCTGTGGGAACAAAAGCTATCTCTTCCTCATTTTGTGCTTAACCTCACCGGAGACTCTGGTGGTGAACCAGGCCTCACCCCCTTATGTGGAGTTGTTTCACCATTGAAAGAGGTCCATTAAGGTACAAAGCTCTATTACTTTACAAGCTCTTTAGTGTTAACACATGATGCTGGAATTATCACCACCTCTTCCGTCGCCTGGTGCTGGAGGGCCTAGTTCTAGCCAGGCACCACCTCAGTTCGAAATGGCGGAAGTGGCAGCAACCTTGAGGTCTTTGGCTGCCACGCAACAAGAAATGAAGGAGCAATTTGTCCAGCTCAATCAAAATATGATGAGGCCACCTGGAGACTCACTATAGATGATTACTCCGGTGGCTATCTAAACGCATCCTTAGGCCAGAGGACCACCCTAGGCACCACGCAAGGACCACCCTAGGCACCACGCAAGGACAACCCTACGCCCTAGCGGAGGAAGGACGTTACTGACCCTAGGTGTTTACAACTGGGGAGGTAAAGACACCCTTTCCCAGAAGATAGGTATGATGATCTAGAGGCAGAAGACGTCCCGAAAGATTATTGGGAGCCGTATGAGGTTTCGAATAACACAGTTCATCCTATCCAGCGGAGCCAAGGTTGTGGGGGCCAAGGAGGAGGAGGAGCCCAATAATGAGAATCATCTTTTGATCGATTTAGCAGAGGGTCAGCCTTTGAAAGGCTCGTCCCCGTAAATGACCATAGACAAAGGTTGTCCAGGTCAAGAAGTGCAGCCGACTCACCAAGGGAAGATAGGCAACATCGACCTCATTAGGGACGAGGAAGAGACCCTGAATAAGTTAACAACCGACGTTGTGCTGCGGCTGGGGAACCCTCAGCCCACCCTTTGGAGGTGGCTGGGGACAACCTCGGTCAGGCCGACGTTATAAGGCCATGGAACGACTCCATCCAACGTCTTGAAGAACAGATAGGAGACCTCTTCAAAAGTCAAGACCCATTGCAAAGGGGTTTCTCAGAGGGCTCTCCATTCATGGCTAGGATAGTGAGTTTTCCAACCCCAGCTAAGTTCAAACCACCCACGGTGTCTCCGAAGTATGACGGTAGCACCAACCCTGTACATCACGTTGAGATATACGAGTCAGCGGCGGATATTTATTCAATACCAGATGAGATGAAGTGTTGGGCCTTCTCTGGGACTTTGACAGGACCAACGCACATCTGGTTCACTTCTCTTCTGAAGAATTCAATTGAGAACTTTAAGGGCTTTGATTAACGATTCATTCACAATTTCTGTTTCGGGGTAAGACCTCAAAAGAAGACAACCCATCTGTTGTATGTCAAGCAAGGCAAGCATGAAAGCCTAAGAGACTACATCACCGGGTTCAACAAAGAAAAACTCGAGGTTGAAGATTACGAAGATAATATAGCCATGATCGCCCTCATAGGGGGTCTTAAGAAAGGGAAGTTGTTGTGAAAACTTATGGAAGACCCTCCCAAGTCCATGGCAGAACTATTGGCTACTGCGAGGAAGGTCATGAACGCTAAGGAGGCTATGGCTGCAAAGTATGAGGATGAGAACAGTGGTAGTAGCGACAAGTTCCAAAGAAAGAAGGACGGGAAGAAGAGGTCAGCTGACGATAAGCTCACACACTATACCCCTCTAACGGTGAGCTGCGAGCATATCCTCAATGAGATCAAGAATGAAAGGACTCTAAGATGGTCGGAGAAACTAAAGGATCCCCCACATGAGGGGAACAAGAACTTATGGTGCGAGTTCCACCAACACCATAACCATGTTACAAACAAGTACTTCACCTTGAAGGATGAGATCGAGAAAATGTCGAAGTCTGGAAAGTTGATGAAGTATGTTGATAGCAAGGCTCCCAAAAGGCAAAGATATGACCCTAAAAATAAGAGAAATGACAGATGCCGTGACGATACCCAATCAAGAAGAGATGACGACTCAGATGGTAATGATGAAGACGATCCGGACCTCCCGCCAAAAGATGACAACACCCCCATGAAGAGGGTTTGTATGATTACATTTGGTGTTAACACCATATGCGAAGGACTCACAGGGGGTGGTTCTGAAGTGGATGACCAGAAAGCTCATGTGGCAGAGGCCAAGTCAGTGGCCAAACATGAAGTTATAAATATGAAGTCTTTCGAGACAACACAGAAGAGAAAGAAAGTGGACATGGACACTCATAGTCGGGTTCTCCCGACTCGACTTCAAAGGCATACTAGCTCCACATGATGACCCTTTGGTAATAACAATAAGAGTTCATGGATGTGAGGTGCAGATAATCCTCATAGATGGAGGAAGTTCAGCAGATATCATGTTTTGGCCCTGCTTCAAAAGCATAGGCATTAGTAGAGCTAGGCCGGTACCCTATCATCATCCGTTAATGGGCTTCAGCGGTGAAAAGGTCCATCCGTTGGGCATGTATGGGATGGACATACGAATGGGCGATGAGTGGCCTAAGTGGTAAACCCGGAAGATTAATTTTTTCATTATGGACGAAAATGTCTTCTCGGCCTATAATCTCATCATAGGAAGAGTAGCCCTTAATGAGTTTGAGGCCGTGCCGTCGACGGTCCACCAGATCCTAAAATTCCTGACCCCCTATGGGGTAGGGGAAGTGCAGGGTGACCATACGATAGCACGAGAATGCTACTTCAACTCAGCTGAAGAGAGAGAGTCCCATAAGAGAGAAACTACCACTTATAACATTAATACACTTGTTCCTAGAGACGAAACAAAGTTGAAGAAAGGGGAGGTCACGGAAGAGGTAGAATCCATCATCCTCAATAAGGACGAACCGATAAAAACCATCCGGTCGGCAAAGGCTTAAAATCCAAAAGCAAGGAAGAGCTGGTAAACTTCTTAAGGAAGAGGAAGAGTGTCTTCGCTTGGAGTCACGCGAACATGCCTGGAATCAAGCCTAAGGTTATGTGTCACAATCTCAACATGACTAAGAATGCTAGGCCAATCAAACAAAGACGAAGAGTTTACTCAAGAGAGAAGTACGGTGTCATCCGGGAAGAGGTCAAAATTTTGGAAGAGGCTGAGTTTATCAGGGAAGTCAAATACTCGAAATGGCTGTCAAACGTAGTCATTGTGCCTAAAGCCAACGAAAAATGGAGAATGTGCGTAGATTTTATCGACCTGAACAAGTCTTGCTCGAAAGACAGCTATCTCTTACCTCGGATAGATCAGACGGTATACGCCACTATAGGACATGATCTTATGAGCTTCATGGACGCGTACTCAGGTTATAATCAGATCTTCATGAATGCTGATGACTCAGAGAAGATAACCTTCATCACTAACAAAGGGACCTACTGCTACAAGGTTATGCCCTTCGGTCTGAAAAATGCGGGTGCAACGTATCAACGTCTTATGAATAAGATATTTGAAGACCAAATAGGCAAGACTATGGAGGTGTATGTAGATTATATGTTAACAAATAGCTTAAAGGCCTGCACGCAAGTGGCAGACCTAAAAAAGACCTTCGATACCATGGACTTGTACAGAATGAAACTCAACCGAGCGAAGTGTGTCTTCGAGGTAGGAGCTGGGAAATTTCTCGGATTCATTGTCAATCAGAGTGGAATAGAGGCGAACCCTGAGAAAATCAAGGCTTTGCTCGACATGAAGACACTGTAATACCTCGTATTTTTATGCTTTCTAAATTTGGGGATTTATTCAATTTAATGTGAGTTATTAATTTAATATAAATCCAGAAATTAATTATTTTAATAATTAATAACGTGACGAGAGTTAGTAATCATTGGAAACTTGTTAAATATTACTAATGAGCAAAGTAATATAATATTAGTTCTATTAAATATCATGAGTGAATAAAATGACAGTTTTGGAAATTTAAGTCGGGACGCGCCTGTGTCGTGTCGGGACTAAATGTTGATTTATAAAAGTGAATAAATTATAAGTCACCCGTATGGTCATTTCGAGTGTGCCAAAGAGTCCGGAAGGGTCAATATAGCAAAAATAATGTACCCGGGGGTTTAGTTCGGATCTCGAGGCATTTTTAGGCATAATTAACACCCCAGGAGGGCGTTTTGGACATTTTACTTTTTTAGGCCTAAAAACCCACAAAAAATGAAAGGTTATATCAGATTCTTAGGGTTGCCTTCTAGGGTTAACACAACCAAAAACAAGTGATGGCCATTGGAGAAGGAAGGAGAGAGCTTGCCAAGGAGTTCTAGGCCGAAAACTCTTCCGTTTGCGCCGCCGTCGCCACCAAACGATAGATCACATCACAAGGATCGTAACCACACTGATTCGAGCACAAAATAAGAGACAAAAAATTCCTAGGAAAGTATTTTTCTTGCTTAATTTCGTTAATGCTTCATTCATGTTAGTTTAGGGTTGATTTGGATGAGTTTCATGAAAGAAAACCCATGTTGGAGATAGGAAAATTGCATGTAGTCATGATATAAATGATAATCTGGAAATCCCCTTCATATGTAGAGGTTTAACCACGGATTTATGATGGATTAGAAGTAAAATTTCTGGAAAAAGAATTATTTGAATTAAGTTGAAGAAATTTTTAGGGTTCATGAGAATTGTATAAATTTTGCCACTTTTAATCCATGAATCTTGATCAAAACTCGCATGCTTTACGTTAAATATTGTCCATTTGGGTTTAGAACGTTTGTGGTATGAATTTCTGGGAGTTTGGGAGTTAAAAATTTGGCTTTGGATGATGTTGGATGATAGAACCGGTAACTGGTTTTCTGCATAAATTGCCACACCTGCTTGATCAATCGATCGATCATAGAGCATCGATCGATCGATGGTTCGATCGATCGAACACCTGCCCTCGATCGATCGACCCCTCCTGGCAGACTCATATTTCCCCTTCTAAATAGTTGAATTTAATTTAAATGAGTAATAATCTTGGACATCCTTATTAAAATATTTTGGGAGATAAAGAAGACCAGTAGGGCTTATTAAAAATATGAAACCTTCAATGAAAGACAAGATGCACATTTTTGGGGATGTTTACATACAAGGGACGATGAAGCTATGTAATAAAGGAGGAGACACGTAAGGTAGTTACGTTGGAAAATAAATGAGTACCTACTGAAATTACACTTGGGAGTATAGAAATTCACAAGTGTCACTTAATAAGTTGGGATAATCCCACAAATTAAGATAAGAGGCAAACATTATACGTGATAACGAAATAACGAGTAATAAGGACAAATATCATAATTATGGGTCGTGAGTATGTACCTAAACTTGATATGGTAATAGTAGTAAATTTATATGGCTGTGTTTATGCATATACTATATACGTGTGAAAATCATGCCCGCGCTACTTGCTATCCCTAAGGTTACCGCGCTAGGACAGTCTTATCTCGATGTGCCTTTATAGGAGATATTGTCTTCTACCCTAGAAGATAGAAATCCTTTGGTACAGGCTATCGGACCGATAGTCAGACGGTCTTAAGAGATGTGGGGGCATGTGTGGACCTCTTAGAGACTTGGAATCTATGCTTCGCCTCAATATTGTTGTGTGTTTGTGTTAATACAGTTTGAGAGTGATTCGGAACTTGTATTTACCTTAGTACGAGTGATACGGGGACTGGATAGCAGAGTATGCCCGCACCATTATTATTATGTGGGGTGCTGTTAGAATATGTATATATTATATGAGTAATTAATATATATATATGAAATTCTGAAATTTTGGGAACTACCTATTGTGTTTATGGTTAGAAAGAAATGAATGATTATTTCAATTGGGGAATATGTGTTTGAAAAGTATAATATGATACTGAGAAACTTTATTAGCAATTAAGGTTTAAATGAGAACTTTGTTTTCAAATAAAATTAAACTCTTAAACAATTGAATTTGTCAGTTTAAATCTTACGAGCAACCTAAGATAAGATAAGTCAAACCGTTGGGAAGGTTAGTGCGATAGGTGTGCACATTAGAAGAGAGGTGGGAATTTCTCAAGGGAGTGCCGCACTAATATGTTGTTGCATTGGCCAGTAAACATTTTAAATACTTGCTAAACAAATTTTAAATCGTTTTTACAATCGGGCATTAACCCGTTTCCATTTTCTTTTCTCTCTTATATATATATGTATATATTACAGGTGCCCAGCCACAGAGGCATCTTGCATAGGATCCTTTGGAAGGAACGCGTTGCAGCTTAGGTGGGAGTTGCAGGCCTCTTGCTTAGACGACCTCATTTATTTGATTCCACTCCTAGCATTATTTTATTCCGTGGGCATGTGTCGCCCTTTTCTATTATTCAGTTGTTCTATTGGATATTGTGATTCATTTCTTTACACTTTTGTATTTATTACTGTCAGGATATTTTCCTTTAAGCTTTAATGTTGGAATCTAGTTGTTGAATGTTTAAACTATTTGTATTATATGTTCCAGGATAATTGTTGTGTGATTCTTTAATTATGAATTATGTAAAATTTTAAATGTTGGTAATTTTTTTATAAAAAAGATTTGGAAAGTAATGTCTAAAATGGTTTTGACACTTAGCTTAATTATTTAGGGTGTTTAAATTGGAAAAGTAATTTTTACAACAGTGATGCTAAGAATGAACCAACTGTTCACCTTGATTATAATTTAATAAAGGACTGATCACCCAATATTTAATTAGGCGGGGTGTCACAGGTGGTATCAGAGCATCGGGTTCTAGTGTCTTTAGGATCTGTACGGCTTATTTCGCTTTCAGCTTAACATTTTTGTTATAGAGCCCTACTCTAGGATTGTTGTATTCTTGCTTTTATGATTACGTCTTCAGCTATTTGAGATTTGATAATAACTGTATAATAATAAATATCTTCACGTTTCAGATGCCTCCGAGACGTGCACCAAAGGATAGGCGTGCCCAAGCCGAGCAACCAGTAGCTCCGTCTCAGGGAATGATGAATGCTAATGAGGTAGCTTCCATTGTTTCTCAAGCAGTGAATGATGCGCTAGCAGTAGTACAGCAGGCTCCACCCCAAGTTCAGGCAGTGGCGCCAGTACCAGCACAGCTTCCATCAGCATGGGAGCGGGTTAGGGATTCCTTTCAGAAGGCCCATCCCCCTGAGTTCTCGGGTAGTTAAGATATCATCATCGTCAGCCAATGGAAGAAAGATATCCAGAGGCATCTGTGTATGTATGAGTGAACAGACGTGCAAAAATAGTTAATGGCTTCATTTAAGCTAGTGGGGGTCGCTTTGTAGTGGTGGGAGTCCACCACCACCTTAGAGGGAGGGATACTATCCCGATTCAGTCCTTCGGGGAGCACCACCCACCGTGCAAACTGAGATGAGGTGAAAGTTACTGAACTTGAAGTAGGAGAATTCTACTATTGCTGAGTATGAAGAGGAGTTCAAAAGACTCCTCATTATAGTGCCAGATGAGGCACCCACTGAGGGTAAGAAGATACAATTGTTTATGGACGGGTTAGCTTGGAGGATCCGTCAGCACCTTATAGGGAATCTATCTCTGAGTACCTTCACAGATGTACTCAATGATGCTTTGCTACACTGCTAGGATCACCACTTCCATCTTCGGGGAAGCAAGCGAGCAGGAGAGTCCGGCCAGTAGGGCAGGACAGGGGGTAGTGGCGCTAGTGGAGCACTGACATCTCAGGGGAAGACTCGTCAGCCTGAGCAGAGTTCCCATCAGGGGGACCCTGCCAAGAGGTTCAGATCAGGTGATTCTAGGAAGGGATTTAGGGGATTTAGATAGGGTCATTAGGGCCAGCCTAATTAAGAGGGCCAACAAGGCCAACACCGCCAGCAGCAGGGCCAACAACATTTTCATCAGGGCCAGTGGTGGGGCGGTAACGGCCAACAGGGCCGTGGTCAACAGGGTCAGAGGGGAGGTAATTTCAGAGGCCGATGTTTCATGTGTGGCAAGAATGGCTATAAGCTTCAGGATTGTACAGAGGGTGATAAGGCCCCAAAGCAACAAGGCGCTCGTAATGAGCCAGAGAGGCCCCTCTTTCTAGCCGCCCTCCCAGCACCATCTCAGGTACTAGCCCTACCAGCCATTCCAGCCCCTCTGGTGCAGCATGGGCAGTTACAATACGGACGTGTCTATAACGTCCACCAGGCAGCAGCTCCGCAGGCACCACCCGCGATTGAGGGTATGTTTCCTATCGATGGTACTATGGGTCGAGTTTTATTTGATACTGGGGCGACACACTATTTTATAGCTACCCATTTTGTGAAGACCTTAGGGTTATTAGCCACAACAGAGAGCACTGCAATGTGTGTAGACTCACCACTGGGAAATGGATCGCTAATTATCTTTATATGCCGGGGTATGGAGGTAGATATTAGTAGCTTGGTATTACCAACAAACATGTTAGTCTTAGATATGCATGAGCACAACATTATTATTGGTATGGATTGGCTCACCGCTTACAGGGCCATGATAGATTGCTTCAGTGGGAGTATTGTCTTTGCCATTCCGGGGCAAGAGATGTTTGTAGTGGAGATGCCTCGCCCAGAGGGAGGCTCAAGCGCTCATTTGTATTACATAGAGGAGGATACCTCTAACGAGGTTGTGATTCCCTTAGACTCGATCCCACTTGTTCATGAGTATTCCTATGTATTTTAAGAAATACCAGGCCTACCGCCCAGTCGTGAGATAGATTTTGTCATAGATTTATTATCGGATACTCGACCTATGGCACGCGCTCCATACCGTATGGCTCCGGCGGAGATGCGAGAGTTACGAGATCAGATAGAGCAGTTGTTAGGTCAAGGCTTCATTCACAGGAGTACCTCACCTTGGGGCGCTCCAGTTTTGTTTGTGAAAAAGAGAGATGGTTCATTGAGGCGATGTGTGGACTACCGGGAGCTGAACAAGGTCATGATATGGAATAAGTATCCGTTGCCTCGAATCGATGATCTGTTCGACCAGCTGAGGGGAGCAACTTTCTTTTCGAAGATAGATCTGAGGTCAGGGTACCATCAAATATGTATTAGGTAGCAGGATGTTTCAAAGACTGCTTTCTTGACGAGATATGGGTCCTATGAGTTCAGAGTGATGCTATTTGGACTCACAAATGCTCCAGCCGTATTCATGGACTTAATGAACCGAGTGTTCAGAGAGTTCTTGGATTAATTTGTCATCATCTTCATAGATGCCATTCTGATATATTCACACTCCGAGGAGGAGCATGTCGAGCACTTGAGGCAGGTTTGTCAGACTCTATGAGAGCATCAGCTGTATGCTAAGTACGAGAAATGTGGATTCTGGTTACGTGAAGTGCAGTTCTTGGGACATGTTGTTTCTGAACAGGGGATAGCAGTTGACCCGGGTAAAGTGTCAGCGGTGAGGGAGTGGGGACAGCCCACGACACCGACGGAAGTACGTAGTTTCTTGGGATTAGACGGATACTACAGGAGATTCATTCGGGGGTTCTCCAAAATAGCAGGTCCATTGACGAACCTGACTCGAAAGGGGGTACCATATGTTTGGGATGATGCTTGTCAATTGGCTTTCGACGAACTGAAGGACAAACTTACTTCAGCACCGGTCCTTTCTTTACCTAAACCGGGCGTGGAGTACCGGGTTTACACCGATGCCTCTTTACGGGGACTTGGGGGAGTACTTCAGCAGGAGGAGAAGGATATATATTTTGCCTCCCGCAAGCTTAAGCCGCATGAGAAGAATTACCCCACCCATGACCTAGAGTTAGCATCGGTTATTTTTGCATTGAGGATATGGAGGCACTACTTATTGGGGGAGAAATTTTGCTTGTTCACAGACCATAAGTCACTGCAGTACCTGTTCACTCAGCGAGAGCTGAATATGCGTCAGCGCAGGTGGTTAGAGTTTATGAAGGACTATCAGTTCGACATACAGTACCATCCGGGGAAGGCCAATGTAGTTGCCGATGCGTTGAGCCATAGACCGGTAGACGATGTAGCAGATATCTGGAAAGAAAAGTGGAAAGAGTTGGGTCACCAGGACGCAGTAGACCATTCCTTCATATCTGTCATGATAGTTACACCCGAGATTGTTATGAGGGTGATACAGGCACAGACCGCAGACCCGTTTTGCCAGGAGCAGATTGTACGACTTTTAATTGAGGGCTCTGAGTCCTATTCTGTTAGTTCTGATGGGGGTTTGAGGTTTAATGGGAGATTGGTGGTCCCAAAAGGAGCAGAATTACGTCATGCAGTGATGACCCAGTCTCACGGGTCCCGATTTGCGGTACATCCTGGAGGAGATAAGATGTACCAGGATATGAGGCAGCAATACGGGTGGAGTGGGATGAAAAAGGACATTGCTGAATTCGTGTCCAAATGTTCTACCTGCCAGCTGGAAAAGGTGGACCATCAGAAACCGTCAGGGTTGCTTCAGCCATTGGAAATAGCCGCGTGGAAGTGGGAGAGTATTTCCATGGATTTTATTACAGGGTTGCCTACATCACAGCGGGGCCACGACTCCATCTGGGTGATTGTAGACCGTTTGACCAAGGTGGATAATTTTCTGCCGGTGCGGACAGGCTATACCATGGATCAGTACGCTTAGTTGTTCATTGCTGAGATTGTCAGATTACATGGGGTGCCCCTGAATATTGAGTCAGATAGAGACAAGATTTTCGTGTCACATTTCTGGGAGAGATTTCATGAGGCTATGGGTACAGAAATGAGGTTGAGTTCATCTTATCACCCACATACAGATGGGCAAACAAAGCGTACAAATCAGATGTTGGAGGATATGCTACGCATGTGTGTCCTTGATTTTGGAGGAGGCTAGGAGCCAGATTTTCCACTGGTAGAGTTCGCTTATAATAACTCTTATCAGTTCACGATTGGCATGGCTCCATTCGAGGCTTTGTATGGAAGACCTTGTCGTTCCCCAACGTGTTGGCTAGAGGTGGGGGATAACAATTTTCTCGGACCAGAGGTGATTCAGGAAACCTCCACTAGGATTGAGATTATCAAGAGCCGCATTCGAGTAGCCCAGGACAGGCAAAAAAGCTACGCCGATGCGAAACGGTTCTTCCGAGAGTTTAATGTGGGGGAACAAGTGTTACTACGTGTATATCCTATGAAGGGAGTGATGAGATTCGGGAAGAAAGGGAAATTGTCCCCGAGGTACGTGGGACCATTTCCCATTATCGAGAGGATTGGCCCGGTAGCATACAGATTGGGACTGCCAGAGCATTTACAGCGCATCCACGATGTATTCCACATCTCGTTGTTGAAACGATATCTTCGGGATGACATGGCTCACCCCCACATCGCGATAGAAGAAATAGACTTACAGCCTGACAACTCTTACGAGAAGAGACCAGTGGCTATCTTAGACGATAGTGAGAGGAGATTGAGGTGGAAGGTAGTTCCACTTATACGAGTCCGGTGGGAGCATCATAATGTGGAGGAATCCACATGGGAGTACCCAGATTTACTCTTACCAGGTATGCCTTTTTTTTTGAATTTCGGGATGAAATTCCGTTATTAGGGGGAAGTATGTAATACCCCGTATTTTTATGCTTTCTAAATTTGGGCATTTATTCAATTTAATGTGAGTTATTAATTTAGTATAAATCCGGAAATTAATTATTTTAATAATTACTAACGTGACGAGAGTTAGTAATCATTGGAAACTTGTTAAATATTACTAATGAGCAAAGTAATATAATATTGGTTCTATTAAATGTCACGAGTGAATAAAATGACAGTTTTGGAAATTTAAGTCTGGACGCGCCTGTGTCGTGTCGGGACTAAATGTTGATTTATAAAAGTGAATAAATTATAAGTCATTGTGTGGTCATTTCGAGTGCACCAAAGTGTCCGGAAGGGTCGAGATAGTCAAAATAATGTACTCGGGGGTTTAGTTCGGATCTCGGGGGGTTTTCAGGCATAATTAACACCCCGGGAGGGCGTTTTGGACATTTTACTGTTTTAGGCCTAAAAACACACGAAAATTGAAAGGTTATATCAGATGCTTAGGGTTTCCTTCTAGGGTTAACACAACCAAAAATAAGTGACGGCCATTGGAGAAGGAAGGAGAGAGCTTGCCAAGGAGTTCTAGGCCGAAAACTCTTCCATTTGTGCTGCCGTCGCCGCCTAACGATAGATCACGTCTCGTAACCACACTAATTTCAGCACAAAATTAGAGACCAAAAATTCCCAGGCAAGTATTTTTCTTGCTTAATTTCGTTAGTGCTTCATTCATGTTAGCTTAGGTTTGATTAGGATGAGTTTCATGAAAGAAAACCCATGTTGGAGATAGGAAAATTACACGTAGTAATGATATAAATGATAATATGGAAATCCCCTTCATATGTAGAGGTTTAACCACGGATTTATGATGGATTAGAAGTAAAATTTCAGGAGAAAGAATGATTTTAATTAAGTTAAAGAATTTTTTAGGGTTCATGAGAATTGTATAAATTTGGGCACATTTAATCCATGAATCTTGATGAAAACTCGCATGCTTTTCGTTAAATATTGTCCATTTGAGTTTAGAACGTTTGTGGTATGAATTTCTCGGAGTTTGGGTGTTAAAAATTTGGATTTGGATGATGTTGGATGATAGAACCCGTAACTGTTTTTCTGCAGAAATTGCCACACCTGCTTGATCGATCGATCGATCGATGGTTCGATCAATCGAACACCTGCCCTCAATCGATCAACCCCTCCTGGTAGACTCATTTTTCCCCTTCTAAATAGTTGAATTCAATTTAAATGAGTAATAATCTTGGACATCCTTATTAAAATATGTTGGGAGATAAAGAAGACCAGTAGGGTTATTAAAAATATGAAACCTTCAATGAAAGACGAGATGCAAATTTTCAGGGATGTCTACATATAAGGGACGACGAAAGTATGTATTAAAGGAGGAGACGCGTAAGCTAGTTATGTTGGAAAATAAATGAGTACCTACTGAAATTACACTTGGGAGTATAGAAATTCATGAGTGTCACTTAATAAGTTGGGATAATCCCACAAATTAAGATAAGAGGCAAACATTATACATGATAACGAAATAACGATTAATAAGGAAAAATATCATAATTATTGGTCGTGAGTATGTACCTAAACTTGATATGGAAATAGTAGTATATTTATATGACTGTGTTTATGCATATACTATATACGTGTGAAAATCGTGCCCGCGCTACTTGCTATCCATGAGGTTACCGCGCTGGGACAGTCTTATCTCGATATGCCTTTATGGGATATATTGACATGTACCCTAGAAGATAGAAATCCTTTGATACATGTTATCGGATCGATAGTCAGACGGTTCTAAGAGATGTGGGGGCATGTGCTGACCTCTTAGAGACTTGGAATCTATGCTTCGCCTCAATATTGTTGTGTTTGCGTTAATACAGTTCGAGAGTGATTTTGAACTTGTATTTCCCTTAGTACGAGTGATACGGGGACTGGATAGCAGAGTATGCCCGCACCATAATTATTATGTGGGGTGCTGTTAGAATATATATATATATATATATATATTATATGAGTAATTAATATATATATGAAATTTTGAAATTTTGGGAACTACCTACTGTGTTTATGGTAAGAAAGAAATGAATGATTATTTCAATTGGGGAATATGTGTTTGAAAAGTATAATATGATACCGAGAAACTTTATTAGCAATTAAGGCTTAAATGAGAACTTTGTTTTCAAATAAAATTAAACTCTTAAACAATTGAAATTGTCAGTTTAAATCTTACGAGCATCCTAAGATAAGATAAGTCAAACCGTTGGGAAGGTTAGTGCGATAGGTGTGCACATTAGAAGAGAGGTGGGAATTTCTCAAGGGAGTGCCGCACTAATATGTTGTTGAATTGGCTAGTAAACATTTTAAATACTTGCTAAACAAATTTTAAATCGTTTTTACAATCGGGCTCTGACCCGTTTCCATTTTCTTTTCTCTCTTGTATGTATATGTATATATTACAGGTGCCCAGCCACAGGGGCATCTTGCATAGGATCCTTTGGAAGGAACGCGCTGCAGCTTAGGTGGGAGTTGCAGGCCTCTTGATTAGATGACCTCATTTATTTGATTCAACTCCTAGCATTATTTTATTCAGTGGGCATGTGTCGCCCTTTTCTATTATTCAGTTGCTCTATTGGATATTGTGATTCATTTCTTTACACTTTGGTATTTATTACTGTCAGGATGTTTTCCTTTTATTTTTAATGTTGGAATCCAGTTGTTGAATGTTTAAATTATTTGGATTATATGTTCCAGGATAATTGTTGTGTGATTCTTTAATTATGAATTATGTAAAGTTTTAAATATTGGTAATTTTTTTACAAATAAAATTTGGAAAGTAGTGTCAAAAATGGTTTTGACACTTAGCTTAATTATTTATGGTGTTCAAATTGGAAAAGTAATTTTTACGACAGTGATGCTAAGAATGAACCAACCGTTCACCTTGATTATAATTTAATAAAGGACTGATCACCCGGTATTTAATTAGGCGGGGTGTCACAGTCACCAAATAGTATCAAGGACGTTCAGAGGCTCATTGGAAGAGTAGCTCCACTCAACAGATTTTCTTCCAGAGCGACGAACAAGTGTCTTTCGTTCTTTAAGGTACTCAGGAGGCCTTCGAATGGGACAAAGAGTGTGACGAGGCGTTTAATCAACTCAAGTTCTACCTCAGATCTCACTTACACTTATCTCAGCCCATCGTAGGAGAGAAGTTATATGTTTATCTAGCAGTCTCTGAATCCGCAATAATTGCAACCATAGTATGGGAAGACGTTGGGATCTAAAGGTCTGTATACTTCAATAGTAAGACCCTTCAAGGGTCTGAACAGAATTATCCACGAATGGAAAAGTTGGCCTACACCCTGATACATGCTTCTAGGAAGATGAAGCCTTACTTTCAAGCCCATTCATGGTCATCCTCACCGACTCCCCACTAAGACAGGTTCTCCACAAGCTTTAGAAGTCGGGTAGATTGATGACATGGGCCATTGAGTTGGGAGAGTATGAACTTACTTATCAGCCTGGGGCAGGCACTTGCAGATTTTGTTACTGACTTCATATGGGAAGAGGCCGAGGTTGAGAATGACCTAGAGACTACAGAAGGGTCAAACATCAACGTCTTTTGTGAATCGAAAGAGTTTGTGTTCAAGAGATCCAAAAATGGAATTGCTGAGAATGAGGAAGACTGGTACCTCTTTAAGCAAGGAATCTTTTCAGAAGGGGGCTTCTCATCAGATAAAGACATCTGGAGTCTCTTTGTTGACGGGTCTTCTTGCGACAGTGGAAGCGGTGTACGTCTAATACTTTCAACTCCGGATGGTACCAATGTTGAATATGACCTAAGGTTAAACTTCAAGGCGTCAAACAACGATTCTGAATACGAGGCCATGATAGCAGGTCTCTCATTGGCAAAGACCCTTGGGGTATGATGACTCCTACTTCACAGCGACTCAAGATTGGTTGTTATTCAAGTATTGGTGGTTTATGAGTCCAAAGATGAAAGGATGGCCAAATACCTGAAAAGGGTGAGAACGATACTCGAAGGGTTCGAAGAGGTAAAGATTAAGAGAATACCTCGACAAAACAACAGACACGCAGATGCATTAGCAAGGCTGGCCTCGGTAACAAGGACAAACATCAGAAGGACAGTCCCAGTTGACATCCTTCTCAAGGAAACCATTGAAGAAGAATAGGTGAGTAACCCTTGACTCAATTTGAACCCAGGGGACTCATGGATGGATCCCCTTATCAGATATATCTGAAAGGGAGAGCTATCAGAATCAAAGTTAGAGAGGAGAAAACTGAGGTACAAAGCTGCAAAGTTCTCAATAGTAGGAGACGTCCTATATAAAAAGGGATTCTTATTACCTCTCCTAAGATGCGTTCATCCCACAGAAGTTCCCCGCATCCTACAGGAGGTACATGAGGGTTCTTTATCCAGTAATATATGACACACCCCAACCCAGTTACTGATAATTAATTTTGAAAGTCAAACTGAGTTAAACCATGATTAATTTAACCAAACCATAAACAAGAGTTTTAATTTCAGAGTCATCATTGTAAATCCATATAACGAAAACCTTTTTACAACATCAGAGTAGTCACACGTATACAAACTTGATTGAAGGATAATTTAACTTAATTACATAATTTACATTTAAGCAAAAGTTTTGTTTTCTCCCATTCCTGGCTAACCCAACCCGACTTCCTAGATTTGGCAGTGACATCGCGTTACCTGAAAAATGTGAACATAGGAACCGTGAGAAAAATAGCCCAGTGAATGCATCACTACTATACTACTGCATGAATTTAAATCCAATAAATCATGTCCATATAATTAAGTATTAACTTATCCGTCTCATTCATAATGAATGTCCAACTTTTCCGAATCATGATTCACATATCCTATCTAAATAGACAATTCTCCCCCATTCCTGGTCGAGGAGTAACCCCTTGCCATTAATAGACAAATCTTCCCCATTCCGGGTCAAGGAGTAACCTCCCATTTCGGTAAACCGAAATGAACAATTTTATATTCATAACATTATGATCATATTCGTAACAGTATACAAATACATCATTCCAGTGAGTACACTCACCTTGGGTTGTCAACTACGTATTCACGTTTCCTTCAGGAGGAGCTGAATTGGGTTAATTAGACCTTACGCCTGTCAATCCAACTAAATTATTACTGAATCTCAATCATAACTATCATCCTAATATAATCATATAACTTTCCATGATTATACAACGACCATATAATTCCACTCAAGTCACATTCCATGAAACATGAGTAAAGATAAAACAATGGTGGACATATTGATACAGTTATGAACATTCAACCGTAGGAATTAAATCATAAGGAATTTATAACCAAATTCAATTAAACATGAAATTATACTTCTTAATGTATATACACATGAAACATGTACTCAAAGTACCCTTTGTAAGGACGAAATACAAACATTCATTCAAGGGGTATCCAGTATGGCCTGAAATTATTGTCCTACATACTTAACCATCCTATATTCCTAAATTGGATAAATAAAGGG
This sequence comes from Sambucus nigra, assembly GCA_949130495.1. Classification (NCBI taxonomy): domain Eukaryota; kingdom Viridiplantae; phylum Streptophyta; class Magnoliopsida; order Dipsacales; family Adoxaceae; genus Sambucus; species Sambucus nigra. The sequence continues at coordinate 346,750,650 of OX422215.1, forward strand.
GCCCAGCCTTATCAATATAAAAACATATACGAATATACTTTCCAATACAAGTGACGGTGTAATTTTTCAAGCTTCCTAGAGCAAGTTATGACCATTTCTTTACAACATAAGAAATCTGCCCAACAAGCTCTTCTATTGTTCCTTCAACTTCCAAGAATTTTCATAATTTTTCTCTAGCATAACATTCCATGATTTTCAATCCATTTGCAGTACACATACAGAATAGTACAGAATTAAATTTTCATAAATTTTTTACTTCATTTGCTATGTCAAAATCTTGACAAAACTCAAGGCATACCGAAATGAAATATACAAACAAAAACTATGTACCAACTTTCAACCATCACTACGGCCTAACCACAAGGAGATAAATTCTAATTTTCGGATATGATATGAATATATGAGTCTACTTTCATGTAAAATTTGAATTTCTCAATTCCAGTAATCACACAAAGCGATATACAGATTTGAATACAAGGGGTTTCAATACAAAGAAATATGACATATAAACACCACTTATCTCACATATGAACCAATACATGCTATCACAAAGGATGATGAGGTTTTAATAAATAATTCACGATTTATATACCTTGAACTAAGTATAATACAATATTACAACAATATTAACACATAATTTTACCTTGGAAATACCTTAAGGACTTTGTTGGAAATTTTTCCTAGCTTTTCCTTGTAATCTTTCTTCCTTAACTTCTACTTTCTCTTTCCTTAAGCTTAAATCTCTCAAAACTGAACCTAGGGTTCTATTTTCTAAACAAATAATCTAAAGGGGGAGTTTTAATTCGGCCAAGGCTGCCTCCCAAGCCATCCAATCAAATTAAAACATTTGGTTTAATAAAAGACAATTTACCACTTAAAGGGAATGGACAACTTTTGCTTTGTTCATAAATTCGGTATAACTCTTTACTCGGGCATCCATTGGATGATTTGTTTGTTGTGTTACAACCCTAACTCACATGTCTACAACTATCTAGTTTTCACCTCAAGTCATTTATAATGTTATAAAGGTCAAAACTAGTCTATAACAGGAACATTTCTACCGAAAACAACAAAATTTTGTGTTTGTATATAATTTGACCTTTCATGATTTTTGAAAGTAGGATTATAATAAACATAATCACTTAACATTAGATATACTAATACCACATTATTCATATCACATAAGATAACGATGATTTAAATATAATTTATCATAATTATATTCGGGTTGTCACAATATAGGAGGAAGACCTCTGGCTAAGAGGATTATTACGCAAGGATACTGGTGGCCGACCTTGGCCAAGGATGCTCCCACCTACATAAAGAGGTGTGGCAAATATTCGAGATTCTCCACTATCCCCCATCAACCTCATCATCCTATGATGTTAATCAGTTCGCCTTGGCCCTTCGTAGTATGGGGAATTGACTTAGTGGGTCCTCTACTAAGGGCTGCAAATAATTACCGATTTATGATAGTTGCCATTGATTACTTCTCCAAGTGGGTAAAGGCAGAGCCAATGATAATGATTACAGAGAACAAGATCTTCCAATTTATTTTGAAGAACATCATATGCAGACATGGCCTCCCAAAAACCCTCATCTTGGATAATGTAACCTAGTTCAAGAACTCTTCCTTAGAGAAATATTGCGAAAGAGTTGGGATAAAGTAGTTTTGCTCTTCTCCTGGACGACCTCAGGCATATGGTCAGAATGAATTCATGAATAGAACAATCCTCGATGGAATCAAGAAGAGGTTAGAAGAAGCTAAGGGAAGATGGACTGAAGAGGTTTATGTTGTGATATGGGCCTACAGAATAACGGCTACGACACTGATGAGGGAAACCCCATTTATGTTAGCACATGGCTCAGAGGCCGTCATACCAACAGAGGTAGGATTCCCTACTCATAGGGTCCATACCTATGACCCTGAGAAGAATGGGGCGGAGAGAATACTCGACCTAGATTTGATCGAAGAGAGAATGGAAGACGCAGAAAGCAAGCAAGTAGCTTACCAGCAGAGAACAACAAAGTTCTACAATCAGAGGGTAAAATTAAGAACCATAGCTGTGGGAGACCTAGTGCTGAAGAAGACATTACATAAGGCAAACAAGCTTCACCCAAATTGTCATGGTCCTTACAAAGTGACTGAGGAGGTTGTACCTGGGACTTACAGGCTAGAAAACCTCGAAGGGGAACCTTTCTCCAATCCTTGGAACACTGATCATCTAAAAAAGTATTACATATGATGTTACGAGTGCTTTCATGTAGATGTATTATCTTATGAAGAGATTATTAATGAGAAGATCAGTCCCCGTGTCAATTCTTGGTACATTACGCTCTAGTGGTAAAATTTATGAGGGTTACATCTTAGTTGATGACCTCATACCTTATAACATCATTAATTTGGTGACAAGGTCTGAGGTGATACATCATACTTTGATGACCTCAAACCTTGACATCATTAATTTGGTGAAAAATTTATGAGGATAACATCTTAGTTTATAACCTCAAACCTTATAATATCATTATTTGGTGACAAGGTCTGAGGTGAGACATCATACTTGGACGACCTCAAACCTTAACATCATTATTTGGTGACAAGGTCTGAGGTGAGACATCATACTTGGATGACCTCAGACCTTAACATCATTAATTTGGTGAAAAATTTATTAGGATAACATCTTAGTTGATGACCTCAGACCTTAACATCATTATTTGGTGACAAGGTCTGAGGTGAGTCATCATACTTGGATGACCTCAAACCTTAACATCATTAATTTGGTGAAAAATTTATGAGGATAACATCTTAGTTGATCACCTCAGACCTTATAACATCATTATTGATGACAAGGTCTGAGGTGAGACATCATACTTGGATGACCTCAGGCCTTGAAATCATTAATTTGGTGAATATATTATGAGGATAACATCTTAGTTGATAACCTCAGACCTTATAACATCATTATTTGGTGACAAGGTCTTAGGTGAGACATCATACTTGGATGACCTCAGACCTTAACATCATTATTTGCTGACAAGGTCTGAGGTGAGACATCATACTTGGATGACCTCAGACCTTGACATCATTAATTTGGTGAATATATTATGGCGATAACATCTTAGTTGATGACCTCGAACCTTATAACATCATTATTTATTGACAAGGTCTGAGGTGAGACATCATACTTGGATGACCTCAAACCTTAACAACATTATTTGGTGACATGTTCTAAGGTGAGACATCATACTTTGATAACCTCAGACCTTGTAACATCATAATTCGGTGACAAGGTCTGAGGTCAGACATCATGCTTGTATCACCTCAGACCTTAGATGATTATATTGAGACTTCAAATATAGATAATCCTTCAATAAACATTCAACAATTGAAGAAATAAATCCCTCCTCAGAGGTTAATATAAACTAAAGGTCGGAGTTACAAAATACAAGGTAACAGAGTTCGTCATCAGTGGTTACAGTGCTTCATAGAAATTAAAATTACAAAAAACTTCACGAAATAGTCAAGTTTTTGCATCCTCAGGGATAGTTTCCATGCCTCCATCTCCCTAGCCGAGGGTGGTTACTTCCACCCCGTCGTCTTGAGCGCCAGCGTCTTCAGTCCCGTTGTCATCTTGGGGGGCAGTCTCGGTAGGTATGGCACCTCCCTCCTCCTCTACCTCTTGCAAGGCCTGAGCAAACTGAGGGTCGACATAACCCAAACTAATGAATTCAGAGGGTGTGAGGGTCCCTGATTCCTTCTCTTTCATGGCATCGAATTTGCTAGTGGCCTTTACACCCCTTTCCAAGTATTCGAAGCCGAAGCTGACAAACTCACCAGATACCTTGTACTCCTCCAAGATCTTCTCTGAGGCATCATCATAGGCATCCTTCACATCCACATCGACTTTATGTTGAAGAGAGTCAGCCTGAGTATTCAAGGTAGTGCTATGATCCTTCCTTAGCTTGTCTATGTCCTTTTTTAACTTCTTCGCACAGGCATCAAACTTCTCCAAAGAGGCCTTCATACGATCCACTTCAGCATTTAAAGCGGCCTCGGTCTTCTCTACCTCTTGGCCCTTCTCAATCAGAGGAAGTTTTCTCGAGGTCCAGTTAATAAAATGATGCATGGTGAGGAGACCCTATAGATCATGAGCAGAGATGTTAGTCTAAGATCTGGTATAGTTCAAAACCGATGTTACACTTAAATATAATTCAGCAGCAAAAGCAAAAGTTCAAGGTCTTACTTGGATAGAGCAATGGAGAGAGAACCCAGCCAATAAAGGCCTATCCAGAGAGCGACAAAAGCGCTTGTCAGAGTCGGTCGTAGCATCATCGATGGCATCCAGGGCCTTCAGACTATAGCCGATGAGACTGTCATAAATCTTCAATTTCTCTAAGCGAGCAATCAATGCGTCCTCAAAAGAAATGGGGATGGCACGATCCTCCTTTTGGTTTTTCTTCTTCTGCCTCTGATCCTCAAGGGCAGGGTTAGCAGGTTTCCTCTTCTTGGAGGCCTCAACCCTTGAGGTAGTTGTAGGAGGAGGAGGTGCATTAAGACCTGCCTTCTTTACAAGCTTCGTGAGACTAGGGTCTGCCATCTCCCAAAGGTCGTCGAAAATCCCTTTTGGGAGCTCTAAAAAATAAAAAGGTCTGAGTTAGAAAATTATAGATACAAAAATTCAGAGGTATAACTTGTTGAATTAATAAAGCAACTTACGGAGCTCGATCAAAGGACTCCCCCCAAGGCCAGTTTTGAAGAGATAGTAAGGAGTCATGAAATGCTCGTACTTCACTAGTAGACCATTCTCCCCTTAATCCTTGAGGTCTTTAACCTTATGAATATTATTTTGGCTTAGCCCAGGGTGGGCCCTAGCATCAATTGTCACCTTTCCCCAACTCAAGGGTATTATCATCTCTAGGGAGGAAGAGGTGGCACAGGGACCAAATTCCCATGGACCTGACGCAAATAAGTAGCGTGGTTTCCAATTATGGTTCGAGCTTTGCGTAACCTACAACATCTTTTTATTTGACTACCGAGCTAAAAAATTGTAATAGCTCAGATGAATCCTGGCAGATGAAGGGAAATAGCACCCTGTGAAGACCTGGACGGGAAGGTCTGAATGATGGACTGCCCTTCGTAAGAAAATAGCTCCAACTATAACCCTCCAGGCATTGGGTGATAGCTGGGAAGGAGCCAAGTTGATGTAGGACAATATAGCCCTGATAATGGGATGAATGGGCAGATGAAATCCTAACTTGAACATCTACTCATACATGCAGATCTCACCATCTCGCCCGTCGAAAGCCCTCACTTCCCTGAGAGGTCTCCTAAGTTTTATGGAGGGGCTTATGGATTATAAATGTTTGAAGACTAGAAGGTCAACCTTGCTGACAATGATCTCTATCTCAGTTGCCTCAGAGGTGTCAACATCGCTTTTAGTACCATCATCATCACCCGGTTCAATGTCGCCTGAGCAAATGATGGGGCACCACTTGGGAACCTCTAAGCGAACTCGGCTCTTATGACAGCAGACAGGGGAATGACTTTAAGGATTGGAGGAACAACCACTATAGGTCCTACAATCTCAACGTCGGAGGAAGAGTGCAAATTTCTTGAACTCTTGTGAGACGAGGCCCGACTAGAAACCTCAGCTTGATTAGAGACCTGATCATGCTGAGCGAAAAAGTCCATGGCCTCTTAAAAGGAGTCCACATACATAGAGTCTGAGGTGGATGACTTAGACTCAGACATGGGACTAGGTTCAACTGGGACCTCAACTGACTTAACTAGATCGGCTGGCTCAGGGTATATGACCTTCAGAGGGGGTGAAAATATAGGTCCGAGGGGGAATGCCTCTCACTTATGAACTTACTCTTGGGCTCTTTCTATTTGCCTAATTTTATCTAAGGTCTTCTCCATAAGAGAGGGGAATTCCTCTAAGAGTTGATAAAGGGGCCTGAGCATATGAGTCAGACCCTACACTTGTGACTCTCCTAAATAAATAGGATTGGCAATTTGATCAAAGATCAAACTGGGTTTTTAAAGAGGAACGAGTAAAGAATAGTTCACTGGAAAACTCATAGGCTCGTCGAAAAATGCATAAACTCGCCAAAAATGCAACAAATTGAAGAACAAGGCATAAAAATGCAACAAATGGAGAAGAAGGGGGTGATAAATGATACCTGAGAGAATGCGTGAAGAAGAAAGAGAGAGGTTTGATCGAAAAAGACACCAAATGCACCTTAACCAAGCTCTTGTAGAGAGAGAGAGCTGAGAAAATTTGGGTGAGAGAATGAATAAGTGTGGAAGAAAAAGAAAGGAAAGGGGTAAAACCCTCAAATCCTATTACACGCATACCAAGGCCCATCATTTCCTTTGGAGCCCAAACGATAATGGACATCATTGAGCTTGCCTGGCACGTTAGCTACTTCAATGCCTAACACTTATCAAAAAGGTATTAACACCTAAGGAAGCCCAACCTCGAACGAACATACCCCTTAGTCACTTGATCACATAGGTGAATAAGAGCTAGGGGTGATTGATATACCCTAAATGTACCCCATTGGCTCAGAGACATCAACCCCGTCCAGGGAGATGGCTGAGGTCAGAAGGGACCTAAAATGACAACCAGCGGCCTCGTCCCTAGCAAGGTCGGCCATGGCTGACGTTACTAGTTTCCTCACAACCATGCATCAGTCGAGGCCTACACGACCCATGATGGCAGTTATTCATCACGCCATCTAGGGTTGACAACCTCAGCCGAGTACGAGGTGAGGTTACATAAGCTACACCATCATTATAACCAACCTCGGCAGAGAATCGACCGATGTTCCTTGTCTACTCCTCCATAACCTCGGCTCAGGCCGACATTATGACTCAACTCGTCATACCTTGGCTTCGTATGTGCCGAGGTCATCTTGATTAACCTCGGATTGGGCAATAGCCAGACTTCACCAACCTCGTACTCTTCCAGACCAAGGTTGGGACCAATCATAGACAACCGAGTCTTTATTCGTATATGTGTGACTGGGAACACGTGTACACAAATCAGTTAAAACAAATCATTCCCCTCATGTGGGGGTAATATTTAATCATAATTCATTACATGTGACAGTGATAGATGTCTTCATCAGATTGGCTAGATCAGCACACACGTGATCATTGCATGTATAGGGTGTGCATTACACCCCCCACATACTATATATACTTGTGTTCTTTATCTTGGAGAGGGATCCAAAATTAGTAACCCTAGCTGAAACACTGTCTAGATATACAGTAGAGAGATAAAGCTTGAGAGATTGTATCTATGGACATTAGAGCCCTCATACAGTGATATTAATCACACACTTGCACAGTGTACGTAAGCCTGATTAGCTGAACCACTTACATGACTGTGTTCATCTTCTTCTCCTCACCTCCCTCTTCTGTATATCCTTACCCATGTACTACCATTATTAACACTGAATCGAGTTTCCAAACTCCTTGAAGGGTGGTGCTGTTTCCAGCATCATCACAGATGCTGAATTTTATGCGGACAAATTTCCTTTTAAAGTGAGAAGTGAGGGAACCTGTAGTTTTCTTCCAGTGGGTCATAGTGTTAGAAATGAATCTTCGGATTCAGAAGAACTTGAAATTAGAAAAAGTAAAAGACCTAGGATATCTACTTCTTTTGGTCTTGAATTTGTAACATTCATAATAAAAATGATCCCATCACTTTTAGTGAGGCAATGTCCTCACCCGAATCAATTTTTGGAGGAAGCTATAAATAGTGAATATGATTATATTATTTCTAACAACACTTGGGAGTTAGATGACTTTCCTAAATGATGTAAAACTATTGGATGCAAATGGATTTTTAAAAAGAACTTAAAAGTTGATGGTTCTGGTGATAAATTTGAGGAATGATTTGTAGCTAAGGGCTATAGGCAAAAGGAAGGAATTGATTTAATTGACACTTGATCTCCTCTTACTATAATTACATCTATTAGGCTATTAATTTCTTTATCTTCATTACATAATCTCATAATTCATCAAATGGATGCTAAAACGACTTTGTTGAATGGAGATCTTGAAGAAAAAATTTAAATCGATCAACCCGAGGGGTTTGTAGTCCATGGCCTAGATAAAAATGTGTGTAGACTTAAAAAATATTGATATGGACTAAAATAAGATCCTAAAAATTGCATGTGATCAAGTAATGATCTCTAATGGTTTTAACATTAATGAAGCGGATAACTGTATTTATAGCAAATTCATGGATAATTATGGTGTGATTATTTGATTATTTGTGGATGATATGCTTATTTTTAGTACTGATATGGATGTAGTTACTAAAACTAAAAGTTTCCTAAATAATCAATTTGATAAAAAAGATTTGGGTGTTGCTGATGTTATACTTGGAATTAAAATCATTAAAAATTCCAAAGGAATTGTTTTAACCTAATGTCATTACATAGAAAACGTTCTTAGAAAATTTGAACAATTTAATTGTATTCCTGCTAAGACACCTTATGAACCTGTTTGTCATTTGAGGAAACATTCTTGTCCTGATATATCATCATTAGAATATTCTAGAGTTATTGGTAGTCTAATATATCTTATAAATTGCACTAGATGTGATATTGCATATGCTATTGGTAGACTTAGCACATATACTTGTAATACTAAAAGTGAACATTGGGATGATTTGATTAGAGTTTTGAGATATCTAAAATACACAATAAATTATGGTATTCATTATGTTAGATATCCTTCTATAATTGAAGGCGTTTGTGATGCTAATTGGATTTCTGAAAATGAAGAATGTAAATCTATGAGTGGCTATGTTTTTTCCATGGCATGAGGAACAATATTTTGGAAATCTACCAAGTAAATGTGCATAGCTAGATCCACCATGGACTATAAGTTCATAGCATTTAATAGAGCAAGCGAAGAGGCTGAATGGTTAAGCAATTTCATATTAGACATCCATTTGTGGCCAAAACTAGTTCCAGCTTTATCCATTCACTGTGATAGTCAAGTAGCGATCACAAGAACCCATAATAACTCCTACAATGGAAAGTCTAGACATATAGGGAGAAGGAATAACACAGTGAGACAACTATTAAAATATCGAGTTATAGCAACCGACTATATTAAGTCAAAGGAAAACCTGAAAGACCAATTGACTAAAGGGTTAGCTAGAGATCTAGTTTATCAAACATCATGGGGAATGGTCCTAAAGTCTATAGATATCTAAATCACCTATAATGGAAACGCAACCCCTATGTTTGGAGATCCCAAGATCTTGGTTCAATGGGATAACAAAATTATATGACTAATTTGTGGAGGTACAAACTTAAGTTTAATTAAAACCCATTCTTATGATGTAATACATCTATATCGATGGAGGATGAGATTAAATATCTTAATTCTTTCTATATCTGATATACAGTGGGGTGTGAGATACAATACACTCTTGATAGAAGAACCTATCAAGAGTGGGGCTGCTTCCTATGAGAATTAAGGTTAATTCTCTAGAACAATGATGAAACCTGGGCATGCTCAAGGCCGAACTGAGAACAACCGTGGGAACTCGATGATGATTTTTGGGAGTCACGTGTGTGTTATATTGACTTAAGTTTACAACAACGGTGAAATAGTTCAATACGCTAGTTCACTATCAACTGGTAAACTCAATAGATCAACAAAAATCAAACGTTCAATTCAAATGACACCTTCGCCATATACGTCACTCCTTATGATACTCCATAACATCTTTTTATATTTATATATTTATTTATTTCATTCATGTGGTGGATTGTTGGGTATATATATATATATATATATATATATATATATATATCCCTTTTTAATGAAATAAATGATTTGGGGTAAGTGGTTAAGTGGTAAGTTTGTGGAATTTTGTGATTGAGGTCCTGGGTTGAATCCCTAGGAGGCACACTAAACATTAATTGTCTTTTATTGGGCATTGGGGTCTTTGGGGCTTTGGGCTTCTCTTGAGTGCCCAGATTTTTTACCCATTTATTATTTCATTTTTTACTCTTTTTAAACTCATTTTTTTAATTTGACTCAGTCTTTTAACATGACCCAACTACCTGTTAGTGGAGATATTAGTCGGTTAGTTGGCTAAAACCTCTACCCACATTTTTTACCAAATTCTGTACATAACAAAGTCTACAACTTTGAAAAAGAACAAAAAAAAATTCCATCTCTCACACTTTCTCTGCAAAAATATTATTAGCCCATTTTCTACAATAAATTTTATATTTATTATTGTGGTGCCAATTATATTCAACACAAATAAATGAGAGAAGCGCAATCACCAAGGATAATAAAGAAGATAAAATGCCAAGCACACAACACAATATGTACGTGGTTCAGCAAGAATGCCTACATCCACGGTGGTACAGTCAGTATTATTTCTATATACTCCGTGGAGCGTTTACCGAGAATACAGTGCGTGTCCTTTACCCCAGACTTAGGGTTTATTATATACATGTCTGTCCTCGGGGAGTGGGGGTGTTGGACTCCCCCACGTTTACCATATTCTCCTGGAACATCTCTACACGAGAACATGGGATGAGAGTAAGTCGTAATTCTGTTTATTTAAGGCGAGGGGTCCGAATTTTGGGCCGTTTTCATTAGGCTACTCGTCCGGGCCCATAATGGTAAATTCGGGTACCCACAAATGCCCCTAAAGTTATTTGGCCACAGGTTGGGATTAATGAATTTAAATGATTTGGCATAATGACACTTTTGTGAATCGTTTAACTCTTCCCAAAGCTGAGAACTGATTTAGGCAGCAGTTGCTTCGTGTCCTGTGCGCGATGATTAGGTGCGTCTAAAGTTTGTTTGGAGCAGCGTTCCATAGTTGTCATTTCAAATTTCCTTGAGTTCACTCATCTTCTGCGATTTTCACCTCTTGTCTACTTCTCCGGGACTTCATTTTCTTTTCTTTCATTCCCTCTCATCATTTGGGCTTGTGATCTTTCATCTCGTAAGTCCTCTCTGCTCTTTCTTTGTGCTTATTTTGGTTGAGTTTTCTCTGAATTTGTGACTTTAGGGTTTACAAATTTCAAAGATAGGTAATAGATCATTGTATGAGTTTAGGAAGTTCTATAATATCCCAGAATGGGTAGAGATTGAGTGCGCCTCTCTACCTAAGAATGTTAGAGAGATAGAGGGTACTCACAGGATTCATGTCTTGTTACTTTCTCAAGGGGGCTTACTTTTCCTCCAAATAATTTGTTCCATCATTTCTTTGGTTATTTCAATATTGTCCCAGCACAGTGTTCACCCAATGTATGGAAGATAATGGTGTCCATAGAATAAATAAACTTTATGACACTAAATTAGGGCTCGCTGAAGTTTGCTTTTGTTATTCCTTCTCTCGAACTAGCTCTGGTCTTCTTTACTTCAAGGATAGGAGTCCTGATAGGGTATTGGTAGTAAATTTACCTGATTCCTATAAGGACTACTGGCAAGATGGCTTTCTTCCTAGGAATTGGTAGTTCACCCCCCATACTGAGGGGTCCAGGTTTTATAGGTTCACTGTCCCCTTTTATGGGGAAGAGTACATATGTAGTATTTGCTCTTCCCTTTTGATTGTTTCGTTAATGTGTGATTTTTCTGACACTTCCCTATTTTCTTTTCAGCGAGGATAAAGAACTTGGAGCCTGCCCTCAGCGAGGTTCAAACTTTCGAGCTGATTAAAGCTTAGAATATAAGGGAACCTTTGGCTTTCGGTGAACATCCCCGGTCTGCTACATTCCTGCTCGAGTACAAGAACATTGGGTCCAGTTTTATTGCATGCCCATGGATAGCATCCTCGAGTTTGATACTTCTGAAGAAGCTGCTGCCGATCCCATTCAGTTGGATGAGGAAGAGAGCAGTTCTAAGAGTTCTGAGAGTGATATTAGAGGGGGTGCTAAAGGTGGTTTCGGTGAGGAGAGCTCCAAGAGTGACGGTTCATCTAGCTCAGAAGAGGTTTTTGAAACCCAAGAACCCTTAAGTTCATCCAGCAGCTCTAGCGAGGAAATGATTCCCCCAAGAAAAAACTTGATCCATGATGATGATGAAAATTATTTTCTCCTCTCTTAAAGTTCGAAGAAGCAGAAGTCCAGTAGTGGGGTTGTTGCTACTGATTCTTGGGCTACTGCTCAGGAGCAGGAGAAGAAGAAAAGGAAGAAGAGCAGGTGAGAGAAAGAGAAAGGAAGAGAGAAGAGGAGGAGAAGAAGGATGAGGAAAAGAAGAAAGTTAAGGAAAAGAAGATGGTAGAGAAGGAGAAGGAAAGGAGGAAGAGAGGAGAAGAATGGAAGCGAGGATGAAGGATGGGCAGGCCATAGTGCCCGTCTCCGCGTTGCCAGAGGGGGCCTAGGTTGCCACTTCTCCTCAATTGGCCCATGTGCTGCTTAAGAGGGCAGTCCTTCCTGCTGATCACCAGAGGGCGATAGGGACTGACCAGTAAGCCTTGCAAGCGAGTCGAAGGCTCACCTTGGTAAGTCTATTTCTATTTTCTAATGCTCGTTAAATTTTGTCTCTTTCCTTCCTCTAATATTTTCTTCGACTCGCAGGTAGTGACTGATTTTACTATGCTCTATCGTTCTCGCGACGAGCTGATCAATAAGAATGGTGAGCTGGATCAGCAAAATGTTACTTTGAGGGTGAAGAGTGCCGAGCTCGATGCCAGCTTGAAGGATGCTGATGCTGTCCGTACGTCCTCTGACCTGTCCCTTGCCAAAGCCAATCAAGAAAGGGAGGTGGTGGACAAAGAACTGAGTGAGCTACGGTAAGCCTACAATTTTGTCTGTTCGAGCAAGCTAGCGATCGTGGAGGAGAACAACGTGTTGAATGAGAAGCTGAAGGAGAAGGAGTACGAGGCAGCCACCGTTAAGGAAGACTCTTATAACTCTAGGTGGGCTTTCACATACGAAGATGCTGAGGTTTAGATAGGCTACATCAGCCGTCTCAACTTCAAGAAAGGATGGAATAAATCCCTTTTGGCTGCCGGGGTGGATGTTGCCTCTTCCTTATTCGATGAGCACGATCCAGCCCCAAAACCAATTATGGATGAAGCACCTGCCCCAGCTGTCGAAGGTTTTAACCCTGCCTCCCTGTCAGTTCCTGCTAATTCCCTTCCTGTTCGGGAGGTAGAAGTTGTCCCTGCTAAGGGAGGTGCTCCTACTGCTACTGATAAGGGGAAGCAGCCATCTTCTTTTGAGAAACCCGAGGTCGCCAACCGATTTATCCTTAGGGTTCCTTTTGTATTTTTTTTTGTAATGTTCCTTTCTATTTTTTGCTGTACTCTGATCCTTTTAAGTATTAATGAAATGAGAAGGTTTCTTCCCTCAGTGTACTGATTCATTTTATCATTTAATGCTCTTTTATGGTCTGTAGTTGGTTGATGTAGATGACTATATACCATCCACTTCTCAATTGCGAAGAGTGCTTGGTCCTTATGTGAGTTCCGAAGTTCGTCATACCTTCATGAGAATTTACAAATTGCTGCGATTGAGGAACAAGTGTTTCATAGAGCAGACTGAGCTCATTATTAAACTGAAATACAAGCTGCAGGAGATGGAAGAGGTTGGATCTTCTGTTCAAGAGGAGGTGAATACTCTCAAAGCAATACTCCTCGATGCTACCGAGATTAACCAAGTTGGAGAAATCCTATAATAGGAAAATGAGTCTTTGAGGAGGGAAGTGTTGCTCCTCAGGGAGCACGCGCCGAGCACCGCGCCGAGCATTTTAAGGGGTTCCTCGTCATTGCGAGTTGGGGCAGGACCGAGTGATGTTCCTCCGATAATATGAGGCTCTACCCCATCGACTGTTCCACAAGCTGGTACTAATGCAAGAAGCTCAGCTAGGGAAATGGATGAGCTTCGTGAAGATGTTCATCAGGCTTACATTATTGTTGTTGGGCTTCAAAGGGATGTCACACGGCTAAGGCATCTGTTTAAGAGAGGACCTCGATGATTATGGGTTGATGGTTACATCCCAGGTTGGGTGGATACTCCAACGAGGATGACAAAGTTTGAAGAGATCACTTTTATCAGGGGATGATTGAGTTCCCTAAGGAAGCTACAAGTTCAAAGGAACTTAATACTCTGGTACCGTCATGAGATCTCCCCTTCCACTATAAGGCCTAATCCCTTCAGGAGGGATGATCAGTGGATCTCCATCGATGCCATCCCTCGGTAGATGTTGGAGTCAGATACGAATGAGGTCGAGGAGGAACTAGCTCCTCATCCGGACGATGGTTGAAGAGCACACGTTGCTGATTATCTTTTATAGAGGCCTCGACCTCATTAAGATTTTTCCAATTGTAACTCTGTACACATATGTAATGAAGCAATGTAGTATTGATGCTTTGGGTGGTTTCACTGATTATACATGGGTTGTTTATTTCTGTTGTGTCGAAGTAATATAAAATTTATTTTTTGGGCGAACTTGCCAACTAAACAAGTGTTCCATATTTCTTGCATCATTTATTCTTTGCTTAATAATCTCGAGTCTCTCTTGGCTGACTAGATTGGTAAGTTTGCATTGTCGAGTAAGTGTCCCTCAAGTCCAGTATGCTAATGGGATATCATTCTGCCTTACTTTACCTTTTAGGTAATGTCGTCACACTCCCTTAGGCCTAAGTGTGGCAATTGGCGAGGACACACCTGGTGTTGGATGTTCTATCTGATCAGGGTTTTGCTGAACAAACATTATTTGGCGACCAATTCACCTTGGCCGAATTGCCTAAGGATCTTCTGTAGGGCTTCATATATTGCCAGGGGCAATGCTAAGAGGTTGTTCGTGTTTCATAACGAAAACCTGAGGAGGGTGTCTTCCCTGCTATAGCGTGATGAGTAGTGTGCCTCTCACTGGCAAGGGTGTGCAAGTTATAAAGTTCATATATTAGTTAACTAACACCTCATAGAATGCAACTGCCAAACAACTTTTATTAATCATAAGCAAATGAGCTGCCAAAATCCGGTAACAAAGCGAAAAAAAAAACTATAAATAGAATTTCTTAATATTTCTGCATTCCATGCTCGGGCAATCTCTCTGCCCTCCGGAATTTCTAAGTGATAGGCTCCTTGTAGGTCATCTCTTGTTATCTTGAATGGTCCTTCCTAGTTTGACCCTAACTTTCCATCTTATGGTTTTACTGCGCTGCCAAGGAAATTCCTTAGGACATAGTCACCAACTTCGAATGCCCTTAGATTGACCTTCTTGTATAGTGTTTGGCGAGCTATTGCTGGTAGCTCGCTAATTTCACTAAGGCAAATTATTTGCGTTCGTCGGCTAGGTCGAGTTCAATGAGGAATGCTGCATCATTCTGGCCTTGGTCGACAAGGGTGGACCTCATAGTTGGTAGGCCTGCTTCTAATGGGATGACCGCTTGCATTATATATGATAATGAGAATGGGGTATCACCCGTTGCCCAACGTGGGGTAGTGCGGTGAGCCCAAAGAATATGTGGCAGTTCATTTATCCACGCACCTTTGGCTCTCTCTAATCATTTCTTTAACCCATTTATCACTGTTCTGTTGGAAGCTTCGGCTTGACCGTTGCTCTGAGGATACGCCACCGAGCTGAAGTAGTTCCTAATCCCGTGCTCATTGCAGAAACTTTGGAAAGGGCCACTTTCGAACTGTGTTTCGTTGTCAATGATGATGGTTCTGGGATTCCAAAATGGGTAATTATGTTTTTCTATATGAGTCTCTTCATAGCTGCATCTCGGATGTTTGCTAGTGTCTCTGCCTCGATCCATTTGGTGAACTAATCCGTTGTGACCAACAGATACTTACGGTTGCCCGAGGCAGTAGGAAGTGGTCCTATGATGTCCATTCCCTATTAGGTGAAGGGCCAGGGGCTGGTGAGTGATCTTAGGTCACTGGAAGGTTGGTGAACCATAGGGGCGTGTAGTTGGCATTTCTTGCACTTGCGAGCATACACTGCTGAATCTTTTTGCATATACGGCCACCAGTAGCCCTCCTTCATAGATCAAAAGGCTAGTGATCTTCCTCCAGCATGGCTCCCATAGATTACTTCATAGAGCTCATGTATAATCTTCTCGACATCCCCCAGGTGAACACATTGTAGGTATTGGTCATAGAACGATCTCTTATACAGCTTGCCTTTAGGAGATAAGTGAAGTGAGTAGCTTTGACTCTCATCTGATGAGCGGTCTTCCTATCACTTGGAAGTGAACCGTCCCTTAAATAGTTCCTTAAAGGGTCCATCCAACTGGATGCTAACTCAATCTGGAGCACATGTTCCCCGCTTAGCAGCTCATCGCTCTAGTTGATGCTCGAATGAGTGAGGAAGTCGATGGGGATCGTTCTTTTCAAGTCGAAATTAATTGCCGAACTCAAGGCTGCCAGGGAATCAGCATGGCTATTCTGTCCTCTGGGAAATTGCTGGAAATTGACTTCTTCAAATTTGTCCATTAGCCCCTGGGCTAAGGCGAGATAGGTTGTCATTCTTTTATCTCTTGCGTTTTAGTCCCCGCTTATCTGATTGGAGACTAATTATGAGTCACCGAACACCTGTAACTGCTTTTCTCCCAAAGTGTGTACTTTCTAGAGGCCGTCTATCAAAGCTTCATATTCCGCCTCATTGTTGGAGGCTTCAAATCCAAGCCTTATTCCTTATTCAAGGGTTGTACCTTCTGGAGTAACAAGCACAATGCCGACTCCTGCACCCTTTGAATTGGAGGCTCCATCAACAAATAATTTCAAAACTCCCTCTGTTGCGTGGTTTTCTCCTTGCTTCACGGGTTAAATTTGGTCTAGAGGATGCTCACCGGTGAATTCAGCTATGAAATCAGCAAGGACTTGTCCCTTGATTGCATTCCTTGGTTAAAATTGGATGTCAAATCGCCCAAGCTCAACTGACCATTTAGTCAATCTACCCGACAGATCCTCTTTCCTCAGGATTGCTTTAAGGGGTTGTGATATAAGAACAATGATGGTGTGATCTTCAAAATAGTGCTTCAACTTCCTTGAAGCTACTACAAGCGCAAAGGCGATCTTCTCTAGTGGTAGGTACCGCTGTTCAACCTCTAATAGAGTCTTGCTTGTGTAATAAACAGGGTGTTGAATTCATGCTCTCTCGCATACCAGCGCCGAACTCACGGCGTGGTTGAAATGGCGAGGTATAAGTAGAAGGAATCTCTTTCTTGAGGTATGACGAGTAGGGGTGGTGAGATAAGGTAGTCCTTGAGCTCATTCAATGCTTGTGAGCAATCTTGATTCCATTCTGCTGTCTTATTTCCATTCAAGAGCTAGAATAATGGTTTACATTTCTCGGAGGACTTCGAGATGAAAAGGTTCAAGGCAGCAAGCATGCTGGTGAGCTTCTATACATATCGTATTATACGAGGGGGCTGTACTCTATTGATTGCATCGATCTGGTCCGGGTTAGCCTCGATGCCTCTCTTACTGACCAAGTATCCAAGAAATTTTCCTGACTGGACATGGAAAGAACACATGCTCGCGTTGAGCTTCATTCGATATTTCCCAAGGATCTCAAAGGTTCTCGATAGGTCTCAGAGGTGGTCTTCTTTGCTTCTGCTCTTGACGAGCATATCGTTGATGTAGACCTCCATGGTGTCTCCCATTTGGTCTTCGATCATCTTGGTGACCAGCCGCTGGTAGGTTGCCTCTGCGTTTTTGTGCCCAAAGGGCATGACTTTGTAACAATATAATCCTATTGTGGTGATGAATGTTGTCTTGTCCTGGTCTGGTGCATACATAGGGATCTGATGATACCCCGAATATGCATCCAGAAAACTCATTCATTCGTGAGCTTCGGTGGCATCCACCAATTGGTTAATTTTAGGGAGGGGGAAATTGTCCTTAGGGCAAGCCCTGTTAAGTTCAGTGAAGTCGATGAAGACTCTCCATTTCCCGTTATTCTTTGGAACTACTACTGGGTTGGATAACCATTTGGGGAATTAGACCTCCCGTATGGATCCTGCATCCAGTAATTTTTCTACTTCTTTCTCTAAGGCTTTTGCCTTCTCGGGCGCAGTTCACTGTGCCTTTTGGGTGATACGTTTGAAAGTGGGATCGATATGGAACCGATGACAAACCACACTAGAATCAATTCCAGGCAGCTCGTATGGTTCCCATGCAAAAATGTTTACATTGCTTCTCAATAAAATCGTCAATTCCTTATTTTTCATGATCTATGAGGGAAGCTCCAATCAAAAATACCCTGTCCTTTTCGCTATCACCAGCTGTAACTTCCACTAGGTTTTCCACGACCCACTCAGAGGAGAGGAGTCTGGTCTCCTCCACTTCGGGTCTTCTATACTTTAACTGCTATTTTGAAGGTATCAGACCTTCATGTTGCTCGACCTGCTCATTGGGCTTCTCGACCTTCTTCTCTAGTCTAGGTTGGTTGGCTACTATAAAGCACCTTCTTGCCATCGCTTGATCGCCATGGATCTCTATTACTCCTCGCTCGGTCACCTACTTTAGTTTCTAATGGTAGGTCGAGGGGACTTCCTTCATCGCATATAGCCATCCTGTCCTGAGGATGGCTTGGTACGACGAGTCTATGTCGACTACCAAAAACTCAATCATCTTAGAGATACTTCCTACCCTTATGGGTAGCACAATCTTCCCCAATAGGATAGTCATTTTTCCAGCGAAGCCAACTAGAGGGACAGTGACCTCCTTTTGGTCGGTGATGCTTAACTTCAATTTCGTGAACAGATCGAGATACATTACTTCGAATGAACTTTCTTGGTCGACGACTAACTTGTCGATGTCATAGTTGGCAATCCTGAGAATAATGATCAAGACACCATGGTGTGGGGTTCTTGCTCCCACCAGATCTTCATCCTTGAACACGATATATTTGCTATAGTCGACGTCATCTGCTCATTGATGTTTTCCTGATTGGGTCTTTACCGGATCGATCTGGAAAGCTTCCATCATTGCTTTAAGCTTTTTTACCTCCATCCGAGCTAAATTCCCCTGAATCTTCTTCACATCAGATGCCCCATGAATTACTGTGAATTCATGGACAATATTATCCTTGAGTACATTTTCAGGCCTTACTTCTCCATTAACAGCGACTTTCTCTGCCTTTTTTTCAACAAATTCATTCAGATGCCCGGACTGGGCCAGCTCTTCGAGGTGGGACTTAAGAGCTTTACAATGCTCAGTCCTATGTCCTCCCTCTTTATGAAAAGAGCATCTCAACGCGTTGTTTCTATTTTAGGGATCTCCTCCCATATTTTTGGGCCACTTAATAAATGGCTCGTCTTTGATTTTTGAGAGAATCTTATAAATCGGTTCTCTGAAGACAGTGTGAACTGCCTGGAATTCTTTTGCCACATCGTTCCTGCCTCCGTGCTTGGAGCCATTCTTACCCCCATTCTTTCCTCCTTTCTTTTGGTTCTCATATTTTTCATTGTCTTTGGCAGTGAGCTTAGTTCGACCGTTCTCCCCTATGCTGAGGCGGGTCACATCCTCCACCTTGGCGTATTTCTCGATGCGAGACATCAGGTTATCCATGGTCGTGACCTCTTTCTTTGTCAGGGACTGGTACAAAAGGGAAGAGTTGGGTAGCCCAATTTTGAAGGAGGCCACTGCTACCTGCTCCGAGCAGTCTTTGACCTCATTGAATAACTCCTAGTACCTCTTCGCGTAGTCTCGAAGGGTCTCTTGAGATGTCTTCTTCATTGTTAGCAAAGCATCCATCCTTTTCAGATGGGAGCTACTAGTAATGAAGCGGGCCGTAAAAAGCTCGACTAGAGACTCAAAGCTCCTGATAGACCTGTGAGAGAGCCTTTCAAACCATTTATGTGCCACATCATGCAGGCTCAAGGGAAAAATTCAGCACATGAGCGCATCTCGGTGGTTCCAGAGGGTCATGGCTTGCCTGTACTTCCTAACGTGATCAATGGGATCAGTTTTTCCATTATAAATATTTAATCATGGAATAGAAAATGTCTTGGGGGCTTCTTCTTCCTCTATTTCCCTCGATAAATGGGATTTCATTTGGGTCTTGAGAATTCGTCTAGCAAGCTCCCTAGTCGATCTTGCGTCGCGATGTGCTGGGTGTTGGTCCATCTCTCTCCGGACAAAATTTCGTATGTTCTCATTGCTGTGAACTGGGCTACTGTAACGACGAGCCGATCGCTGGTGCTTGAGTGAGTCGTTGCTTGACTCGTGTTTCTCACTCTTTTGGGATCCACGCTTAGGGCTCCTTCCTCAGCTACGAGACTTGATCGCCTGAGGGCTAGGAGTGCGATATGGATGTCGCCTAGTTTTGCGATGGAGTTATTTTTCCATCCTCTCTAATTTCCTTTTGAGGCGAGCATTCTTAGCCTCCTGCTTGCTAGAGGACTCCCCTTACTCTTGTAGCCTTCCCTCATAGGCATCAATCAGCCTAGAGATTTGTGTAGACCTCGCTGGTCCTTGCTTTCCTCTCAGGCTAGCCCCTCCGATCGAGCCCTCTGATCTGAATGCTGAACTTCAGATCTGATCCTGCGAGGAGCAGGTTGTTCTTGGATATCTCCTTCCTGAGGAGCATTAATGCTATGACCAGACATTTCGAACTTCTTTCTTGGTGTGGGATTTCTCAGGGAAGAAAAACGTTCCCACAGACGGTGTCAATTGTGGTGATAATTATATTCAACACAAATAAATGAGAGAAGCGCAATAACCAAGGAAAATAAAGAAGATAAAATGCCAAGCACACAACACAATATGTACGTGGTTTAGTAAGAATGCCTACGTCCACGGTGGTGCAGTCAGTATTATTTCTATATACTCCGGGGAGCGTTTATAGAGAATACAGTGCGTGTCCTTTGCCCAAGACTTAGGGTTTATTATACACATGTCTATCCTCGGGGAGTGGGGGTGTTGGACTCCCCCACGTTTACCATCTTCTCCTGGAACATCTCTACATGAGAACATGGGAGGAAACTAAGTCATAATTCTTTTTGTTTAAGGCGAGGGGTCCGGATTTCGGGCCGTTTTCATTAGGCTACTCGTTCGGGCCCATAATGGTAAATTCGGGTACCCACAATTATTAATTTGGGAGTGTTGGAGTATCGTGAGAGTTCAAGATTCTGCATAGTTGCGGGTGACAGAATCTGATCGTTGAATCCTGGGAGGTGTTTGTTCAAGAGGCTGACACCATCACATTTAGGACTTTGTGTCAAACACAAACCTCGATCGATGAGTTCTTCCAATTTTATCTATCTGAATTTTTCCAATTTTTGAGTTTTTAAATCAATCCGAGTTAATTGTTAAATCAAATTTCTTTTCAGCGTTTTAATAAGTTGTTGAGGATCTCTATTCATTTGTTTTGATCGGTTATGGGAAACAAGTCAGATGTTGTATTGAACAATGTGCTAAAAATATATCTAAACTAAATTAATCTCGAGATGCATATGGTAAGATAATTAGTAATTTAGATAAATGAAGTTAGTCCCCTGTTTGTTTACCCAAAAATATAAGCCATAAAAAGTTGTGAAAATTTTTCCTTTTCGCTAACCCAATTGAGCCTAATAAAATTTTTCCAATTTCGTTTGTAACCTGAAAAACCCAATTAACCCAGAATTGTGAAAGTTGGAAATATCATTAATAAAGTCCAAAAAGTGCATAAAAAGGGGCAAGAAGAAAATTGAATAATGCTCAAAAAAAATAGTAAGGAATAAAAAAATGCGAAATTAGAAAAAATAGAAAATGAAGAGAAAGTGAGCAAAATCTCGAAAAAACACAAATGGAAATCATAAAAAAAATCGAATTCTGAAGTTCCCAATCATTCCCATATTACCCATTAGACCTTATAACCCGATAAAGTCCTAGCTGAGTCCGAATTTAGAAATTAATTACCGGGTGGAGAGATAAGAAATGAAAAGATAATAAACGAGACTAAAATGGTGTGACTCAGAGATGTTGTTTCCCATTTCCTAGTAACTGTATTCCGATGAAGAGATCTTTTCAGCCATAAAATTTTGTCATTCAATTATGTGTGCGTGATTTTTTATCCATTACATTTACTCATTATATCACGCATACCGAGAGAAAATAGCCGTAATCCGAGTGATTCGTTTATGTGAGCATCCGTGAGATTTTGAAATCAAAGCAAATTTTGAAAAGTAACGTAATGATAAATCGGTGGAAATTTGAGGTTAATTTTTTCCTTTGCACAAACACATGAAAATTTGAGATTTATTGTAATACCCCGTATTTTTATGACTCTTAAATTTGGGGATTTATTAAATTAAATTGTGATATAATTTAATATTAATCCGGAAATCATATTAAATATTTACTAGCGTGATGTGAGTTAATAATTACTGGGAATTTGTTGATTATTACTAAATGGATCAAATAATATGTATGATCGAATTTATTAAATTATCATGAGTATATAATTTGATAATTGTGTAAATTAAATCGGGACGCGCCTGTGTCGTGTCGGGATTAAATTATTATTATTAAGAGTGAATAAATTATAAGTCGCTCGTATGGTCATTTCGAGTGTGCCAATGTGTCTTCAAGGGTCGAGATACTCAAAATAATGTACCCATGGATTTAGGTTAGGTCTTGGGGCATTTTTAAGTCCAATTGACATCCCGGGAGGGTGTTTTAGACATTTTACATTTTTGGGTAATTAAACCCACGAAATTCCTAAGGATAAATCAACCTTTAGGAGTTTCCTTCTAGGGTTAACAAAAACAAAAACAAAGAACGACCAAGCACTCGATCGTTTACATCGCCACCACCACCAAAGCGTAGATCGCGCGACAAGGAATGCAACCATACCACTTTCGTCCACAATTTAGAAACCCAAATTATAGGCAAGTATCTATCTTGCTTTATTGTAGTTAATGTTTCAATCATGTTAGACTAGGCTTGTTTAGAAAATGTTTCATGGAAGAAAATTATATTTTTGGAGATTTCAAATCATATGTGTAGAGGAAGTAGACGTATTCTGGACATCTAAATCACATGTAGAGGATAAGCCATGAATTTGTATGGTATTAGAAGTAATAAATATGGGAAAGAATTAAAAGAATGGAAACTAAAGGAAAATTACGGTTCTTGTAGTTTATATGAATTTTACCCCATTAAATCATGATACTTGATGAATTCAGACATATTTTACGTAGGAAATATTGATGTTAGGTATATGATACTTGTAATATTGTTAATTGGGAGTTTGGGAATCGTTAATGGATATTTGGTCAAATTTGTAGAGGTAAACCTGTAACATATGAATTAAACATGTTTCTAAAAGATATGAATTAAACATGATCTCAAAACATATGAATTAAACATGTTTCTAAAAGATAACAAAGAGAAAGATAAGGGAGTAGCTCTAAAAGTTAAAAAGGGAGAAATGTTCGAATCGAATGAGTTTGATACGGATCCTGATGATATGGACTTATTTTCTAAAAAAATTATAATTTTATCAACTTTATAAAGCAAAACTCAAAATTTGAAAAACCAAAATTTGAGAAAAATAAAAACAAGGCTAGTAAACGTTTTAATAATCGGGATTAAAAGATCTTTAAATATGGAAAATCTAAAGGAGTTAACTGTAAAAAGGATGATTCACATAGTTTTTGAGTGTGAAGGATGAGGTCATAGAGTGTATGAGTTCCCCAAAAATCTTAAGAGACAAGGTAAGGATAAAACCGTTTGTAATTCGACTCTTAGCGATAGTTAGAATGAGTTTGAGGACTCCAATGATTCAATTCCTTGAGGAAATAACTTCACCTTTTTTATAGCAAGTCATTATAGCTCTCCAAGTGAGACACATCCTAGTGTTGACTTTTTTGAGCTTGATTTTGAGGTTGTAGCCACTCACTCACAAGGTAGTGATGAAAAAGAAGTGAGAGTGATGCTGATGAAAGTGAATTGCAATCTGCCAATTCTGAGTTATACACCGAGTCTATGCATACTCAAAACATAAATAAAAGGTTAATTTTTTTAGATGTTTTCATTAGAAGACGATTTGAAAATCCTGAAGGAGAAGGAGAATTTAGTTAGTTAACTCCAGATGATTAAGATTTTTCTCTCTGAAAAGCTTATTTTGGCGGGTAAAGAAAAATGTGAGTTAACTGACTCTCTAGCTCATGTTAACAAAGATCTACTTAAATACTTTGAGATTAGAAAAACACATGAGGAAAAAAATGTCAACCTTGAGAAAGATCTTGAAGTCTTTCGAGAAGTCAAAGTCACACTTGAGGAAAATTGCAGAAGAATGATGAACTTATTTCTTGGTCCAGTGAAAATGTAGAAGTAAATATGCTCAACAAGGATTCCAATTTGAGAGTGAGCAATAAATTTTAAACCAATTTTATCTTTGTATCCTAAACATGCATCTATGTGATAAAATAGATAAATCAAACCAAGCAATCAATAAAGGTAAGGTTTCGAGAAAAATATCCACAGGGAAAAACCTTTTATTAACTTTAGAAATGTAAAAGATAATCGACTTACACACTACATGAAAACCTCCATAAGTATAACATAATAATCTTTGAAAATATCTAGTGAACAACTATGATCTTTGCAAGAATCACAAGACTACAATCCTTCGTCAGTCTCAGCCTTCGTCTTCAGCAGTGAGTACCATAAGGTATCACAAGTCATCCATGGATATGACTTATCCACAAAAGTGTATGAAAATATACAAAACATTATAGGGTTTAAATGAATTCACAAAATTAAATATTTAGGATCTTTGTTAGTGTATTAAATGGTGTTTTTGCAACACAAAAAGTGAAGAACTTTTGCCAACGTTATGCAGAGATAAATCTAGTAAAAGTTTTAAATGTTTTGAACACAAAACAAGTATTTATAGGACTTCACAAAATTCAAGGCGGTGCAATCATTCCAACAAAAGTTACATGTCATTCTAATGAGACGTTGATCTTGTTTGAACGAGATAGGTCTCATTTGTAATGACCTTAAAAAATCTT
This sequence comes from Sambucus nigra, assembly GCA_949130495.1. Lineage (NCBI taxonomy): Eukaryota > Viridiplantae > Streptophyta > Magnoliopsida > Dipsacales > Adoxaceae > Sambucus > Sambucus nigra. Next base: position 346,775,609 of record OX422215.1, read on the forward strand.
AGGCAATAAGCCCTCATTTGAAAAACATAAAGAACAACCTTGCAATAACATGCGAAATCGTTTGAATGAGACGCCAATCTCGTTTGAACGAGAGTTAAAAATAAGATTATTTTTTATTTCGAAAATAAAAAGACCTGTTCATTCTTTGGTAAAAAATTAACATCCCAAATTTAAATTATGTAAATTAATTTAAACTCTAAATTGTTTTATACCTTTATGGGATGTTCGGAAGTCTTGAAACTTGGGGATGCTCAAGTTAAATTCATCTTTACGGTGCATAATGATTGATAATGGGATACGTCAAACTAGCCTAAAGCTATGCTATGAAAAATGTTAGAAAAATTATTCTTACATCCAGTTTTAGGTTATAAGGAGAGAGGATATCAAGAGAGAAATGGTATAGGATAAGAAGAAGGCGAGTCGTCCAATGTTAAATTCAAAGCCTTAGATAAATTTGTTACCAAAAGAAGCCCTCCTAAACGTACCCCACCTAAGATAAATATACCTAAGAAACCTATGAAAGTGACTCCAAATCAACCCTAAGTTTGAAGTTTTTGTTACAAAAGGGGTCATCTTAGAGATTTTTGTAACAAGCTTAGGAAGAATTCTAATCTCAATACTCTTAGGCCACACTATATCTCCATATCTACCCTTAAAAACTAACTTCAGTATCTAGTCAATACATCCAAAGGATTAATGGAAGAGTTTCTAGGGTTTTCTATGCCCCAAGAAAACAATTCCAACCTAAAGACTAGAATGAATAAAGGAAATAAAACAACTAAAGCTTGGGTTGCAAAAGAAAAGACCAAGAAGGCTTTTATTATTCATGTCGGTCTTAAGGATAAAACACCTCCCAATGGTATTTTGATAGTGAATGCTTCAGGCATATGACAGGTTATAAATCCCTTTTTACCTCTTCTAAGGATCATAACGATTGTAAAGTCACCTTTGGCGATAAAAGTAAATATCGAATTATGGGTAGAGTCACTATTGAAGTGTCTTGTTTTCTAAGACTATAAAATGTTCTTTATATTCATAGACTAAGAGAGCATTTGATAAGCATTATCCAATTATGCCACAAAAACCTAGCAGTTAAGTTTAGCTAAATAGAGTGAACGGTATATGATAAATCAGATGAGGTTATTCAAAAGGTGTGAGGACTACTGACAATTGTTATGGAATCATTACAAAGTTATCTTTCATTTGCATTAGTGGCAAGGTCTCATCTGCCAATCGTTTTTTCATCAACGTATAGGTAATGTAAACTTTAGAGTTCTTGATCATCTAGTAAAGAGAGACCTAGTTAGAGGCTTTCCATCCTTTGGAAAACAAATCTCCTCAATTTGTGGCCCTTGTCAACTTCGAAAATAAAAGAAGAGTCCTCATATGAAGTTCAAATCTATAACACCTCTCATGTTTTAGAATGAATTCACGTAGACCTTATGGGTCCCACTCGTATTGAGAGTATAGGAGGAAAGAGAGATATCCTAGTAATGGTAGATGAATTTTCAAATTATTTAATAGTTATATTTGTTAGGGAAAAGTCCAATGCTATTGAGCTTCTAATAGTTAAATGTCGAGTTCTTCAAAATCCACATGGTGTCACCATTAACCGGTTTAGAAGTGATAATGGAACTGCATTTAAGGAATCCGTTGTGAATGTTTTTTACGATGAAGTTTGAATTAAGCATGAGTTTTTAGTTGTTCGAATGTCTCAAAAAATGGTATAGTAGAGAGGAAAAATCGAACATTTCGAGAAATGGTGAGATCGATGTTTTCAGGTAGGAAAGTGCCCCATAGGTTTTGTGTGGAAGGAGTAAACACTGCATGTCATACGGTGAAAAGGGTATACATAGGTCCCCACAGTAATAAAACTCCTTATGAATTGTGCACATGTAAAAAACCCAGCCTAGCCTATTTTCGAGTCTTTAGGAGTCCTTGTTACATCCTTACGGCCAAATAACTCATAGTTAAATTCGACTCGGGGTGTGATGGAGGTATATTTCTATAATACTCACCAAATAGTAGATCTTATAGGGTTTATAACTTTAATAGATCTAAAATTATGGAATTAATAAATGTTACAATAAAGGATGATGCTCCAACAACATTTATTGATATTGCTAATGATTTGTCGCTTCAGAGTGATCCACCCCATGATGTCCATCATAATGAGTCTGAAAATGACTTGGTGGACCAATTTCTTAAGAAAAGGTATCCAGTACATTGGGTTTGTAAAAGTCATGACCCTTCTAAACTTATTGGGAATCCCGAATTAGGTGTCAAGACTAGGGCACAACTAGAAAATGATCATTGGATAAATGCATTACAAGAAGAGTTGCTTCAATTTAAACAGAATGATGTTTGGGAGTTAGTGCCATGACCTAGTGATACTAATGTCATTGGTACCAAATAAATTTTCAAAAATAAAATGGATGAAAATGGCGTCATTGTTCGTAATAGATCTAGGTTAGTTCCCCAAGGACATACATAAATAGAGGATGTTGACTTTGATGAGACGCTAGCTCATGTTGCTAGGTTAGATTCTATTTGACTTTTAATAGCCATATCATGTCATCTTAAGTTCAATCTTTAATAAATGGATGTTAGTGGTGCCTTCCTAAATGACATTCTTTAGGACAAAATCTATGTGGAACAATCAAAAGGGTTTGAAGATCCTAAGTACCCTAATCACGTCTTTTACTTGAAGAAATCTCTATATGGTTTTAAGCAAGAACCCCATGCTTGATATGAGAGGCTTAATTCCTAAGTGTATGTCTTCATTACCAAAGAAAAGGTTATCTTAGTTACCAAAGTGTATGTCACATGTGGTTTGACGCAAGCACCCCTGAAGAAAGGATTATCTTAGTTACTGAAGTGTATGTCGATGAAGTGTGGTTTCAAGCAAGAACCTCTAAAGAAAGGGTTTGAAGTAAGCACCCATGAAGAAAGGGTTATCTTAGTCATATGTGGTTTGAAGAAAGAACCCCTGAAGAAAGGGTTATCTTAGTTACCGAAGTGTATGTCGATGACATAGTTTTCGTATCCACGTGTGATAAACATGATCAACTCATCACAAAAAGAAATTCAAAGTGAGTTTGAGACGAGTATGGTCGGCTAGCTCACATACATCCTAGGTATTCAAGTGTGTCAACTCGATAGCGGTATATTTTTGTCCCAATCTAAGTATGCAAAAGACCTTATGAAGAAATTTATTCTAGACTCCGCTAAGAATGAATGTACTCCCATGAGTTCATCCGTTAAGCATAGTAAGGACATGAAAGGAAATTATGTTGAGAACATTCTTTTTAGGAGTATGATAGGTAGTTTACTTTACTTAACCTCTAGTCGTCCAAATATTTCCTATAGTGAAGGAGTTTTTGTTGTTATCAAGCCACTCCAAAAGAGTCCCACTTACATGTCAGTAAACATATTATCAAATCTGTTGATAGGACCCTATCATTTAGAATATGGTAGTCTTTCGACAATAATGATTGCCTATCGACGTATTTGGATGTCGATTGGATAGGAGACATTGATGGTTGTAAGATCACCTTAAGCGGTTGTTCATAGTTTGGTAATTCACTTATCTCATGGATGAGCAAGAAACAAAATTTATTTCTTTGTCCACGATGAAGGCCTAATACATAGCCATCGTGAGTTATTGCACTCAACTCATTTGGATGAAGTAAATGTTAGAGGATTATAGTTTTTAATAAGGCACAGTGACTATTTATTGTGATAATATGAGTACAATCCATATTTCTCGAAATCCCATCTAACATTCTAGATTAAAGCACATTAAGATTAGACAACCCTTTATTCGAGAGTTAGTTGTAGATAAATTCATTTCCTTGAGCTTTGTGCGCAATGATCGGTAATTGGAAGACATATTTACCAAACCTCTAGTTGACCTTAGGTTCTAAAACCTTATTAAATACAATGGAGTTTTCTCTATTGATTGAGTTAAGAAGCATATATCTTGTTTAGGTTGAGCCTCAGTTCTATCTCTTTCTTATGAACTAAATTATATTTCTGTGCATATATTTTTCAAAAATTTCAAAAATATTTTAATTTATTTGTGTATAAAGGATTTCATAAAACTCTTATCCATATAGGTTATGTGTGTGAGATTTTTGGATCACTATTTCATTCCATGTCCATGTGGCTTTCGATGAGTAACTAGTCCGAATTTTGTCTCACTTGTACACTTTTGATACTCTTTTATGATATATTCTTCTATGATTGCCTCATATCATTGCCTTTCATGCACACACCTATCACATTATCTTAAAGATGTCGACGTCACTTTACATACACTATGTGAAGTAAGGTGTTGTCTTATCAATTTTATCGCTTAAAGTTACAAGAAATATACATTACAATGGTGCATGTAATAACTTTTTCTCGGATTCAAAAAATATAAAAACATTTATCCGGTAAAGTTTTGTTTAACAATGGAATTGGGCTATGAAAGACATGTTGTCTTTGCATTAATAGCAACATTTTCAAAAAAGAAAAAACCCTAAATTAATTCATGCTATAAAAAAATTTAAAAATCCAAGGCCAATGTATAGTATGCAAAAATACTGTTCATATGTTTTTCTGGGAGACATCGGTTGAAGATCAATGGGCATTCACAATAAATCATTATATTTCTTTATTAAGGTAACGCTCTTGGACAGAGAATCATCAATCTTCTGGGCATTTTTTTCCCGCTAGTTTCCAATTACATTCCTCTTATTTGCCACAAGCTAAATGTGAGTGTAAATTGAGTATATATGTTGTTTGGCATTTTGCACTCGTGCATTGTCTTAGGCGATGATCTCACTCGCATTTTCCACACCCACTCATTATATTCCCCACGATCTGAGTATCGTTACACTACTTAGGACAATTAAAAATCAAAATTTTATGGGTTTATAACATTGTTAGGCCTTTTTTATCTTTATTTTAACCAAAAAATCGATTTATTTGTGTTTTAAATGTATGAAATCTTGTTCGATTTTTTGTTCAAATCAGATTCTAATGACCTTGTGCCTTAGAAATCCATGAAATATCATTTGATCTCTCATTTGTATGTCGTGCTAACGACATCGTTTGAACGAGATTCCCGAAATTGTTAGAACTACTGGGTTTTTGATAGGTCAGTTGGCTTAAATTTTTTGTAGCCATTTCATATTTCATTTCCCTCTTTCTCTCTTCTCCATAATAGTTTCCCTTCCTTATTTCTATCAAACCCTCAACTCCATTTCACCACCACTCTCCATATTCTCATCCCTTCATCTCCATATTGACCCACACAAATACTTCAACCCCCTAGAGTTATTTTCCATATCTCATGGAATTGGTGTGGATTTCTAAATATTTATTTTTTAGGTAATATTTGTTATCCCTTCTCTAGTATATTTTGATATTTCGGTTGAGTACTTATGTTTTATGCCATTTTTTTAACATGCAACAGTTTAATGGTGTTTATTTCTCACAATTGACCTATTTCACATGAACTCAACATTTTTATTTGGGGCTATGACTATATTATATATATCTTTTCATAAAATTTTTTCCATAAAAATATTTGTGTTTGCCCAGGTTAAATGACATATCATGAAGTTTTGACATTTTTTTGGGGAAAAATTTTATATTGTAAAAAATTCATGAAATTTCATTTAATTTATTTTATTAGTTTTATCTTCTCTTATTTGTGATATTCTAATGGAGGATGGGATTTCTTTTTCTTGTTGTTAGATTTTAGTGTTGTGGTGGTTTGGATGGTCAATTTTTGGGTAGGTTATAGTAAGCCATTCCATTTCTCCCATGGCTAAAACTCATCATCCTAGGCATGCCGCCCCTTAAAATGATGAACGTTCTTTCGATGAAGACATTGCCATCCCAAATCTTCATTTGCGTTGGGGTACGTATGCACATCACACACTTTTTCATACCCTTTGTTTCCCTACTAGGTATATTGTTAGGGAAAATGTAATAAATCTAGTTTCTTTTTTCAGGAGCCATAGTTCTCACTTGGCTAGTCACCCGTGGATGGAATCCCATGTTTAGTCTTCGCAATCCTTACTACCCCAACCTTATTAGAGAATTTTTCATTTCTATTCTCATAGCGAAGAGACGTCTTTCTTTAGGGTACGTGGTAGGGAGGTTGTTATCACTGCTGACTCCATAGCTTGCCTTGCCGGCTTACGCTGAGTAACCAATGTTACTTTCCCTTAGCCAAAAGACGATATACCTTCTTATGATCTTATTTTGGATACCCATTTTCAGACGATTCAACTGAGTTCTACCATCTTGTATCATCGGAATCTCAAGTCTGACTTTTTGATCCTTAATTGGATCGTTTGTGCTTGTCTCTTACCATGTACAATCTATACTCAGATTTCACCAAACCATGTGAATCTAATGTATGCAAACAGTGTTGGGAGTTCTATTCATCTTCCCAATTTTATTTATGGAGTTATTAGATCCGTGCATATATTATCTTTGCATTTGTTCGACAGGCTTTACCTTTTGCGATTCTAGTCACTCATCACTTTTTGGATCTAGGTTGCCCTCTTCATCCTTCGGAATTACCCTCAACCCGATATGAGACAGTAGATGGTTAATCTATAGGCCGGGCTTGTGGTTATCTTACTAAAGATACACATCTCCCCATTGCATCTCTCTAAGAGTCATCCCATTTTGCCGACTCATCTACTCCCTCTATGTCTTGTTCCTCTAACTCTCTCCATCATCCACCCTTAGAGTCATAGGAGATTAGGTTAATGCGTTTACAAGTAGATCAGATGAAGGAGAAGCGGCATCAGCACTGTGGTATGATTCAAGAGTTTTTTGCCTCCTAGCAGAGGGATAGGCAGCTATCCGAGGAGGCCTAGGACTGTATAGCAGAAGGTGAGGCACGTAGAGACTCCCTCTTAACATTGGATTTTTAGGGGCTCCATCATGTTGAGATGAAATGTGATGATGGTTCTTCAGGTACCGGGTCCATTCTTGGCGATGACACTCCAGATGATGCTCCTAATGATCTAGTATAATGATCTCTATTTTAGGCAACTATTTTCTTTAGGGTACTTGTGGTAGAGAGCTTTCTTTTTCATTTATTTCTACTATCATATGTACCGGATATTGGTTTCCATTTCCCATTCTTTTTTTTAGATTTGGATATTGTTTCATCTTTTGGGATACTATTATGGTTCAATATTAATAATCTCTTCCTTTATTTTATCATATATCATTGTTATGGATGATGTTCATTTCATTGTATGGATATTTTTTATGGGGGATAAACATCTATTAATAGTGTCCATGTGGTTTGCACACTAGTCATGTTGAAGACCCGCGTATACTCCAACAATATAAGGACGACTAAAAGTCGTTGATAAATTAAAAAACTAAGAACCATTATTTGATGTAACTTAAACTCGACAGGGAGAGGACTTATCCATTTGTAACCCCTAACTCTATATAAAGAGGACTCCCCCCATTGTGAAATGGGGCTCGGAGGTTAGAGAAAAACTCTCATGTAAATTCTATCATTATTATAGTGAATCACCATTGAAGCCCCGTGGACGTAGGCCATTGTAATAACAATTTTTCTCGCATTTTTCATAGCTTAGTTTTCGGCTAGTTTGTCATATCCCATTACAAATCGTCACGCACCATCATAACGAATCGGATGCAAGAATATCCAAGTTTGAAGACCTCCTAACATCCCGGTGAGGGATAAAATGATTTAGAGTTTGGATTAATTTACGGATTTATATTTTGGGATGTTTATTTTTTTGAAAAATGAGTTGGAACGTTTTTATTTTTGGGAAAGAATTTTTTTTATGATAAATGTCATTTTAGTCGTTCAAACAACAATGCAATGTCCTTCAAACAACATTGGCATGTTGTTACATACCTCGTTTCAAGACCAAGATATCATATGGCTCAAACGAGAGCGTATTATTTTGTTTTTTAAGGGTCGTTTGATAGGGTCATTGGAATCCACTTCAAACGAGATATCCATCTCATTCCAACAACCTTAGGATATCGTTCGATTGATGTGTAACCTTAAGTTTTGTATAAATACCTATTTCATGTTCAAAAAATTTAAGACTTTCTCCAAGATTCGTTTATGAATAATTTTCGCGAATGTTCTTCACTTTTTGTGTTGAAAAACACTTGTTGAACTCACAACTAAACATCCTTGAATATTGTTCTTACGAATTGTTTAAAACCTAGAATATTTTGTATCTTTTCATACACCTATTGTGGGGAGGATCTCAATTTCTAACGTGTGATACCTGCAGGGATTTGCGAAGATTAGCTCATTATGCTTGTGTCGATTATGGAGTAGTCTGTAAGTCGAATGTCTTGTAAATTTCTAAGTGAATAAAATTTTTACACCCCAAAGTTTTTTCCCCCTAAAACATGGCCTTTGTTGATTGATTGGTTTTATTTATCTATTTTATCATGATAGATTCATGCTTAGGATAAAAAGATAAAATCTATTTTAAATTTGCTTCCGCATTTATAAGTGAAATAAGAGCACTGAGTATTTCTACCCCAGCAAATTGGTATCAGAGCTTCCCTACGTTTACGAATTGGTATCAAAGCAGGTTGGTCCAAGTTATCGAGTTATCCATAGATTTTAAAAAGGTTTTGGGTATTTTATTTTTCTCTCGATGGATTCTCATAGTTTCGACAACTTAAATCGTTTTAATTTTAAGTTTTCTCAAAGAATTGAAATTATTGAAAAAGAAAATTCTTGTTTTGAACCTGTTTTGGAACTTTTGCAAACTATTCAAAATCAAAGAGATTTATTTTAAAAAATACTTGTGGACATGGATCGTGATTTTAGAAAATTATATTTGTCCAAGAAATAGGGTGACGAAAGTGTTTGTTTTTTAGAGAAAGAATTAGAGGACTTTAAAAGATTTAGGGTTAATGTTTATGCCATTGAGGATAGTGAGTTAATGAATGATTTTAAGTCACATGATAAGACTCTTGGGGATAAGTTTTCTTTCATTACTGTGGAGAGAGATAACTTTGTAGGAATGATTGAAAATATGAAGAAGGATACCCTAAAATTGGATGAGTCTAAAATTTTGAAGATAAAAGATGATTTAAAAGACTTGAGTAGGTTGAGTAGTGATGGTAATATCTCCCTGGTTTCTAATGCGTTAAGTTTTAAAGCAGAAATCATTGTGTATTTTAGAGGGTCAACCAAAATCAAGGACATTTCAAAAGATCAACCCATATCTAACATTATTCCAATTTACACATGTTCAGATTATGGTAGGAAGGGTTACCTTAGACATTTTTGTTTTGATCTTTGAAGAGGTCCTAGGAAATTTAAAGATAGTGTTTCCTCGCTTCCGATAATGCCTCGAGTTTGGTATACACCGGTTTGGGTTAGGAAATCTATTTTGGAGATGCTAAATGTTAGGTTGGTTAATTCTCACATTGTTTCACGTGATGCTTCAGATGATATATTTTATGGATGATTTCTTGCATGATTTTGTTTTTCATACACTTGTTTGTGCTTCATGATATATGTTTTCTAGTTTTATGATGTCTGTATCTCTTTGTGTCACATTTTTCTTCTATCGAGTCATATTTGAAAAATACAAAAAGATTTTATTTTGATATAATTTTTGAAAAATACAAAAAGATTTTTGGTTTTTATGTATTTTAGTTTTACATTGATGGAATGGCATATTGGTTTTTTTGAATCCAATTCACTTCATAAATTCCATGTGTCTAGGACATTTGGTTATGAATTTGGACACTTAGATTGCTCTTAGCCATTTTTATGGAGTTGTTTCGATTTGCTTTACAAATTCGACTTTGTGTATGCCTCCACACACACATGCATGATCTTATTGGATTTTCACTTCATGATGTATACTTGAGCTTGGTGAGATGCTCTCCCATCAGTTTTGTATCCACATGTTTATTTGTCTATAGGGCATTTGTTCATGCAAGAACCATTACCCGTGTCATTTTTCTTATTATTAAAAACATTATGAGCGTACATGGGAAATTAATGAGAGTGGCATGTGAACTCATTGTGAAAGCCACTATTTGAAATTAACCCAAGAGAAAATTAAGGCAATGAAAAAGAATAATATACCAAAAGGGGGCCAAATAGTTTAATTTGATTGCCCATTAAAAAAAATCACTTCAAAAGAAAAGAAAAGAATAATAAATATGAATATGTTTGCCTTTTGAGGGGGTGTAGTTGAAGATTAACGAGTTTGTACTATGGTACCTAGTTATGCTTATTTTTTCATTATGTTATTGATTTATAGAATCGTTAATATTCTAGGTTTGTGTGCATTGTGCTTACTTTGTTCATTAATTTCAACTTTATTTGTCACTTGAGGTTAAAGATTACTTTGATAAACTTTTGCGATCAATTAGAAGTTCTTGAACATATTTGAGTTGTAATTATTTTATTACTAGTTCACACCCATTCATTCCATCCCACATGTTTGGACACATAGATACTATGCTAGTGTGTAAATATTATATGTTTTGTTTCATGCTTTGTGGTCGTTTATACCTATATATGTGTGCCGAATTTTCTTTGACATATTTTTCATATATCATATATGGCATTGTATGATATTTTTGTAAGATTTACATTTTTTTGAGAAAAAAATAAAAAAATTCAAAAATAGTTGGTTGTTTGCCTTTGAGATGATCACTACACATGCTTGATTTGTATCTTTTTGTGATGATATATTATCTTCGACGTGATTCTTCGTATTTCATGCTTATGTTTCTATTTCTTTGTCTATTTCGATAAAAATAAAGGGGGAGAACAAATTAAAATGAGTTTAATTTATGGGGGAGAGTTTATTTATATGAGTTTAAGTTTTTTTCAAACTTGATACATCACGAGGGGATATGTTTTTGTCTCGTGTGTGTAGGTACTTAAACTAGAATTCAAAGACACATGGATGAAGACAATGTTTGGGAAGAAGAAGAAGTTTTTGAAGACAAAGTTACTCATGCCATTTTGTTTTAGGGTTGGGAAGGGTGTTAGTATTTTTATCATAGGATATTTTGATTTTAATTTGCCGTTCGGTCATGTTTATTTGTTTTGTACCAGAATAGCGAAATGGACATATTTGGAGGAACAATTTTTCTAGCATTATTCATAGCATAACTTTAGGTTAGTTTGACATATCCCATTACAAATCGTGATGCACAATCAAGACAAACCAATATCAATCATATCCAAGTTTGAATTCTTCCCGACATCCGGATGAGGTAATAAATGATTTAGAGTTTGAACTAATTTACAAATTTATATTTTGGGACGTTTATTTTTATCAAAACTGAATAGGAACTTTTTTTATTTTTGATAAAGAAAATGTTTACTGAGATACCTGTAGGGAGAATTTTAAAATCTCATTTCAACAACATTGAAATTTCCTTCAAATGATATTTTCATGTCATTATATAGCTCATTTGAAGCCCAAGATCTCATATGGCTCAAACGAGAGCATACTATTTTGTTTTTAAGGGTCGTAGCTAGGGTCATTCTAAGCCCCTTCAAACAAGATCTCCAACTTGTTCAAATGACCTTGGTATATCATTCAAATGACGCGTTGCCTTAAGTTTTTTTTAAATACATATTTCGTGTTAAGAACGTTTAAATTTTTTGCCAGATTCATTTTTCAATACTTTTGCAAAAGTTCTTCACTTTTTGTGTTGAAAAATTATTGTTTAATTCACAACAAAAAATCCTTGAATATTGTTCTTAGGAATTTTAAAAATCTAGAATGTTTTGTATCTTTGCATACACCTTTTATCGAGAGGATGTTCATTTCTGACTTGTGATACCGTGGGGATTCAGTGCTAAAGACAAAGGTTGAGGCAGAAGGAGGAATGCAGTCATGTGATTCTTATGTGGATCATAGCTGCTCATTAGAGATTTGCGAAGATCATCATATTATCGTTGTGGTAGTTATCAATTAGTCTGTCAGTCGAATGTCTTATAAATTTCTAACTGAATAAAAGGGTTTTACTCAAAAGGTTTTTTTCCTGAAACTTGGCCTTTGTTGATTGATTGGTTACATTTATCTATCGTATCATGACAGATGCACGCGTAGGATCAAAAGATAAAATATGATTAAACATTTTCTTCCATATTTATAAGTGAAATAAGAGCACAGAGTGTTTCTACCCCAACAACGATCAATGGTCGAACAATGTAAATCTTTGCCTCTTTCTCATTTATTTCCATACTCGTATCATGATGGTTTGGCACCACGTACGTGTGTATTTTTTGTCAATCACAATATTATTATGGTTGTTGTTTTATCACGTCAGTGTTGTCGTATTATCTATATTAAATTGTTCTATTGCATTAACATTGAAGGTTTGTTCTATCCCTTTGTCTTTTTCAGGCAAAAAGAGGGAGAACCTATCTATGGGGGAGCCCGAAATTTGATTCATTTCCCCATGTGTTTTATGGCATTGTTGTTTCATGTGTGTAGGCTATTTTTCATATTCCAAATTTTTTTCCTAAAAAAGCTTTTTGTGGAAGATTTGTTGTCTGTCAAGTTGGGTCTGTCCTTTTTTGGTTTTGGGGATGGGCATTGGGATCGACTTGATAACTGTCTTACAAAATTTTGAGTCTTTTTTTTGGCCCTGGAATAACCAAAGGGGAATACTTGTAAGGACAAATTTCCAATAGAGTTAATTTGTAGTATTGTCTATTTCTGTTGGACAAAACATTTAAGGTCTTTTAGTGTCATGCTACTATACTTAATGAAGAATTTGAGCATCCCAGAGTTCAACGTACAACAAGTTCACATCATCATCCGATTGTTCATTTACCAAAATGTATATGACTCGAATGATGTTTACTTTATTTAAGATAAATTTTGAAGTGTTATATGCATCTTGGTAAAAGATTTTTAAACTCTTTTTGTTCTTTAATGTTAAATTTTGTTTTCTAAAATTAAAGAGGACATTCCAACGAGTTTGTTTCAACGTGTCTATTCGAATGACTTCAGACGGATTCCTTCTTGGAATTCCCTTTAATATCGTTTGATATCTCGTTGAAGCGACCCATGTCTTTTAGTCATTAAAACGACTTCTTTTATAGATTTCCCCTCAAATGTCGTTTGAAGGAGTCGTTCAAAGGACATCCTGCAATGTCGTTCGAACGAGCCAGTAAATTTGTTTGAACTAGCTGTTTAATTTTAAAAAATATGGTTTCTCCCTCTAACTTCCCTTACCCACTACTTATATCTTGTAAACCCAATATGCAGCTCAGAAATTTCATAACATTTGTCACTTGTACTTTAAAATAAAACTTGTTTTATCTTAACAAGAGGTCTCCCATTTTCATGTTATATTTAGGATCATTTTTCCAAAAACCACAAACTAAACCTCTCATACAATCATCCCGGATTATGTGCGGTGGACCACTGCACAAGTTTCTTTTGGAGATGGTGCTTTGTTTTTGTTGGATACCGAGACATAGGAGTATTGTGCAGCATGTTGGATCTACACGTGCTATGGATGTGGGTATTAAAGACGGCATTAGCAGGTCATGTGGAGTTAAGTTTGTAATTGTTATGTGTCTTCTTGTAAAAAATATATTCTTAGTGGATGTTGTCCAGGCCTGGTCGTCTGAGGTTTTTTCCATTTGGGTTTTCCTCGTACATCTGCACATTGTGTGGTTGTTCTTTCCTTTTATATTGTACTTGATATATCTCATGCTAACGTAAGAATTTCTGTAATCAAGACTAAAATTTGGAAAGTATCAACCTCCTAGCCTAATTGGTATGTTTATCCCGTGTTGTTAATTTATTTGATCAAATGAGTTTATTTAACGAATTGAATCAAATCCATATAACCCTACAACTTTACCGTGCCTATTACTCATGGCACTAGCCCAACATTTCTGAATATAGTTTATGTTCTTAATTATTTAATTATTCACTTAATTAATTTATTCTCAAAATATGAATTTTGGACACATATAACTCTTACTCAGCCCGTATCCCAATTTTCCCCAATTTTCCATCACAAATTCACTAATAAATCTATGAGTATAATTCACCTCAAATACTCTAAATTTCACCCAAAATAAAAAAACCAATTTATCTAAGTCGTAATATCATTTAATGTAATTTTTCCATAAGTCCTAAGTTATCCCCATATATCATAATTTATTCTGCAAAATTAAATTATGAACATTTTTCATCAAATAAGCCAAACTATACGTAGTAGGGTAGCCGAACCGATTCAGCTTAAGGGTGAACTGGTTCACCCCTGCAGAATGCAATTGTTGTTCCAATTTCATTTTTTCATCAAGTTCAACCCTAAGTCCATTACTCCTAACGCAGTATTCTCTAATAAAATTTCATTCTCCATAATTCTAAACATGGATCAGATTTATTTTTAGCATATATCTCTCTAAATATGATCACTTCATGGATTTTAGACGACATATCTACATACAATAAAATTCAACCTATCTCATCACAATCCATCACTTTCAATCTTCAAAGTTCATAATCCATATATCATTATGGGATTCAAATTCCTGATTTCAATCCTATATGGTAACACATATATTTTTATGAAATCGTTTCTCAAAAACCTCAATTGTATCTGAATCCCACCCAAAATAAATTCTCAATCATTATATGAATTGAAATTGAACACGTAAATAAATAGCCAGATAATCACTTGCCTTAAGAGTTGTGGTGTCAGAATTTTCTTGTAGATGATAACTAAAATCTCCGAGTTCCTTCTCAAATCTTCCAACTTTAATTATCCTTGAATTTCTTTATTTTTTTCTTTAAACTTTTGAGTTTTTCTCCATATTTCTATTCACTTTCTCTCTAACCTCTTATTTTACTCGAAGAAACCTTTTGTAATTATAAAATGATTGTTTGTTTCCCTTAAAACTTTTCATTTTATGACATAAATCAAAACAATTCCTTTTCTCGTTCCATTAAAAAGAACACAACACCTATATACCAGTCCTAACTAGTTTAAAACAGCCACCGAGATCCAAACATTACTACAAGGTACATAATTTTGACTATTTTGACCATTTTCGAATCAACCGTGCACTTGAAATTATCATTCGAGTGACCCATCCGCAATTTACCATCTTATTCCCGAATAAAATATTAACCCATCATTTTTATTCACTTACAACGTAATAAAATAATGCAATTTCATTTATTTATCAAACAAGTAAATATAATATCACATAAATATTAATCTATTTATCACTAATTAATATTTATAAAAATTCACTTTATTTCTCAAATTAATTAAACTAGTGTGACATGTATAATTTAAACATTCTCCATTTAAATATTCCCAAAATTATGGGGTGCTACATCAAGGTAGTCTACTTAAGCTTAAATAATCATACTCAAGAATAACACTTATGTCTTGGGGAATACAAGTGTTCACTCATTATTCTACAAACTCTCAACCCAGCGTTCTGAATTAAAATGATAGTTTGGATCATTCCCAGCTATCTTGTTCATTCTACTCCTTGTTGAGCCCTAATTTAATACTTAGTAACCTTTAGAGAAGTCCATGAATTATTTCTAAAGGTCCTTTTTATTATTAACAAAAAACACAAGGACCTTAGACACTCTTGACCAAACTGTAACACCCCGTATTTTGGACGACTTAAATAATTATGTGATTAATTATTATTATTGGAATAAGTGTGCGATTAATTATTGTTGTTCGATTAATTAAATTAAAATGTGAGAAATTAATTTGTTATTAACCCGGATTAAAATAATTATTAACTAGCGCGCCAAGGGTTAATACTTATTGTTGAGAATTATTGAATATTATTGTGTGATATGTAATATGGAATTATAACATTTGATAAATTGTCGAAAGTGAGAAATACGACAGTTTGGTACTTTAAGTCTGACACGCATGTGAGTCGTGTCGGGACTAATTGAATAGAATAAAAAGAGAATTTATTTTTATCAACTCGTATGGTAATTTTGAGTGCGCCATTAAGTCTGGGAGGGTTGAGATAGTCAGAAAATAATTCCCGGGTATTTTATTTGGACTCCGGGAGATTTTAGGCCAAATCGGCACCCCGTAGGGGTAGTTTTGTAATTTGGATTTTTGGGAAAATAAAATGGACGAAAATTAGAGAATAACTATATCATCTACGGGAGTTTCCATTAGGTTTAAGTTACACAAATCAAGAATGGACATGGAGGGTGTGAGGGAGAACCAATTTCCAAGAGAGAAGGCTCAATTAGCACCACCTTGCACAACCGTGACCACCAACGCGTAGATCGGGAACAGAGGAACGTATCTATACCAACATCACCAACGGATCAGACTGTCATATTCAAGGCAACAGTTTATTACTTACTTGTTTAGCAATAATCATACTCATGTTAGTGTAGGTTAATTCAATCCTTGATTTACTTATTAATTGGGTGAAAATTGGAGGATAAATGATGATTAGAGGTTGGGGTAATTAGTTGTTAATATTATGTCATGAATGTAGAGGATGAACTATGAAATTTGATTATATATTGATGAACAGATCTGGGTTGATTAGGTTCTTTAATTGGAATTTTGGAAACTAGGGTTCATGTGAATTAATTTGGGGTTTTTATGTAATATGATGATTAATGGCGAATTAAGGATCCTAGGATGACAGAAATGATTTATAACTTGTTAGGTGTTAATGGGTGTTGATGATGAGAAGTTGGGTATTGAATCTTAGAGGTTTTTAGGTTCAAAAAATAGTGAAAAATGATGAAAATCTGGGCAGGAATATGAACAGTGCAATCTCGCGCGATCTCGCGCGAAGTGGTTCAAACGAGATGGGGATCTCGCGCAAAGTGGTTTGAACGACACGTGGAAGTGCTTCGAACAACATGTCATTCTGGTTCGAATGACATGTCATTCTGGTTCAAACGACAGGGTGAATTTCTGGGAATTTTCTTAAAGACCAGTTTGGAATTTGTCAGTTTATTGGAGTGAGAGAAACTACCAAATAGTAAATTCAAATAGGAAAGAATTTTGGGAAAAGCATGTGAGAATTGACACTTTAATTATTTCGGTATAGAGAGAATGTACCTTGGAGATTACGAGAGAGATAGTAATCTAAATATTTATATTATACGTAGTGATGAGGTTAAAATACGTATGAGGAGTATGTATGTAGGTTGAAGAAATACCTATAAATTATAATAGGATGTGTGTATGCCAATTATGTGATATTATTGTTAAGAGCACTAATGGGTGATAATCCAAGGGTGCAAGAATCATATAATTAAGCGCACTAATGAGTGATAACTCGAGGGTGCAGAAACTCTATTGTTAAGTGTACTAATGGGTGATAACGCGGGGGTACAAGGATGACTATTGTTAGGCGCACTAATGGGTGATAACCTGGGGGTACTGGATTATTATTGATAGGCGCATTAATGGGTGCTAACCCGCGGATGGAAGACTCTATTGTTAGGCGAACTAATGGGTGATAACTCGGGGGTGCTGGATTATTATTGATAGGTGCATTAATGGGTGCTAACTCGAGGATGCCGGATTAGTATATATATATATGAATAGGGATGATGTGATTATATATATATATATATATATATATATATATATATGAACTTGTGAATATTTCTACTGTGTGAAATTAGTAGACTTGGTAATAATAATAATCATTACATTGCACCAAGCGGTCTTAACCTAAGGGTGCAGGATTAGTGTGTATATATAGGGATGATGAGACTATATATATGTATGAGAGTACTTGGGCAACTTTATACTTTGTGAAACTAGTAGATAAAAATTGAAATGAGGAATAAAATAATCTAAGTGAATAAAACATTAGCCAATCAGACGGTGAATAATGTAACTTAGTATGTGAGATAAACTATCTGATTAGCGTATTGTATGGGCGATACGAAAATACTACTAGTGAGCATAGTTAGTATTAGTATGGTTTCTGACTAGTCAGACTTGGAGGTATAACTAGGGGGATATTAGATGTACATTAGGCATGCACAATAGACGAGAGGTGAGAAACTCATGTGAGAGTTCGATAACTAACATGCGTATAAGACTTGTTTTAAGAACCAGTTTTAAATACTTGCTAAATCATTTTTACACATCGGGCTTTGACCCATTTCTTGTATTTCTTCTCTCTTTATATATATATATATATATTCTCAGGTGCTCAGCCACATGAGTATAAGATTTAGAGATTAGGATTGCTTGACGTGCTGCAGCTGTTGTGGAAGCTGTAGGTCCTTGCAGTAGACCAATTTATCCTTTCCATTATGTTTCATCTAGACTTCTTGCTGAGGGCATATGTCTCCCACTTCTAGTTCTTCATCAGAGATATTGTATTCAGTTAGTTAATGCTTTGGGTTTTGAACTGGGAGTTTGATCCAGTCTTATTTAGTTCAGTATTTGATTCTTGTATAGTACTTATTATATTCCTGTGTATGTTGATGGTTTATAATTCATCCTTGGATTGTTATGGAGTTAAATGGTTTATATTTTAAGATGGAAAAAAATGAAAGTTACTTGGCTTTACTAAAATTGGAAATGTTTTGACACCTAGCTTAATTTTATATTAGGTGATTAATATGTTAAAAAGTTTTTCGACAGTGATGCTAAGAAAGAACCAACTAAATATCCTGTTTTGAATTGGTAGAGGACTGATCACCCTATATTTAATTGGGCGGGGTGTCACGGGTGGTATCAGAGCATCATGTTCTAGTGTCCTTAGGATCTGTGCGACTTATTACATTTCAGCGCATCGTTCTTTGATATAGATCCTTATGATAGGATTGTTGTGTTCCCTTACATATGCGACTTACATTCTCCTTCTACGAATTATAAATTCTATGTGATTCGAACACCGAACATTTTAGGACGACCATCGAGAGCCATAAGAACTGCGGGAGAAGAAGCTCAACAAAAGACATAGAGCAATCGTGCAAGAATGATCGGGACAAAAATCACCATGAGGATTACTTAAGCAAGAGATAGTAAAATTATCACTCGGGAACTGTGGGTTCCCAGGACACAGTCGTAGATAATGGTGGAATGATTTCAGGACCACCTAACATAGTCAATAAAGGGGAAATCAGAGGGACACTTTCGAAAACCCATCAGTGAAGATGTGAACAAGAAAACTAGAAAGTGTAACAGACCAGGGGAAGTAGAAAATCCGAAGGCAATGATGTAGAATGGGGTGTGATGACACTCAGAGTTAAATTTGGAGTTAAAAGTTATAGCTCTTAGGAGCATCATTCAGTGATTAGAGACAATCACCATACATGAAGAAGTGTGTTTGAAATTTAGAGAGAAATTTGGGTACGATTTGACCGTGAGGTCTTCCATTCGACGTGGTAACAAAATGCAAGTGAAATTTTGATGTTTAGCACAATGGGTAAGATAGAAACCGATCGTGAAAGAAAGGTTAAATTTCATACTAAACTTCGTACCTAACAGAGGGGCATAAATTATCCAAAGGGTCTATAGTTGATAAAGGACCAATGAGTAGAATACAAGCATGGATGAGGAATCCAGCTAGGATGACTAATGTTGATGTCATCAAAGTTATATGGTTGCTAGTGATTGCAGTCTTTCCAGAAGAAGTGAGCAAAAAGGGTTAGAGAATCTGTCTGAAGGGAAGAACTGAACATAACGATGTTAGTGAAACACCACATGGGAGTATACCCAATAGGGAACTCGCTTAGATGATTTTAGGTGATTAACTTCAAGAGGACGATGAAGTCAATCAGGCTGTAGAGTCCAACCATTGTTCCGAATAGCTAGCATAGCCAAAGGGATTATGTAAGAATAATAGTGAGTTGAGACTGTCTATCCGAGAGAAGGACATTCCCAAAATGGTCAGTGGGACCAGTGAGGGGGAAATGGTTCGTGAATTTTGCCTTATGTGAAGGAAATAGAACTACAAGTGATGAATGTGTCCACAATTGAGAAGTGAGATCGAAGAGATTAGAAATGGTAAACCATGCCAGTTAGGCATAACCACTGGAGGAGTGAGACTTCCAGCGAGAGAATTTGGGGTCAAGAGAATTAGGCCCAGGAAAATTATAAACCGAGAATAATGGGTTCAGGATGGACTAGTAGAGTCCTCGCTTACAGTATGTAAGGGTCTACGGGGCCCGGGATGTAAATGAGATTTTACTAAAGCTATAATTGAGGCCTAGAGAGTTGGTCCAACTTTTCAATAATGGGCGCAAAATCCACATGATGGAATAAATTGTCCATGATGAAAGAGCACAGCTATAGGATGAAATCCTAGGATGTATGAAGATTGAAGATGTTCATGGTTCGTGATGGCAGCCACGTGCTGAGACCCTGTGATTTGGAGAGACTGGTGAGGTTTTGCTTCTTCCTTATGAGTAAAGGCTAGATTCTAGTGACATGGGTGTGCCACAACTTATATGTAAATCGGAAACCCTAAACTTCGCGTTCGGGTCGAGTTTAGTGGGAACATTCGTTTTAACAATCTTGTTACAAACGTATTTCTCGTTGTTAGCAGGACATTTTGATGATTGCCCATAAGTGAATTAGGTGGGCCCTAAGAATATGTTTTGTTGTTATAATTTACTACTGCATTGAGTCATCTTTAGTAGAGTTTATTATGGTAATGTGTAGTGATTATGTACCGTATGGTTAAACGATAGTAAAAAATGTAGGGATATAACTGTCGTTCCTGATACTCCGGGAGGAGTGATCTTAGTTTTGTGCGGCGCCACCTGAAATAGGGTTGGGCCCAAATATGAGTACATATGAAACTTTCATGGTATTGTAGACCTCAACGAGAATAGTGTCTAATTATATGTGATTCCCGAGCATAGGAATTTATTTGTCTGTTAAGACTTAGAATACATTGTGTTCTTATCGAGCGGAGAAATATAGCCCGTTATATATTTATAACGCCAAGTACTTGGGATAGTGAGGGCGCCATGATTCATGTTACATTTTTAGGGACATGAGAGTGGACGAGTAAACTTTTATGTCAAAATACGTAGATTGTGGGAAAGTACATAGTATGTACTGAAGGACTTACGGACCTCGACAACCGTCTAGGTTAGATAGTAGTATATCGGGGGGTTCCTTATTTGGATTTCTCTTTGCGAGACATCCCACGCATGAAACTAGAGAACGTCGGGAGTTGGAGAGAAGTTTGGTCGATAGTACATAAGTTTTGTATATTGGTTATTGTACCTATAGGAGAATATATTTGAGAAGTGATAATTATTTTATGGATTAAAGCCAATAAAGTCACCTAGTCTCAATATCATTCTAAATTGAGAAATGATACCATTAAAAGATTGATTAAGTTTTGACTAGTGGGGTGGTTGAGTGTACCCCTACCACATCAGCATACCGAGTGTACAAAAAAAATTGAGGTAAGAAATTTTAATGTCTTTTGTATAATGATGCATGAGGCATAGGGTGTATGGGCGCCCTAAGGGATTGAATCAAACGTTGGATTATGATTCTCTTGTGAATTCGATAACATGTAGTCGGGTAAGCTGAAGATTACTCTGTAAGATTTATTAGAAACTTACGTTTAAAAAAACTGAGATTTTTAGGCGAGAGAAGAGACTTGTGTCACACGGTACGACAAAGTCACATGCATCACGATTAGAAGTACATTCAAGAGAGTATAAAATGTATCAGAATTTAAATAAAAGTTGTAATGAGTTTAACATAGAGTAATCTTCTAAGTTAGTCTTGTAGTGGGTCAGCTGACTGTTAGAAAAAGAGCGAACGATTTGAAATCAGTAGGGGCTCCTTCCACTAGAGAATGGATGAGTATCCCCAAAGATCTTATCATGTAGTTGAGATGGTAAGATTATAGGTACTATAATGCAATTGAGTATGGCCTAATACCCACAAAGGGATGGGCAGGACAAGCGGTCTAATCGGATGCGGGAGAGAAAACTTTATGTGGACCCTGAGATCTTAGAGGAGGACGGGAGCAATACCTTACCCTAGTGGAGTTTGTGTTGAAATAACTCCAATAATTTTATGTTCGGGAAGAGTGCAAGTAGAACTATAACACGGTAAACTTTGTTGTTGTCCTACTTGAGAGTTAGAGGTGGGGGACCAATTATGATTACAAATGTCGAAGAAGAATTGATATTATCATATATATTGTGTGTGAAATTTATATTGCACAACCAATTTACTTGGATGAACGACACAAGACGAAGTCTTATGTATATGAAAAGAGGATATATCTACTAAGGTGCAAATACTAGTAGATTAGATAGTGAATATCGAAAATAAAGTTGAAGTAGTGAAACTTAAGCAGAAAGGCTTGGGCAAGAGCCTATATGACAGGGTAACGTGGAGTTTAAAGAAAACACATGTGAATTGTTCATTATTAAGGGTATTCGATAACGTACTATATGGTGGTATGGAGTAGCTTATTTGTGAGCGCAAGGATATGATGCGCAATGTTTTTACAGCGTTGTCTGTACCTGGTATACTTTATCCGAATTTCGAGATGAAATTCCGTTGTAAGGGGGAAGTATGTAACACCCCGTATTTTTGACGATTTAAATAATTATGTGATTAATTATTATTATGGGAATAAGTGTGCGATTAATTATTGTTGTTCGATTAATTAAATTAAAATGTGAGAAATTAATTTGTTATTAATCCGGATTAAAATATTTATTAACTAGCATGCCAGGGGTTAATACTTATTGTTGAGAATTATTAAATATTATTGTGTGATATATAATATGGAATTATAACATTTGATAAATTGTCGGAAGTGAGAAATACGACAGTTTGGTACTTTTAGTCTGACACGCGTGTGAGTCGTGTCGGGACTAATTGAATAGAATAAAAAGAGAATTTATTTTTATCAACTCGTATGGTAATTTCGAGTGCGCCATTAAGTCTGGGAGGGTTGAGATAGTCAGAAAACAATTCCCGGGTATTTTATTTGGACTCCGGGAGATTTTAGGCCAAACCGGCACCCCGTAGGTGTAGTTTTGTAATTTGGATTTTTGGGAAAATTAAATGGACGAAAATTAGAGAATAATTATATCATCTACGGGAGTTTTTATTAGGGTTAAGTTACACAAATCAAGAACGTCCATGGAGTGTGTGAGGGAGAACCAATTTCCAAGAGAGAAGGCTCAATTAGCACCACCTTGCACAACCGTGATCACTAACGCATTGATCGGGAAGAGAGGAACACATCTATACTAACATCACCAACAGATCATACCGTCATATTCGAGGAAAGTGTTTATTACTTTCTTTCTTTAGCAATAATCAAACTCATGTTAGTGTAGGTTAATTCAATCCTTGATTTACATGTTAATTGGGTGAAAATTGGAGGATAAATGATGATTAGAGGTTGGGGTAATTAGTTGTTAATATTTTGTCATGAATGTAGAGGATGAACTACGGAATTTGATTATATATTGATGAACAAATCTGGGTTGATTAGGTTCTTTAATTGGAATTTTGGAAACTAGGGTTCATGTGAATTAATTTGAGGTTTTTATGTAATTACAATGATTAATGACGAATTAAGGATCCTAGGATGATAGGAATGATTTATAACCTGTTAGGTGTTAATGGGTGGTATTGAATGTTAGAGGTTTTTAGGTTCAAAAATGGTGAAAAATGCTGAAAATCTGGGCAGGAAGACGAACAGTGCAATCTCACGCGATCTCTCGCGAAGTGGTTCAAACGAGATGGGGATCTCACGTGAAGTGGTTGGAACGACATGTGGAATTGGTTTGAACGACATTGGAAGTGGTTCGAACGACATGTCATTCTGGTTTGAACGACATGTCATTCTGGTTCAAACGACACGGTGACTTTTGGGGAATTTTCATAGAGACCAGTTTGGAGTTTGTCGGTTTATTGGAGTGATAAAAACTACCAGATAGTAAATTCAAATAGGAAATAATTTTGGGAAAAGCATGTGAGAATTAAAACTTTAATTATTTCGGTATAAAGAGAATGTACCTTGGAGATTACTAGAGAGATAATAATCTAAATATTTATACTATACGTAGTGGTGAGGTTAAAATACCTGTGAGGAGTATGTTGTAACACCCCGCGTAATAAGATACCAGGCGATCACTCCAATATTAAATTAAAACAGGAGTTTCATATGGATCATTCTTAGCATCACTGTCGAAAATCCATTTAATTAATAATATCCTATTAGGTGAGCGTTAAAAACTTTTACTTAACTACTCTTTTTAGCAAACAAATTAAAACATCCACAATTAAATGCGTAATGAACTGAAATGGAAATGAAAGGAACGAAAATAACCGAACACTCGGTCCAAATATACAACCATATCGAATGTTGTACTGAAAGAATAAATAAATGCAATTGAGCCATTGGCTCGAGTGTTTATACAATATCTCCTATCTAGAGTACAAAGAAAGAAACGTCTACCGATAACCTGCAAGCATCCACAGCTGCTGCAGCAGACGTCTGACCCGAAAGAGTTTCCATCCAGGCGTCCCTGCGTCTGGACACCTATATATATATAGTATAGAGAAAGAAAGGAGAGTAGACAAACGGGTCAGAGCCCGAATGTTTAGAAAATATTTTGCAAGTGCATAAATGCTTTATTTTTAGAAAAATAGTTTTTATCTCATATTTAAATTGGTATCGCACTCTCATGAGATACCCCTCGCCTCTCCTCTAACAGTGCACGCCTAGCGCATCCCTATAAACATCCTAGTCAAGCTCCCCTGCTAAACTAGTCTAATACCCAACCACTATCTAACCTAGATAGACAAACAGATGTACTAAGGGCTAAACTTCACTCTAATCTCGACGCTATGCCATGTTCGTGCGTGGGGTGTCTCGCGAAGCGAAATCCAAACAAGGAACCACCCCGATACACTACTATGCAGCAAGGTCGATCTTTGAGATCCGCCAGTCCCTCAGTACAGAAAGATATATATAATATATATACCATAAACATTTAATAATATTAGAGCACTAAGGATTAAACTTCTCCCCAGTCTCAACACAATGCCATATTCGTGCGTGAGGTGTCTCGCGAAGCGAAATCCAAACAAGGAACCCCCCCCGATACACTACTATGCAGCACGGTCAATCGTCGGGATCCATTAGACCCTCGGCACTCGATTTATACATATACGCACATCTACAATATACGTCCGGATAATATCTCCCGGACTGAGGATTACTTGATACATATAGTATTTATAAATACTTATCCTTTTCATTTCAAAAACTTCCATTTCCCTTCTCATATCTAGGCAATGTATTTATAGAAGCCAATTCATTATCATGAATTGCTTTAACAAATCATATACTTTTTGAAAGCCAATTTTATTAACATAAAAATGCTTTTCCTTTATCAATTATCCCATTCCCCTTTTTATACTCAGGAAATGTATTCAAAGACATTTTCATTATCATAAAAATGCTTTGGTCATAACATATGCTTCCACATCCCTTCTTCCATCCGGGAAGTGTTACCGAAGACAAATAATATAACCCATTTCCCTTCCTATATCCAGGAAATGTAATTAAAGCAAATCCATTATTATGAACTGCTTTAATAAACGCGTTCTAAGACCGCCCGTCCGGATTTCTCCACTGTGCGCGCCCCTAAATGGCTATCATCTTTCAGGGCCTCCAAGACAACCTGGGATCCTATATCGAAAGACGTCGGGAAGCGACCATGTGCCTGCGGGATAGTCAAGACCACACCCGGAATCTCCTAACCAGCGCAGAAAATATAACAACAAATGCTCACATGGCCTATAGGACTATATCCACCATGCATCATTATCTAGGGGGCTTCACCATACGAACGCAACTTCCCCTATGATAGCGATTTAGAGAGGTGTGTATCCTCATTTTTATTATTTATGAAAATCATTTGTCTTTCCATTTTGAAAACATTTATATATTATTTTCAAAATCATTTTCATCATATCATATATACTTTAATCACATAGTATATACATATACCATATATTCATCCTTGAATATACATAAATGGCCATATTTGCCAACTATATATAGCGATGACCATTAATCCCAAAGATTTCCTTGAGGAATCATAATCATGCTTTCATATAAGCATGATACTAAACCCAAAGTATTTCCTTACTTTGTTGAATACTAATTACCTCAATCATCTCTTAAAGGTTTATTTATCCTCAAAACCCTTATTTAGGAATCCCCATAAAAATCCCAAATGGTAATTCAACTCCCCATACTCTTAAAGGGAGAAAACTAGAAATTCTGGCCTAAGCGAATCGATTCGCCCCTTTAGCGAATCGATTCGGATGGGCGAATCGATTCGGTTCCCAATCCGAATCGATTCGGAAAGTATTCTGTAAACAGGTCTGTAAATGGCGAATCGATTCGGTCTGTACCCGAATCGATTCGGCCCATTGCAGAAACCCAATTCCCCTTAGGCGAATCGATTCGGCCTGTACCCGAATCGATTCGGCCTGTTCGAGGGTCACAGTTTGGGCGATTTCTCAAACTCCAAAATACCCAAAAATCAATCCAAATTCATTTTCATGGTTTCTACTCTACACCAAAAATCATCCCAAACATCTACACAATAATTTCTAGCCTTTATTTTTCCAATTCCCGATTTGATTTCCGAGTTGGTACTTTCAACCGGGAGCTGTCATCTTGTAAAAATCATATCAAATCATAAAAAAATCATAAAAATACTCGGTTAGCGCCCACGCGACCGTATCGAAAATATCTACAACTTTCGTGTTTTGGCCGATAGCTAAATCAATTATTTTCCTGGCCAAAAATGCCCCCTAAGGTGACGGGTTACTATTCATCGTTTCTTCCGAGACGATTTCGGCCATTAAAGCTTCTCCCAAGCTTTTGTCGCCTCACCCAACGTCCTACAACCTCAACCAACTACAACTACACATATATTAAGGGTTCTAAACATCCTAGAACCCAAAACCACCAATTAATTTAGATTAAAACCTAAGTTCCACAAAATTGAAATATTATTGGGGTTTAATTGTTTTAACTCCCCAAAACCCGTTTTTATCCACGATAACCCACCCCAAAACCATTAGGGTTTGTGTATACCAAACTACGGTATGAGATATTTATGAAAAAAGATAAATAAAGCAAGTAAACACTTGCCTCGTAGATAAAATCCGACGACCTCGAGTCGAATTCGGCGGAGTTGGCCCGAGATCTCCCATTTCTTCTCCTCTTTCTCCTTCCTCTCTCTCTTCTCTCTCTTTTCTTTCTTTATTTCTCTTTTCTTTCCCTCTCTTCCTCCTTTTATAAGGAGAAAAGGGTTTTAAACCCTTAAAACCCAAAAACGACTCGTTTACCCAAATACGAGTTACTTTTACCTCTAAAATTACCCGAAACTCATTTTCGACAATCGGACACTCTTTTCCGACTATCTCGGCCATTCCGAGAATTATGGCGCAGTCGAAATTCCCATCCGAGGTTCTTGACCGCAAATCACTATTCCAACCCAAAATAATTAAATGCGGGTTTTCCAATTAAAAATCTTACCTCGTGTCCCTTTACTCAACGACGACATATAATTAAAATATTTCGACCTATATAGTCCCAAAAATAATTACAGCACTCATCGAAAATCATTCAATCCTCGAAAATCCCAAAATTTACTATTTAGGAAAATTCCCCAAATTGCCACTTAATTTAATTATGGAATTTAATTGTCTAAAAAGGATGGGTTGTTACATATGTATGTAGGTTGGAGAAATAACTATAAATTATAATAGGATGTGTGTATGCCTATTATGTGATATTATTGCTAAGAGCACTAATGGGTGATAACCCGAGGGTGTAAGAATCTTATAATTAAGCGCACTAATGAGTGATAACTCGGGGGTACAAAAACTCTATTGTTAAGTGTACTAATGGGTGATAACCCGGGAGTACAAGGATGACTATTGTTAGGCGTACTAATGGGTGATAACCCGGGGGTGCTGGATTATTATTGATAGGCGCATTAATGGGTGCTAACCCGGGAATGCAAGATTCTATTGTTAGGCGCACTAATGGGTGATAACTCGGGGGTGCTGGATTATTATTGATAGGTGCATTAATGGGTGCTAACCCGGGGATGCAGGATTAGTATATATATATATATATATATATATATATACTAGCGGAATGCCCTTGCCTGAAGGCACGGCAAAAATTTCTGAAATACGTAATCGTAAAATGGCTAAAAATTTCAAAGTGTCTAACTGGGAAACAGTAAAAAAATTTCGTTTCCCAAAAAAATAAAGTGTAATTTAAAAAAAAAATTGGTCATAATATCTTTTATTTATAGGACTATCCACCCTTCTTAACAAATAATAAATAGTCCAACAATATTGTTTTTTACAAAATATTGAATCGTAAGTAATTTAAGTCAAAAAGTTTTTACAACGCAAAGAAGTGTAAACAATTAATTTTTTTTTAACAAAGTTCCTTTTGTTTATAAGACTATCCATCCTATTTAAGAAATAAAAAAATACTCAACAATACTTCATTGAACCATTACAAAAACCCCCAAAGCCACAATTTAACAGTTACAATTACACATAAAAAGTCCAAAACGATTATATGCTTCCATTTACTTGTCATAATGACATAAGCAGAAGACATGTCTTACCACCAAATCATACAATAAAAAAATAAAACTGTCCTAATAAAGAAATACACCATCCATGTGGTACGCGCTTATTCTCATGTCTCCACGCCACATTCCCGCATTCACCCCAATCCTACGACATAATAGCAACTGGGATATGTTAACAAATCCGATGCCAAGAAAATAAAGATAAAGAGTTGGATATTCCTTTTGAATATCAAAAGTTTCAAAAAAATACAAATCACAAATACTGTAACACTTAACAACTAATGTTAGTAGCATAGTGAAGAAAAAATAATGAACATAAAAATTCCAACTTAGTAATTTCCAACCAACATAGTAATTCCGTAAATAATTTAATCAAAATTTTGAAGAACAAACCCTACGCCATAAACTTTAGGGGCAAAGTCTAAAATCCCACAAAAAAAAAATGAAGAAAGACTGAAAAATATATAGAATATGGGTATATACAAATTTTAAATGGGTGAAAATTTGTAACTGAAAGAAATGGGACCGATATAAGAAAAGAGAATATAAAAAATAGCCTATGAAGATCTCGAACCTGCGACCTTCACGTTATTAGCACGACGCTCTAACCAGCTGAGCTAATAGGACATGGATGCAATGTTACCATAGATGTTCATGATTACGTCGTTTAAGAGAAGCAGCTAAAGCCTAAGGTCAAATAGCAATCCTTGCTCTATAAATGTGTAAGATTCATGCTGTGGTAAAAGACAAAAAATTGAGGATTTCTAAATTGAACCAAATAATTGATCCAACAAACATTGAACATAAACAAACACCATATAAGCACGATCTTGCAATCAGTAAAAAAATTTGACAAATTTCTTACCTCAACGCAAAAGAGAGCTGGGATATAAAGCTTCAAGCAAACTTTTTACCTCAACGCAAAAGAGAGCTGGGATGTTAAAATTCTTGATTGTGAACCAGGATTCGAGTTTTTAGAAGGCTTTGGCTGGACGGTAACCTCAGGCTGCATCTGTCCAGGAAACACTAAGCCCCATCTTGCGTACCTTCTTGAAGTATACCCAATTAAAAAATCAAAAGTATAATGGAGTAAATCCCATGCGATCTATACAAAAACATAGATTAGTTAGAGAAAAAACAGTAGGTTACAGTGGTAATAAAAATAGTTTATCGATGAAGGAAGAATTTGTAAATGAAATACGCATTTTGTTAAGAAGGCACCATATTGTTTTGCTAAAAAGTACCCTGGACTACGGATTGTGCAAGTTATTATCTTGTCCAAGTAAAAAGTCCCATAAACATATACAAATCACATGTCCACCCACACATATACAAATCACATGTCCAAGTGAAAACTAAGTTACGCATGTTCAGGAGGTTGCAAGTGGTCAATGAAGCCACATTGTTATATACCATCATTTTCGTCTATCCAATTAAAACAAATCATCCGGATGTAATAAAATTTAATAGACATATAAAGGCACTTAAACTCACTCTTTTTATCAGTTCAACGGGCTCTATGGCATGGTGTATCTCTTCAGATTCCTTAATATAGTTGACTTGAACTGCATTTTAAAGGGTAGAATCATAAGCTGCATTTTAGGAATGAGATATTGAAAAGTGATTCCTATTAGAAGTCTATCTTAATCAGCACGCACCACAATTCATTTAGTGATGACGACACGCAAATAATAACTACTACTACACTCTGTGCTCTTATCAATAACTAACATCTGAAGGTTTTACATCTAATTGGTATTCTACAACAGTAGAACATAACAGAACAGAAGAACAACCTATTCTATGACAACAGAACATATTATGTTCCTCTAAAAGGACTCCATCATGTGCACAACTTTACTTATAAATTCCGTAGGAGGAGCAGAACAACAGAGAATAGGGACTCATTAACATAAAAATGAGTATACCTTTGATCATCAATATACACAAAACTAAACCACACCAAAAAGCATGTAATATAATTTTGTAGCAATATAAGTAGTTATTCAAATTTGGCAATGGATGCTAATGGTTGTTACCACAAAAATTTTATATATAATGAAATTACACAGCTATGCTCTATGACAACTTATTAAATCTAAATAATTTATTTAATCTTCTTCGGGTTGAGTTATTCCAAACTCCTCTTGCATTCAAAATAATTTCTTTAATCATGGATACCTAGAAGAAACACAGTTAATGTCTATCTTAAAAGCAATTCTTTTTGATCTCTTAAACATTGGGTCTTGAACTCTAATTCTGTAGACTGCTTAAAAATTTTGTGTTTCTTCTTCTTCCTGTTTTCTAGTAGACCACCAAAATGTTTGGGGTTTGATAAAAGGAAAACTTCTTCCACTCAAATCATCAAAATCAGATTGAACTATATTAGCAAAAGGAGAACTTACACCCTTCTCAGGAAGATTTGTTGCTCGAGGAGACAAATATGAATTTTCAATAACCTGTGTCTTTTTCTTCAATACCGACTGACTTAATTTTATCAATATGTTCTTAAATGACTTTTAGCATAACTTTATTCTGTTAACTAAT
The DNA here is from genome assembly GCA_949130495.1 of Sambucus nigra. Taxonomy (NCBI): domain Eukaryota; kingdom Viridiplantae; phylum Streptophyta; class Magnoliopsida; order Dipsacales; family Adoxaceae; genus Sambucus; species Sambucus nigra. The sequence continues at coordinate 346,806,823 of OX422215.1, forward strand.
ATCTATAACTAATTTTTATCCAACCATATCTATATATTCTTGAAAATTATTGAGTACCTTCGAGGGGCGGCATCATGCTTCCTCTCATCTTTGGCTTCAACAACTACAAAAAGAGAGTCGAAAACGAACTATAAATAATATCATATATTAATGAGGGGGGGTCACAACTTACATTGCATAAGTCTCCAAATAAATCCCATCTGTAATAAGAAGAAAAAAAATTAAGAGTCCTTTAAGTTATATTCAAACTTCAATTGAACTACTTACAAAGGAGGTGTTGTATTATGTTATCTTTGGAAAAAATATGAAGGCAAAAAAATCCAAAAGTCACAACAAAGTCACACATGGTATTTAGGATAATAACATGACAAATCAATATATAAAAAATGTCAATGCACAATATAATATATCAAGTATCTAAAAAATTTACTATTAAATGGGTGGGTAACTAAAAATCCAACCCAAATTGCCCTATTTTTGGACCCAGAGCCCATCATTAAACCCTAAAGATTGGAAACAAATCGCAAAACCAATTATTTACAAATCGCAAAACACGTTTTTATAAACATGATAAATTACAAAATTGAAATCCTACCTACAAAATAAAACTTTAATAATAAGTAATTACAATGGATGAAGAAATTAAAACCTATGTAAATTCACATCGACTCATATATAAATACACACAACATTGTAACGACTGACTGGAACATGGACTCAGAATAGGTATTAGTAAGACAATAGCATATACAAATTCACACCGACTAATTTAATACACACAACATAATCAACAAAAGGCTAAAGTCACCGGAATAAACACGGTAAACTTAGTAAGCATGCTCAGCTAAAAAAGTAGGTAACGTCTATTGAGCAATAATGTTTCTCAATAGACACATCTATTGAGCAATGTTTGTAAAGCTCCCTGGGTCATACTAAAGCTCCCTGGGTCAGCTAATAAACACGACTATTGAGCAATAATGTTTCTCACTAAAAAAGATCCTTGGGTTATACTAAAGCAGGTAACATCGTTAGGAAATAAGAGAACACAAACGGGAGCTTTTAGCTGCCTTAAATCGCTGTAGGGGCTTTTTTGCAATAAAATTACGGATGTTTATTACAAAAAAGAAAACAGGAGCAATAGCGTTTTGAGGAAGTTACTGGATTAGATGAATAAAGTTCGAATTAGATGAATCAAGTTCTTTGAGATGTTTCTCAATCCTACTGAGCAAGATTTACAGTATTCGAATTAGATGAATCAAGTTCTTTGGATGTTTCTCAATCCTACTTTGTTGGGAAAGTAAGAGAGATTCGATCTCTGCTACAGAAATGGACTCAGATCTCTACTACAGACACAATGAAAGTATAATACTGAGAGGGAAGTCCATCAAAATAGCATCGATATCATCCTTCACAGTGAAAACATATCCAACATAAGTCAATTGATCTTGCGTAGAAATTCATTTATGGAGGAATAAACTTTCTTAGTATTCAGCAATGGCGCCTTAAATTGAGAAATCTTGGCATTTTTTTGAGAAGCAGAGTAGGTCTCGTTAAGTGAATAAGATTATATGTTTGTGGATATGTCGAGTGAGCCTCAAACCTGCAAAACAACCCATAAATAATTAACAAAAAATCCCATATAGTTGAATAAAGAGGCATTTGGGTATAGTCCCAAAATTGTAGGTTGAAACTTAATTTAACCCCATAACAAAAGCTTTATGTGTAGCGTTTCTTATGACCTTTTTTTCCATGTATGACGTTACCATCTTTTGGCCTATATTACAAATGACGAAATGAAAAGAAAAAGAGGAAAGATTTGAAGGCACCAGCTCTATTACCCTGATATTGGAAGCAGCAGCAGCTCCCGTGGGGATTGAAGAGCAAATGAGGACTGAAGGGAAAATGAGGATAGCTCTGTTATAATGTTACTCTGTTGTTGAGGAACTAACAGATTTGAAGAGCAAAGAAGCAATGCCCGTGATGTTATATCCCAAGTAGATGGTGTCGTTGATGTGCTTAATAGTGGCCTTGTTTGCGAACCAATAGTCGCATTTCACATCATGAATGCAGGCAAGCACAGTCTTGGTGTGATCTGCGCACCCTACACCTCTACAGAATTCTTCTCCATCTTCATATGTTACGTTCAGCCACCCTTCTTCATTTTGAACATACTTATCTGAGCAACTATAAGATAACTATATATATGTATTTGCGTATCATAATAAAACACATATACACCTCATCAGAATACTTTAAATTCAAATTCCTTCTCAACAATAATAAAAGAATGAAGAAGCCATAGCTATAAATCTAATATGATTTAAAGAATGAAGAAGCCAATCATGCTTAAACATTTGGTATAGACATTTGATCAAACAGATAGAATATGTGGACAACACATGCTTAAACAATCTTAAATTCTAGTTAATTACACCAAGCATAGTAGATTGTAAGAACAAATATTATATTTTTTTTATATCACAAAAAGTAATATAATTTAGTATTTAAAAATATATTGTATTTAAACACCAAACATATTATTGACAAAATTGTATTTAAACACATAAACGTGTAGGCCTTGTTATGTTTTTCATCCTTGAGTGAGAACCTCTTCAGGTTTTGAGCTGCATTCTTCATCAGATCCAACGTTGTCAAAAGAAGTGGTCAATTTGAAAAATATCCCATCAAACTCATCTTCATCCTCATCATCCGTAGAACTGACCTTTGAAGAACAATAACCATCACATTGAGCTACTGACTTGTCCCATTTGTCTTCCTCGGTGTTGGTTCAACTTTAAATTCTTCTTCATCTTCTTTATAATATGGGAAAGAGGGGTGGGAAACTTTCAAGGACTTACAATTGTCCATATAAGATATAATGCTAACTGAAACTCCACCTGAGATGTAGATCACAATGAAGTGTAGATGACATATTGTCACTATCTTCCAGTTGCCCAGAGCAAAAATCCAATCACGTATTAATAAGAATGGATTACTTTTATATCACATTTGGAACGAGAACTTCAAATATGAACAATATAATAAATTCCATCAAATCAATGCACTAATATCCAAACAAATATAGATTAAATAGTTCCACCTGCTCTTAATTAGAGTGAAGACGATTATGATTGAAAAATAACTAGAAGACGGATCGGGCTAAAATTACTTACAGTTATAGATGGACTTTTTATATAAATCCATTAAAGTAATGCAAAGATTGGCGAAAAACTCTTTTTTAAAGAAAACTAATCAATTTTTTTGTCCCATAGTGTTTTCAACACTCCATTTTTACAGATATTTGCAAATTAGATGATAATACTCATCATAGTTCATAAATACATGCATATATATGCCAAAATTTAGCGAGCCAATACTTACAACAGAGTTGAACAATTCAAATATTATAGTAAAGTCTAATAGAGAAGAGAACAAAAATTAGTAAACTTGGAAAAAAATTAAGCTTACACCCCTATATTAAAAAAAAAAAAAAAAATAATATGGAAAAATTATGGAAGAGAACAAAAATTAGAGTCTACCTAGATGGTGAACCCCATAAATTAGAGTATACCTGGAAAATGCAAGCTAATTAGAACAAAAACCACCAATCACAACTCTACTAAACCCATTAAGAAATGCAAAAATACTCCCACAATATATAAAATTTAGATCTTGAAAATTTGGAGAAAAAACTCATAATTTTCCAATCAGAGAGAGTTATATATCAGTTATGAACAAACAAATTTCCTGATCAAGTGGGTCATATGATCAAATACCTCGGAAGCATGCAGAGATTCTTCCACATCTCCAAATACCTTTTTTCTTGGATGGATCCTTCACACCATTAAAAACACCAAATTAGTAAGGGTAAAACCCAAATACACGTAATATATACACACCAACAATATCTGAAACAGATTCGAACCAACAAACACCAGTTTATCACTTGCAAGATTCAAATCAACAAACACTAATAACATGAAAAATACTGTTAGTTGTACAAAATCAAACCAAAAATATACAGAGGAAGGAAAAAAACACATATATATAAAACCTTCAAAAAAATTGACAGAAAGGAACAAAACACATTCAAATGTAAATCCATAAAACTTTACAAATGTAAACCCTAGTTCAAATGTAAACCCTAGGAAATTCCAAACGTAAATTACCTGCTAAAGATTGGTAAAATGGGGGGTTGAAGGTCTGAAGAGAGATAGAGAGAGAGAAGTGTTCTCGTCTAATTGATCGAGAGAGAGAGATTGAGAGGAGTGTACTCTGGTAAGAGGAAAAGAGGATCCCAAGTGTGTAATTTCCTATTTTACCCATTCTTTTGAATTTTGGGCAAGAGGGGGAAAGAAAATCAAAGGTTAAAAAAGAGGGGGAAAGAAATTAATGAAAGGACAAAAGAGGAAAATTAGGTTTTTCAATCTCAACCCTTTATTTCTTGCATTGTTGGCCAAATCTCAACCACTACTTAGCTTGTCAACTTATTGAATAGTAACCAAACTTCTACTCCTTATTTTATATATATATATATATATATATATGTATAGGGATTATGTGACTATATATCTATATATATATGAACTTGTGAATATTTCTACTATGTGAAATTAGTAGACTTGGTAGTGTGTGTATATAGGAATGATGAGACTATATATATGTATGAGAGTACTTAGGTAACTTTATACTTTGTGAAAATAGTATATAAAAATTGAAATGAGGAATAAAATAATCTTAGTGAATAAAAGATTAGCCAATCAAACGGTGAATAATGAAACATAGTATGTGAGATAAACTATCTGATTAGCATATTGTATGGGCGATACGAGAATGTTACTAGTGAGTATAGTTAGTATTAGTATGGTTTCTGACTAGTTCGACTGGGAGGTATAACTAGGGGAGATTAGATGTACGTTAGGCATGCACAATAGAAGAGAGGTGAGAAACTCATGTGAGCGTTCGATAACTAACATGCGTATAAGACTTGTTTTAAGAACCGGTTTAAATACTTGCTAAATAATTTTTACACATCAGACTCTGACCCGTTTCTTGTATTTCTTCTCTCTTTTGCTATATATATATAAATATATATTATCAGGTGCTTAGCCATAGGAGTATCATATTTAGAGATTTGGATTGCTTGACGTGCTACAGCTGTTGTGGAAGCTGTAGGTCCTTACAGTAGACGCATCTATCATTTCCATTCTGTTTCATCTAGACTTCTTGTTGAGGGCATATGTCTCCCACTTCTAGTTCTTCATCGGAGATATTGTATTCAGTTAGTTTATGGTTTGGGTTTTGAACTGGGAGTTTGATCCAGTCTTATTTAGTTCAATATTTGATTCTTGTACAGTACATATTATATTTCTCTGTGTGTTGATGGTTTATAATTCATTCTTGGATTGTTATGGAGTTAAATGGTTTATATTTTAAGACGGAAAGAAATGGAAGTTACTTGGTCTTACTGAAATTGGAAATGTTTTGACACCTAGCTTAATTTTATATTAGGTGATTAATATGTTAAAAAAATTTCGACAGTGATATTAAGAATGAATCAAATGAATATCCTGTTTTGAATTGGTAGAGGACTGATCACACTATGTTTAATTGGGAGGGGTGTCACACAAACTCTAAGAGGTATTATAGACTGTAATAAATATTTACTATCTAATAAATAATAGAACACCGTTTGACAGCCGAGAGGATCCTCATTTGAGGTACAAATCACTTTAAATATGTGTCTTACATTTTAACATTTATCTCATCTTACACGTCGGAGGTATAGAGAGGAGAAACTTTTGGGTTTAAGGTTACTTACAATTTCAACACTCATCAATTTAGCACCATTTGTGGTAATGAAAAGTTCATTTTCTCTCATAGACACAATCTTACCATTTTAAGATTCTGACGAATGACGTCTCGTCTAGTTCTTTCAAAGATATGAATGCTCGCCAGAGGGATCTTCAAGAGCAAATAACTTTCATTCTATATAGGCTTTCTTTACCACTAGTGGTAAAAGAAAAAACTATGCCATAACAGAGGGGTACTAAGGAGAACTAAGATCCCAGATGGAAGGAAGCAATGATCTATAAGGTGTTCCCAGAGCCTCGAACAATTAGTGACTTGCTTTCCCATCTATATTAAGGTTCTTCCATGAAAACCATTCCCCGGAATAATGAAATCAAAAAGGATTCAAGGCCAGTAAGGGGACTTTCCTTAACCATCACAAGATGCGAACTCCCAACAAAATTGAGTTAGTTCTCCAAAATACACTATCTCCATTCTCCAATGTGGTTCAACATTATACTCTTCCACGAAAATTGAATACGCTTACTATTTAAACGTTTCATGGGTCCAAAGATCCCATTAGTAATTTGGAAACATAAAAATCACTCATGATCATACAAGACACCCTAAATGAGGTCTTATGCATATCTTTTTTGGTAACTCTATGGGTAACAGCTAGGCAATGGTTTACCAAGATAAAATCGGGGACCCTTGGAAGCTTTACTCATTATGTAAGGTCATTTGTCAGCCATTTTATAGAATCTTATATGGTGAGAAGGCCTATCACCTACCTCCTCCATTTTCGATAAAAGACTAGCGAAGATCCAGAAGAATATGCCAAAATATTATCCAGGATGCTTTCTAAGTTAATGAGTTCAACGACACCATATATATGGATTCCTTCATCCCTCACCTCACCTCACCTCAGAAGACATACTAAAGTATTTTAGCAACAAACCCCCAGATCCATGATTGAGTTTCTCCAAAGAGATTATAAATATATGAATGTGAGCGATTCACTATCGGTAATGCGTACCCTCATCTCCCCTCAACATGTCAAGAAAAAATATGTATTCTCTTTCCTTAGGGACTACCATGAGGCAGGTGAGTCAAAGAAGAATAAAGGTGGAGGTAAAAATAATGTACATCCATAGGTTAAGCACTTCACTCCTCACACAACTACCACTAAATAGGTCTTTGTGGAAGGAGAGTCTCAGTATCTCCAACCCCCACCCAAGACCATGATGGAAACAAAGGACCAGAAGGATAATTCCAATTAGTGTAGGTTCCACTGTGAGCATGGACACAACACTAGTGACTATTTTAGGCTTAAAGACGCTACTGAATAGATGCTGAAAAAAGTATACCTTAAGGAATTTGTGGCCAAAAGAACATTTAAAGGCCAGGGTAACAATAACAATAACAAAGACAAGAAAAGGTCCCACTTATAGATGTACACATCATTTTTGGAGGCTTTATCGATGGTGGACTTCCCTCCATGAATAGGAAGGCCCATCTCAGAAGCATCCAACATGATGGGGTGTAAGTCCATAGGGTTTATCTCCCATGCTAAGTAGAAAAGCAAGTTCTAATGATAGTTTTTCTAGAAATAAACCTCAAAAGGGTTACTCTAGCTCATGACGACCCCTTCATAATCATAGTTATCATGAGGAATGCCAATGTAAATAGGGTTCTAGTTGACACCAGAAGATTTGCGAATATCATGTTCTTATATGCCTTTGAGGTCATAGAACTTAACACAAAGAATATCGATACAATCACAACTAATTTGATCGAATTTTATATGGAAATAACGTATTCCTTAGGATGTTTCACTTTCCCCCTCACCCTTGGCTCGAAAGATTGCTGCAGAACCATCTGGAATATGTTCTGTGTTGTGGACTTATCCTCGACCTACAATATTATCTCAAGAAGTAAATCGCTCAATGAATTGGATGCTACAAGATCAACATAAAGTCTGGTGATGATATTTCCACCCCTTAGGGGTGTGGGAAGAGTTCATAGAGATCAAATGAAAGAACATGAGTGTTACAACACTCACTTGAAATAAAATAAGAATTTAATTGATGTCTTCAAAAGAATACTTGAGGTTTAAGAAGGTTCACAAAGCAGCTCTGAACCTCCAACATACGTTTTGCCTCCTTCACCACCAATTACTAAGCTCCCTCTAGAGAGCCTAATCACAAAGCTGATGGACATGGTGTTTATGTTTGTTTTCTTAAAACCATCTATAGCATTTATGCTTGTGTAAATGTGTGTGTTAGTTAATTTTGAAATAAGAATCATGGTTATGAGAATGGATTATACTTGGATATAATTTGATTATTTCTCTTGTGCCCTTAGTGTAGTCCATACAACAAAGGATTAGGGTCTATACTCTCAAGAAACCGAATTTGACCCAAGGACAACTTTTGCACTTGTATATAATTGTGTGGGACGGGGTTTTGATCATAATTATTGATCATTTTGGAATGAGAGGGATGAGGGAAAAACCGTCCGAGTTTTTGTGAAGAGGGATAGAGAGAGGCCACCATGCCTCAATCATAAGCAAGAGTTTTCATCTCAAAATATGTTCACCCACCTAATTTTGGGGAGGATCATACACAAGAAGATCATAGCACAACAAGTTTTATTAATGTTGTTCAGATACGTTGGAGGGAATTAATGATTTCATCAATATCTACCCTTGTCACCTCATATGAATCAGAATAAGATTCATAATTGTATGGTTTCTTGAAACCCTAGGTTTAATATTAAAAACTAGTTTTCATTTTCATATTAATGTACTAGTAATCAAACATCTTTAGGGATGATTTTGTTTTGCATTTTAAATGTCAATCCTAAGTTAGTTTTCCCAACATTTGGTATAAAAGCTCCAGTGAGACTCATTGTGTATTGGAAAGGACAATGGTGTTCTACTTGAAACCCTTGTTTTGGCATGTTGCATGATTGTACAATCTTGGTGTATGGTTTTATACTAATGTCATTTGTTGTGATTCTATGTGTATATCCCTTCCATCATGGTCACATATGTTTATTCTATGTGTAATCGGATTAATTAGGAACACTTGTTTTATGGAAAACTTGGATTTTAATTTTTTAGACCGGCCTAGATCACAGTTTTTTCCCTAGAAAATCAGTTTTGTTTATTCTAAGGTGTGAGACAAATTGAGATCTTCGAATTTTATTTTTGTAATATACAAATCACTATTTTTATTTTTCCAAAAATTAAAATTTAAGATCAAGATATTTAATTCACACAAGTAATTTTGGACATTACCAAGGATTTTAATTTCGATATTTAGAATTGAATGAATGGTTTGTCAAAACCCTTAGTGTTTTAAAATACTAAATGGGAGATTGGTTACTACATAAAACCCATGACCTCCATCAATGTTTTAATAAATTATATGTAATTGATTTCTCGAGTCAGTTAGGTTGGGCCCTCTTCTAGGAATTAAAGTGTGAGTGAGTGCGAACCCCCAATCGGGAAGTCCATCACAAGCGGGTTCTATCTGTAGGAATGAATTGGTGGTACAAATTTAGGCAACTTTTGATATCGTACCCAATAGAATCAATGTCTTTTGGAGTGGAAACATAAGTGACTGGCTATTCATTATGTTGGATACAGGGTATTGAGTTGTGCGATAACGTAATGAAAGATGAAAATATAGTTTAATATGGGGTGATTTAAGCTCCCAATGAGAAATCTCACCTCGTAAGGTAAATAGGATGGCTGTCGAGATTAAATTCAAAAATTTGTGTTGGAGGGATGCCACTTTATAATAGAATGAAATTAATTCTCGCATTTAATTGGGAATTTTTTTTTCAACTTCATGATTCAAAGATTTCAAATATAAATTTTCTATTTTTCTGATTGTTTTAGTCTTAATGTTTTAATAGGATAAGTTTCAAGGATAGGAATTTTTATAGGACATTTTTCTAACTTAAGGATAATAAACAATTTTATCCCACAATTCCATCAATGTTTTAAAATTATGATGTGATTAAATTGTAGAGTTGGTTAAGTTCCCCCATTCCCACCCTGGATGGTTTTAATCACTGACTCACAATTTTTTAAAATGCATGGTAATTATTTTATATTAAGTGTAATATATGTTCAATTCCCAAATGGGGAGTTATATATGTGCATATTTGATTTTAACGAATTGACCAATGAGAACTTGCAGACACATATGATTGGTTAATTTCACTTAAGTAAGAATCATATTCCAAGAATGATTTTAACATTAATTGAATAAGTGATTATTTGGACTAAACATTATGGGAAATACGATACCATGTAGTAATCAAGGAATGAGGATGTTTTTGAGAAAGAGTTTACTTATTTCATGAAAAGGAGGTAAGAGGATAAGGCTAAGTCTCTAGTACAACAATTTGGCTTAAGAAAATTTCATATTCTTAGATAATAGTGAAATAGTAGAGAAAGTGCAACCCCTACAGTGTACTCTTAGGCAAGGATGGCTCAAATAAACTCAAGTTGTTTTAAATTTTTTTAAGATTGAACCTTTAAAAATAATTAACCAAATTAAAACATAGAACTCATTTCAAAATTTTTGTATGGAAAACTTAATTTACCCAATTTTATATTTTTATCCAAAATCATGCATCTAAGGTGATAGCGGATAAAATAAATAAATCACATTACAAGATGCCAAAGTATGAGGAAACCACTAAGGGAAAAAACCTCGGATGACCCAGGAAACGGATCACTACAATATGGTTATACAAAGCATATAGAATAGACTTACATAACGACTTGATTCCCCAAAAGCCTTGATGCTCTTCTATCTTCAATTATCCCTCCATAGTGCAATGTATGAGTCTATCCACACAAGGTGCCCCGGCTCACGACTCCACGTGTGCCTCAGTATGCACCAATGAGGCTAAAAAATAGTTAAATACCGCAATCATCACATACTGAGTCCATTGTATGAAAATAGGATCTCTTAGGATGAAATAAACAAATTTGGTGCCCAAACAAGATCTCAGAGCACATGAATTACTAATCTTGGATCTTGAAACGTAAAAGGTGAAAATTAGGGCTTGGAACTTTTTCTAAAAAGATGCAAAAATGTTTTTTCAAACTTTTTCAATTTTCTGAGACCAACACGCCTTTAATATAGAAACATCACTTTTGAGGCGGTGAAATCGTTCGAATGAAAACCAAGCTCATTTGAATGAGAATCGCATCTTGTTTGAACAAAAACAAAACTTCATTCGAAGGAGATCGCATTCTCAATTCAACCGTCAACAAATGTTCTTTTAAAAAATTCCAAAAGTGAGGCATCATTTGATGTTCGTTTGAACCCTGCTTCGAATGAAAATCCAAATTCGTTCTAATAACCTTGTAGTTTGTTCTAACAATATAAGTCTCCGCAAAATTATTTTCATAAAACTTATTAAAAATTTCCCAAGCGATTTTTAAATCAAACATTACACCTTTAATAAAAAAAATTAAGGAAACATAATTAATACACATTCATACCTGTGAGATCCTCGGTATATTGGAAGACAAACTTAGCACGATAATATCATCACAAAATATCCAATCTTTGAAGGCTCAAACAATTTTGTACATAATTAAGCCAAGTACATACAAATTGACTCGATTCAAAATTTGTCCTTACAAATTCCTCCTTTGGATATTCTGGGACAAAACCAAAAACAAATCCCTATAGGCCATCAAGCTCTATAAAAAGACCCATTCTCTAACCCCCAAAAGAAAAAAGAGACTAGAGATGCACAAACATGAGTAGCTTTCTTTGCTTGAAAACAAATTCCGCATTTATGCACACTTAAACACACCTTCAAATTCAAAAGGAATAAAACAAGTAAAAATACGCAAATGAATAAACATCTATCATTGTCTAAAATAATCTCAACATAGGTAAGACATCTCTACCTCAGATAAAATGACTAGACATGGAAAGGAATGATACAATTTCTCCGCCTTTTTGTTTAGGAATAGGCAATATAAGATAGCATAAATAATTACTCCCCCTAAAACAAATCTCCCCTTAAATGCGTGATCATAATATTCCAAGATTAGAAAATTTGATACCCATATTACACATAGGAAGAAGGGAATAAAGTATGTAATGGTGTAAAGTTTAGAAAACACTCAACATGGCAAGTCTGGAACAAATAATCCAAATTATGAGCAAGCATATGAAAATCATGGACTAAATGTAAACTGCAAAGACTCAAAACAAGATACCATATATAATATATGCAAAATATACCAATGAAAATCCTCACACATATATAGATATATACAATAACAAACTCGACACAAAACACATGATCCCAATAGATTAGCATAGTGTCGATGTATCCAAACATGTGTGATGGAATGAATAGGTGTGTACCAGATACAAATGAATTATGACCTAAATACTCAAATATGTTCAAAAAGTTCTAATTGACGACAAAACTTTATCAAAAGTAAACTTTGGCCTCAAGTATCAGAATAAAGTGAACTTAATGATCAAACAATCACAATGCACACATGCCTACAATATCGATGATTCTACAAATCGATAGCGTTATGACAAAATAAGCATAACTAGGATTCATTGTGTAAACCCATTGATATCAAACTAAACTCCCTCAAAAGATAATATATATCATTTTTCTTTCATTTTATTTTCTTTTCATAATTCTTTTAAAGTAATTGTTTTTAATGATCAAACATTAAACTAAGTTGTCCCCTTTTTGGCATTTTTTCCATTGTTATTGCCTTTAATATTTTCATTGGGATGTTGCCAACGGTGGCTTTCCCACAGAGGATATTTGCTCCTTTCGTATCATTTTCCTATGCACATTTATAATTTTTTCAATACTCATCAAACATTCTCACGGGAAATTGTTCTTATATGAATAAATCCCCCTTAGTCACAAAAACATGTAGATGACAAGATTGATGGGATAACATTTCACAAAGATCATACATACGTGTGAAGTTAACATTTAGGAAGCTTGTTTATGTGTGTGTGGATGAATATACAAAGTCGAGTCCATGAATAAAATCATGTTCAAAACAAATCCATGTAAACATAACGGAGAACAATCTTAGTGTCTACAATCATAACCAAATGTCCTAGCCACATGGAAAGTGCAAAGTGAATAGCATTCATACACACCAATATGCCACACAAAATGTGTCAAACTAAAATACACAAAAATCGAAAATCTTTTTGAGTTTTTCTAAAAAATTTCAAAAGAAAAATACCAATTTTTTGACTTTATGAAAACAAACTCTAACTCAAAAGACAAACAAAATCTTTTTTATTTTTTAATATGACTCAGTAAAAGATTAATAAAATACAAAAGATACACGTGTCACAACACTAGAAAATATATATCATGATTCACAACTAGAGTATGACAAATAAGACAACATAATCAAACATTATATATAGCATGAGAAATATCATGTTCAAGCAAATCAGAATCAAAATGTCAAATATTTAAAGCCTCCAAATTCAATTTTTTAACCAAAGTTGGCGTAAAATGATGCTTAGGGGTTTTGGGAACTGTAGTGAATCTATTATTAGACTTCTTAAGATCATAACAAAAACGTCTAAGGTGACCTTCCTACAGCAATGAGTGCACGTGTAAACATGGCGAGGAGTGTTACTTAAAGGTTGACATTTCCTAACGTTCCTAGTCGACTCTCTCAAACGCATGGTCTTGGCTTTAGTAATGGGAATAATATAATCATCGAAGAAATTCCATAACTGTCATCTTTGATTTGGACGGTGCCTGACATTCTATCTAACTTTTTCGACCCAGACTCCAAACAAAATTTGACCCTACTCAAATATCTCAATCTGTCCTCAAGCTCAACAATCATAGACTCAATTAAACTCCTAGATTCCTTAAACTCAAAAATATATTTATTCGTAGACTCCATCAAATCATAAAGACTATCTCTCTCAACCTCAATGCACTCTATCTTCTCTCGAAGAGTCCTCTCACATTCCCTAATATACTCAATCCAAGAATTATCATTAGTTTCAATGGCACATTCTTTCAACCTAGTTTCCAACTTCAAGTTATCCTACTTCTCCTTCAATTTTTCCGCATACAATTCATGGAAGGAAAATTGTAGCTCACTTTCATCTTCATCTTCTCTATCCTCAATATTATGTCCACTCTCACTACCATCACTCACTTGAGATTCACAAACTATGGCCTCACAATTTTCATGCAGAGGTATCTTCATGGGTAGATTTCTTTTCAATGATCAAATGATTAGCCATGAACGCGGTAAAGTTTCACTCAACGGGGAAATCATTTCCCTCTTTCGAACCACTATCACTACGGGTGGCATTAAATGATATCAGTTCCTTTTCCTCCTTCCTTAGTCTAGTGGGGCACTCAGCTACAATATGGACATAATCCTCACAACCATAACATCTCTCTGAATCATCCCTCTTAAAATTATCTCTGAACAAAAAGCTGAATTCGTTCCTACGATTGTATAGTTTGTTTTAACAAAATAAAACTCAGAAAAAATATTTTCTTAAAAAATGTTTCAAACGATTTTTAAATAAAGCATAACACCCTTAATAAAAAATTTCAAAAATCATTATTTATACACATTCATACATGTGACATCATTGGTATATGTGAAGACAAACTTGGCACGGTAAACCCATAATGAAATATTCAATGTTTGAAGCTTGGCTACTACTTATTTATCAAACATCTTTATAGGCTTATGGGATAACAAACACAAATTATATCCTAAAACTCAAATATTTTTGTTTGTAATTAAACCAATTACGTGCAAATTGGCTCGATAGGAAATTTGTCCTTACAACAGTTGAAAGGTGGGTATTCTCACTATAAGTAGTTAGAACTTTTATAATGATAGTGTCTAATTTTACTTTGTCTGTAAGGAAAAGGGCAAGGTAATGGTTTATCTCTTCAAAGTAAATTCATTATTTATGGTCCGGTCTACGGTGACTTTGTATGTATACTCAAGAACCAAAAAAGAGGGTTGTAACTCATTGCAAAGGTTCCATGAAACTAGGAAATTTCTTTAAACAAAGATCTTACTAGTTAAAGGCAATGAGAATAAGATAGAGATAGTAGAAGTGTGATATTCTTACAAATTTTTGTATGGAAACAAAGTTAGTATTGTTAAATTATTTAACATAGTTGGTTTCAGAAATTTAGATTTCAGTTTTCTAAAGTTAATATAGGTAGATTATTTAATGTAGCTTGTTTTTATCAAAATTGGAATTATTTTTTCTGTTATGGTATATTGGAAAGCAATTTATACATTAGAAGGTCTATCTCACCAAGACTACTAAATACTAATATGATTAATTGATGGACAAATCATTAAAGACAAAGTTTCCTTATAGAACCAAACATAATTTTGGCACTTACACTTTAAGTTATTTTATTCTAAAAGGAATTAAATGACTCATTTAAAATAGATAATTAAGTTCATTAGAAGTGGAGTCACTTCTCATATTAAATCCCATTTAGAAGGTAAAATGACCAAGTGTCCCTTCACGTCCTAAAGGTGAAGAGCCAAAGATTGTGGGAATTTGTTCACTTCAATTAGCATGATTTGGTGACAATACAAACAAGATGTGGTTATGAGTGGTTCATTACTTTCATTAATGAATGACAGTGGTATGGATATGTTTAATTGTTAAGCACATGTTTAAAGCCTTAGATTAGTTGAAAGTATGAAAGTATAAGGTGTATGCACCACATGTTTGAACCCTTTGACTTGTTGAAAGTGTGGAACACTAAAGTTGAGCATGGTTAAGATAAACTAATAAAAGATCTACTATTTGATCGTATGGGTATTTTACTCTTGAGTAAATTTAAGTAATCACTATTTTAAGATATGTATTCTATCCCAGTAGTCTATACCGGGTGTTATTTTTGAAATTGTATAGAAAAAAGGAAGGAATATAGCTCTTTTAGATAAGATAAGGTCCTTAAGTAATTATTAGGGATTGTAAAATTCTCATTAAGGATTTATGTAAGAGATAGACATATACATTCTAATATAGTTACTTATTAATAAATATCTTCAACTCCTATTGAACATTGTAGCATCTGCAAGCTCATTTTAGGCCATGTTTGGATTGTAGGTTCCTAACGCTCATGCTGTGGAAGGAGACAAGGAGGTATAAATTAAGGACAAAGGTATGTTTCTTGATTGGTTATCCCAAAGATGGTTTATATCACACTCCAAATTATATGAAAGATGTTAATTGTATCAATAATAGGTAATAGTTGGAGGATTATGCAATGAACTAGGGGCCCAAGTGTAAGTTAGACTTCCAAGATATAATGAAACATAATATTACCAATTTTTCTAAACCATCCGTATGGTATGAAATATAAAATAATATCATTGAGACATTATCATGATATAGTAGGAGAATTATCTACGATTGGGATACATGTGTCACTTATACCGGATATCAAGTGGTGTCATGTCGCAGTGGGAGCATCAGGATTCATCCTAAATGGTCGGTGTTTGGGGTGATTATTTTGATAAGATCTCAGGAAAACAAGAATCGTGTCTTAGGAACTATAAAGAGGCATTCCAAGGAATACTTTTTTTTACTTATGAATATTGATACCAAAATGGAGTTTTTGTATTCAAATCAAGTTTTGGGACTTGAAGACTTGTTGATATGGTAAAACTCATTGGGCATAAGTTGACTTACAAGAAGTTACAAGAAAGATGGAAGAGAAGGTACAAACCTTAAGGGAAAGGCATACAAAAGGGTTTATTAAAAAAAGGGATGAACTATGAGAAATCCTTCTCGTTATTACCACGCTTAAGTCCGTTAAGATTATTTCAATGTCGAGATTGTGTTCTTTAATGATTATCTTGACAGTTACATTGTAAGAAGTCAACAAATTAAAGTGATGTAAGATTGTGAAGTCCATTTATGGATTTAAGATAACAATAAAATCTTGGGTCATTTGTTTTATCAAGTAATCAAGTTTGCATTATGATTAAATATCAAAAAGTACTTTTTATTTCAAAAATCATTGCAAAATGTGGTTTTATGTCTAAGTACAATTTTTGGACACTACATGACTAACCAGAAGTGAAGTGAGAATATTGTCTTACATAGGTGTGTGGATTTTTCCATATTCGATATAAAATACACAAGAAAAATCAGACACATCTCTACGATCAAGCTTTCACTAGATCTATTGCAAAGGATGTTGGGTTATCGAATATATCAATGTTGTATACAAAATAATTGAATTGGGATTCCATGAAAAGAGTTTCTTTTCAAGTATTGAATTGTTATTTATGGGAATCCATATCATTTATGAGAATCCATATCGTAGGACACTTGCTTAAATTGAAGGAATAAGGAATATACCTAATGATTTAGTGGAAGTCGGCATCATGTATGCTAGATATTATGTGCAAATACCGAAATCTTTTATGGCTTTGGCATGGTCGAAAAATTCCAATATAAAATTCTTGTATCTTTAGGAACAAAGATTAAGTTTTTCAATCAGACAATGATTCTAATTTTTCTACCTTAGAATATTTATTTACTCAAGGAGATTGATGTATAAGTTGGAGGATTGCGAAGTAATTTTAGATTGGAGACTCAATTAGGAAGGCCAAAGTTGTGGTCACTTCGTAGACAACTAAAGAGGATAATGTGACACCCTGCCTATTTTAATCACGGGTGATAAATCCTTTATCAAAAAAACTAGGAATCTCATTTGGTTCATTCTTAGCATCACTGTCCCAAAATTTTAATTACTAACCACCTATGTCAAATTAGTCATGTGCCAAAATTTATCTTTTGATTATATACCAACATGCTGAAATTAAAAGAAATAAACCAAACCATCCACACAATAATAGTTTGAACAATCACACGATAGATATATAAAAAAAGAAGATCAAATAAACCATCAGTTCCCAAAACAAATACAAATAGAAGTCTAAAATAATAAAATTGAACATGAATAAAGTCTGATAAATAAACTATAAAAAACTAAATAGTTGGAAGGGGAAACACGCCCAAATGAAACAGTGACAAATCTCCTATCAAGAAATGAATGAACAGGAACATCTAAAACAACTCTTTAAATCCTCCACAGGTGCTGCAGCTATGCATCCCTAGATAGAATCCTCAATCTTGGCGTCCCTGTGGCTGGACACCTAAAAGGTTTTGAAAATATTTTGACACGGTTTAGAGCCTAAGAAAACAGTTTGAAAATATTTTTCAAGTGTTTAAATCATAGTTAAATCAGTTATTAGATACACATGTTAGTTTCCATGTACACTCCCTTGAGATCCTCACCTCTCAAATAATGTTCAAGCCTAACATACCCTAGCTACCTATGCTACCCTTCCTAACTAGATAATGTATCTAAATAACCTCAATAGGTCTAACACCCTCATAATACACATACGACACGATATCACAATCTCAATAATTAATAATATCCACGTATTATTACTCAGTCAATTAATTAAGTTTCTCTACTTATATACTTTTAGATATACATAATCTATCAATTATACTA
This sequence comes from Sambucus nigra, assembly GCA_949130495.1. Classification (NCBI taxonomy): domain Eukaryota; kingdom Viridiplantae; phylum Streptophyta; class Magnoliopsida; order Dipsacales; family Adoxaceae; genus Sambucus; species Sambucus nigra. The sequence goes on from OX422215.1 coordinate 346,825,210, forward strand.
TCACACATAAGTAGATATATGACACTTGAATATATTTAATAGTCATGTAATATATAGAACTATGACATCCAGGGAATGGGCCCTCGTGATGTTGACATACTCTCCTATCAAGTCCATGTAAGTCCCATACTAAATCAAGGACTATTAGTTCGGCATGTGTCCTCAAACCCAAAAATTAATCAACACAGTGGAAGTGAACATGGTTCTAATAGTTATGGTTACGTGCATACCTAACATACCCAAATGCCACGCCGGTCCCACTAATACACGACACATAGTAAGCCTCCCTAAGTTCCATGTTTTGGGGAAGAAATGCAAACCTCACAAGAATCGTTAAGGTGGGATCGCCCTTGGCACATAACCTCCTGATAGCAGGCACCGTAGGTGTAATGACCCCACTTTTATATGCTCATATGTATATAGTTTGTTTTTACACTCATGTGTTATTTACTATCTTATAAATGTTGTATTATTAGATATTTGGTGTTATTGGCTATCAATGTAACAAACCCCATTTTTAAATATGAAGAATCAATCGTAAATAGGATCAAATCAAAGTCCGATGACATATCTTAAGGTATATAATAAGTTCTGGGGTAGAAAATATAATTTTAATAAACTTTAGGGACTAAAATATAAATATAGAAGGGGCCATTTTGTAAATAAAATATTTTGAAGGACCTCTAAGAAATATTGAAAATATATAGTGTGAAATTACCAAAATAACCTTCATGTGTGAAATGACCCTTATACCCTTATCACCTTTCCACCACGTGCTGGTCACCTCCACCTTACACATGTCGTCTTCAGAGAGAAATCTAAAACACTTGTCATCATTTATGATGTTAAGACTGCAAGACCACCCCAGAATACGACACCCAAATGATGACTTGCCACCGTAAATGCTTGATCACCTAGACACATGTTAACACCGTAATACTTTTGGAAACCTATAAATAAGGCCTTAGGGTTCATTTGAAACTCACACCAATTCCTTGAGAATTATAGTAATAGAGAGTGATAGAAAGCTTGGGAAATATCTTAAGAAGGAGTTCTATAATTTCGAAGAAAGAATTCATTTCGTAGGTATGATTTTACTTAAATGTTATAATTCATTTTTGTAGTTTTAATTTCATATTTTATAGCATTACTTAGTAGTTATGATGGTAAAATACACTAAAGACTTTACTAATCAAAACTTAAAATTTGGAAACAATCTAAATTGATTTTATTTTCAAAATATGTCAACTTGTTTGAATATATATATATACGTTTTTAAAATAATTTTTGTAAGCAATTGCTCCTATTATGGAATCTCATTTAAGTAACTCCAAAGTCAGTCCCGGTGAAATTCTGTCTAGTTGAGATGGTATTTAAGTGGTGCCCCTGTGACCCCCCATCTCTACTGGGAATAAATCCAGAAATGTTCTATCTAGATGAGATGGTATTTAAGTGTTGCCCCTGTGACCCTCCATCTCTACTGGGAACCGACTGATTAGGAAGAACTATGAAGTGAATTCTTTAAATACGATGAATGAATATGAAAAATTGAGAAAATGGTTTTAGTAACCTTTTTGAGCAAGATATTTTAGCATTAAAACGCAATATTTAGAATTGGGCTTTATTTAGAATACATAATTAAACCTTTATTGTATTGATTAGATTAATGTGTGATCCAAGACTCAATATCCATATTTTCGAGCCTCTATTTTAGGTGAGTACTCTATGTCATTTCTTGCACATTTAAATTATATGATATTATGCAAACTATGTATTTTGTGAAATGCTTTTATTTTCAAAATGCACCTGATACCGATGATGGATTCATTTGTGATATGTTTATATCTCTCCATATAGACATACTGATTGAAATGAGTATTGAAAATGAGATTGAATATTGGAAATAAGATTCGGCCTAAGGGACCTCTTTACTGACTGACCTTCCCAACTGGGTTATCGCTGGTGTGCGCCAAATAAGGCGTTGTGACGAACTAGTTCGATTGACCCTCAACTACCGGGGTATAATACGGTAGAAGAACGCGGTATTAGAGTGTACTTAGCCATTAAAATAATATGATTGAAAGAAAAAAGATATCACATTTGATTTGTTGCATTCTTCTTATTCTGAGCTATCTAATTGTGATATATATACAATCATTTCAAAATATATATCTATTTACTGCAAGTACCTATCCGTATATGTATATGCCTTCTCTTTTTGACTTGAATAGGTATATATTTTCTGAAAACATTGGAATGTCGGGAAATTAAAATTTATTCAGCTTTTACCTGACGTTTTATAAATAATGATTTTTCAGGAAATAGTTAGACTGGAGGATGGAGTGTAAAAGGACTATGTTGAAGATCTAGGTTAAGTAGCTCTTTTGTTATACTTTTAAATATAACGTTTGTTTTTAGGAGATAGAGCATGTTTGGCTCTTTAGCAAAAAGTTTTTAATTTTGGCGTACGTTGTAATCCGTTCATACTTTAATATATACGATGTTCCCTTTTAGAATGCCCTGATGACGAAATTCCATATTTTTTCAATAGTTTACGATTCATGACCATGTGAATGTATTTCCGTTGCATTTATTTTAATAAATATTTTAAGTCCATAACATTGAATGCCTTGGTGGCATGTCAAGATACTTATTCCCTTCTACTATTGGGTTGGGGTCATGGCAGAGGTGGTATCAGAGCATAGGTTATGAACCCATAGACTGTTGAACATAGGTTTCGAACGTTATAGATTTCGTGTTTCCATCCTTAGGAGATAGTATTAAATATATGATTTATGTGATAACCTCACTATGTGTTATACTATTTATAACTGGTATTTTAGTTTTCAATCTTGATATAGTATAGTAGATCTTACATTTTTCCATGACTGTAGGAAATGACCAAGAGAAGATCATCTATGGGAACTAGTGATTCGAGTATTGAAGGACTGGAAGGTGCATACAAGGCGATTGAAGATTGTGGAGCATCAGGTAAATAATGGAGTACCAAGGAATCCTGAACTAAGTAAATGTACTATTGAACAATCCAAGAAGTTGATTCTTCCATCTTTTAAAGGTACTCCTAACCCCACTGAAGCAGAAAGTTGGGTTATGAAAATAGAAAAGATAATCGATGTTCGTAAGTGTACTAATGAATAAAGACTATCATTTGGAACATTTATTTTAGAAGGTGAAGCCGAACATAGGTGGAGAATAACTAAGATAATATATGAGGAAAGGAATAATCCCATAGGTTGGAATGATTTCCTAGTGATATTCTACGAGAAATACTTTCTTGAAATGGTACAAGACCAGAAAGCAGCCGACTTCATGAGTTTAGTTCAAGGAAATATGACGGTTAGTCAATACGAGGTGAAGTTTATCGAGTTATCCCGTTTTGCACCTTACGTTGTGATAACTGATACTTTAAAGGCCAAGAAGTTTGAACGTGGGTTAAGGTTGAATATTTATAGTCGAATTTCCATCCTAAAGTTGACATCATATACTGACGTGGTGACTAGAGCAACGATAGCTGAGAAGGATAGTGAAGAATATAATCATATCATAGAAGGGAAGAGGATGTTTAGGGAACAAAGAGGAAGGAACCCCAATAATAAACCCTTTAGGACTATACCCAAGGGCCACCTTTTATGAACAAACCCTTTAATATTGATAGATGCCAATGATGTGGTAATATTCATAGAGGGCAACCATGTTACCTGGAAACAGGAAATTTTGTTTGGGTGTGGCCAAAAGGGACATAAAATGAGAGATTTCCCTTACAAAGGGAAGGCGCCAACCTAGACTTTTAATGACAATAAAGATCTTGGCAAACAAGGTAAAATTTCTAATCTTTCTGATGCAAAGGCTTCTAATGCAGTAGTGTTAGGTATACTTTCTATATGTGCATGGCCTTTTCAAGTTTTAATAGATCATGTTCTACCCATTCATTTGTGTCTTTACGTTTTGTTAATCTCTTTCCTAATATTCCCGAACCCTTGAATCATAACATACACGTTTTTACTCCTTCTGGTGATTTATTGATTGGTACATTACTATATAAATATTGCCCTATAGATGCCAGTAGTCATAAACTATTTGTCGATTTGATAGTTTTAGACATAAGAGATTTTGAAGTCATTTTCGGGATTGATTGGTTAGCATTATATCATGCTAATGTAGATTATTTTGAGAAGAGAGTTACTTTCCAAATTCCTAACCAACCAAAATTCAGTTTTGAAGGAATTGGCGTCCTATCTCCCATGTGTATTGTCTCTGCAATGCAAGCCTATAGTTTTCTTAAGAAAGGATGTCAAGGATTTCGTACAAGTGTTATTGATTTGAAAATGAAGGATCCTAGTTTAGAAGAGATCCCTATCACTAAACATTTTCCAGATGTGTTTTCGGATGATTTACCTAGTCTACCTCCTAGTAGAGAAATAGAGTTTACGATTGACCTTCTTCCTGGAGCTATACCAATCTCAAAATCACCTTATCACATGGCACCTTCAGAATTAAGGGAATTAAAAGTTCAATTACAAGATCTGTTAGACAAGGGTTTTATTCGACCAAGTATATCCCCTTGGGGTGCTCCAGTGTTATTTGTTAAAAAGAAGGATGGGACGATGAGGTTATGTATAGATTATCGTGAATTGAACAAGGTAACCATTAAGAATAAATACCCCTTACCTCGTATAGATGATTTGTTTGACCAACTACAAGGTGCGCCAGTATTTTCTAAGATTGACCTTAGGTCAGGATATCACCAATTGAAGATCAAGGAAGATGATATTTAGAAATTAGCTTTTCGTACTAGATATGGTCACTATGAATTTCTTGTGATTCCATTTGGACTTACTAATGCACCAGTCATTTTTATGGATATGATGAATAGAGCGTTTAGGAAATATTTGGATCAATGTGTGGTTGTTTTCATTGATGACATCCTTATTTATTCCAAGAGTATTGAAGAACACGAGAGATAGTATTACAAATCCTTAGGAAGGAGAAACTATATGCAAAATTAAAGAAGTGTGAGTTTTGGTTTCATAGCGTTTCTTTTCTAGGACATGTCATTTCCAAAGAGGGACTGCCGATTGACCCTCAAAAGATCGAGGCTATAGTAGATTTGCCTAGACCAACTAATGTAACAGAGATCCGTAATTTCCTTGGATTAACAGATTATTATCGAAGATTTGTTGAAGGATTTTCTAGCATTGCCAAACCTCTATCTATCTGTTCTTTTCCCCTTTTTCTTTTCTGTTGGTTAAGTGTTGGGTTGGAAGGTTTAGCCAAGAATCACGTATATGAGTGATTAAGGGCTAAGTTCATGTGCGATATATGAACACTATGATAGTTTTCCCTCTGACTAACGTGGGGGAAGACTAAGATTATAGAAGTCCGATAGGGACTTATGGTTATGCCTTAATGAGAAGGTCATTTGTGCGGAGGTATAGGTGTCTCTTGGGGTAGAGTAGTGGTGGCATTTTACTGAAAGTAAATGCCTCAATCGATTGTTATGATAGGACTTAGACGTATATATGTAGTAATAGAGTTTCGAGTTAGGATTCCGTTGATCTCGATCATGTGTCTTCGACCGTTACTTCTCGATGACTGACAATGCGAGGTAGTAGTGTAACGGGAGGGTTCCTTGTTTGGATTTTGCTTCGGCGAGACGTCCCACGCATGAAACCGAGCTAATGTCGGAAGTCGGGAAAGGTCTTGGACACTAGGGATATTTAGTATTATACTTATACGACTAGGTTAGGATAGATAGATTGACCTTAGGATTCTTAGGATGCTAGGCCCTTAGGGCATGCGGCGTTAGTTTAGGAAGATGGTTGGGAGTTGACCACAATAAGTTGTGGGTTAACTCTAAGTAGGATTTGGTCCCTAGACGACAAGTATGGGATTTTGAGCTCGTTAGGATGTTTCCTTTCGCTAAGGCAATGCGGATGGGAGTAGTATAGGCGCCAAGTAGATACTGTCTTAGAGTTTATTCGTGGCATAGAAAGCCAAGTGGAGTGAGCTTCACCGAGACGAGACATTCGTGTCAAGGTGTAGGTAAAGTCTCCAGGAAGAATGGAAACCGTTGGGATATAGGGTATATCCTACCACCCGTAAGTGGGAGAGTGGATCTGATTTAAAGGAGAGATCGGAGTAATAGTTTTTATGGATCGAATTTCCTTGCAATAGTTCGGATCGTCTTCGATAAACGTTAGGCCGTGCATAGCCTAGTGTAGATGGCAATATGCCTTGTCTACTCGTTGGAAAGGAAACAGCGAATAGTATATTCCTGGGACTGGGAGTGGTCCGGGAACCTTCCTTTAGATTGGGCTCAGTGAGCAAGTATACCTTTGAGGGGTACACCAACGCGAATAGAAGTTAGTAGTGTTGGGATTAGCGATTGTAAGTTAGTGTAGTTATTCCCTAGTAGGGGTGTAACGTGTTCAGGAAGTAAGGCAATTAGTGCCGAGCTTGTGCGGGGATCTCCTCCCGTAGTAGAAGGGTATGATCGATAGTTTCTGAGATCGATAGCGATGACCTTAGTCTGAGTCCTATGGGGACATCTCTATTCGGGGGTTTGCTAGTATAATAGCACGGTTTTATTATAGTGTACCCTTTATATGGTTATGGGTTACGCCTGAATTTTGAGGGCAAAATTCCCCTTTAAGGGGGGGAGTATGTAACAACCCAGGTTTTCAAGCGACTATTTTATATTATTTTACCTAATGGGCTAATTTTATAAAATAGGAATGTTGGAGTGAATATTATTTCCCGTGAGACTTAGGGATAATATTTACTATGTTTTGACTATTTATCGTTATGAAAAGGTAAATAGTGTTATATTGCGTATTATTGCGTCGTTATATGTAAAATGACGGTTATGATCTATATTTAAACTTGGGTATAAGTAATGAATAAAAATGGATTTGGAACGTAAAAATAGTTCACACTTTACCGAATGCCAAAATAGGGGGTGCAGTTGTTTTTAGAATAGTCGAGGTAGTCGAATTAAGTGCCCAGTTGTAATTTTTGGGATTCGGGCATTTTTAAGGGATTATGACTCAATTAAGTGGTCACGAGTCATTTTAGTGGTGTATTAGCATTTAGGAGTGGGGGTTTATACTTTTAGACCCTTATAAATCCCCCACCCCTTTTCTTTTTCTTCATTTGTGTGAGAAACCAAAGGAGAGAGAGAGAGAGAGAGAGTTGGGAGAAAGTAGAGAGAAAGAGAGAAATGGAGGATTTGGGCCGGAATCCGTCGCTACCGGAGGTGTTCAGAGACTACGAACCTCGAGGCAAGTTTCTTACTTGCTAGATATTGATTTAATGTGATAAATTGCATGTATAGTTAGGTTTAGGAGATTTAACCCATAAATGGGTATTTGTTGATTTTGATGATTAAACCCTTAAATCTTAGTTTTAATTTGATTTGAGGAAATTATTAGTTGTATATGGTGTAGGAATGATTTGGTAGAATTAGATGTTGTTGATGTTGGGCAAAAGCAAAGATTTGGGGTTTTGGGATTTTAGGGTTTATGTAACCCGTCGCCCCAAACTGGGCAAAATCCCAGGACCGAATCGATTCGGCCCTAGGGGCGAATCGATTCGGATAAGGAGAGGGTTACAGGTCTTGCAGACCGAATCGATTCGGATTTAAAGCGAATCGATTCGGCAATTGCAGAAGCCAGTTTTTGCTCACCGAATCGATTCGGCTATTTAGCGAATCGATTCGCAAGGGCGAATCGATTCGGCCCAAGGGGCGAATCGATTCGGTTCCACTGTTTTCGTGAGATTTTCTTATCTTGATTTTTAGCCTTTTTCTTTTAGGTCCAAGGTTTAGGAACCTTCCTTTGGGAAGTAATTAAGAGTCCTAGAGGGTGGTTTTGGGTAGACTAATGCCCTAAGATGATAATGGGATATTTAGGCTTACCGAGGGCTAAGTGGCATAGGTTGATATCCGAATGATGTAGGAGATTAACCTAGAGATGAAATTTGAAGTTAAAATATTAAAGTTGAGCTTTTGAGAGACACTCCATTATGGAGACTCACTTTGAGAGTTTATGAATTTTATAAACTATTTGGGGAGATTTTGATGGTTAGTGGCACTTTGGGTCTTAGGTCATTAATAAAATATATGACTTAATAAGAATATAATGCACCTTCTAAAACTTGGTGCCTAATGACTAAATGAATGATTTTTGGAAATGTAAAATATGAGTTTTCAAAAATGGAAAAAGTAATGTTTTTCATAAATGATAATTTATGGATACACACCTCTCTAAATCGCTATCATAAGGGAAGTCGCGCGCGTTGTGGTGAAGCCCCCTGGCTAATGATGCAGGGTGGATATAGTCCCTATGCCATGGGAGCGCTTGTGGTTGTATATTTTCTGCGGGGGTAGGGAGATTTCGGGTGTGGTCTTGGCTACCACACAGGCTCATGGCCGCTTCCCGACGTTTCGTTAGGATCCCAGGTGGTCTTGGAGGCCCTGGAAGATGATAGCCATTTAGGGGCGCACAGTGGGGAAACCCGGACGGGCGGTCTTAGAATCGTTATATATATATATATATGAATATAACTATTCTAAATCAAGTTGGATTTGATGTATGTAAATGCCATATAGAGCATGATGAAGTGCCATGAAGAGCACGATGTAAGGCCATAAAGAGCCTATGATGATGATTATATTCCTGATAAGGAAGATATTTTTACAAAGTGAACAATTGAGATAAATGCCACTAGAGCATGAAAAGTATAATCATATTCCTAATAAGGAACAAATTCATGAAAAGAATTAGTTTACGATGAAAGTAATTTGGTAAACATTTGATGAAGTGTTGTACCATTTATATGTATATTCCTAAAGATAGAATTAGGAATTGTGCCAATAGATGATGGAGGGGTTTTACTTTTATATTTTCTTTGTGTAGCTGTAGATGTGACCTCCCACACTTATGCACACACATGTATTCAATTATTATTTCGTGCTTAGGGTCTAATGTATCTCGACGATCAACCTTGCCTAAGTAGTAGTGTATCGGGGGGGTTCCTTGTTTGGATTTCGCTTTGCGAGACACCCCACGCATGAATAGGGCATAGTGTTGAGACTGGGGAGAAGTTAACCTTTAGTACTTAAATATATTAGGACAGAGTCTAATGTATCTCGATGATCAACCTTGCCTAAGTAGTAGTGTATCGGGGGGGTTCCTTGTTTGGATTTCGCTTTGCGAGACACCCCACGCACGAATAGGGCATAGTGTTGAGACTGGGGAGAAGTTAGCCTTCTGTTCTTTCTATAACCTGAGCATCATTTATATTGCGCTAGGTTACTGCTAGTTGAGAGGTGAGAAATATTATTGTTATCTGCGAGAGATTTACGCACTTACCTGCCATGCATTTTAGTCACATGGTAATCATATCAAACCCGGCCCTGACCGGTTTCTATATTTCTTTGTGCTGCATATCCCTTGCCGTTACAGGTGCTCCTCCGCATGGACACCCGTATTTACATATTCCTTTCCAGTTGTCATGGGGCTACAGCATAATGCGGATGTTGTAGGATACTTGTAGTAGACGCTCCTTTCTTCTGTACTCTAGTTATATTCAGTACTTTTATAGGGGCGTGTTTGCCCAGGGTATTTCACTCATTTATTATATTGTAAATATTGATTGTAATACTTAACATATCATTTGTATTGGTCTGTGCACCGACAGCTTATTCGGTGATTATTTATTGTATTATCATACTTTATTCTTCAATTTTTGATACCCACCGTTTTTACAAATGGGATTGTCTAAGTGTTTCTTTTTACTTTTAAATTTTTTTTTGTTATGACAATCCGTTTTCTAAAATGATTGGTGGTTATCTCATACTATTATTTTAATCGACAGTAATGCTAAGAATGGACCATCTATGATTCCTGTGATTATTGGAGTATTGGGCTGGCCACCTATTATTTTAGTAGGCGGGTTGTCACACCACTTCAATATCAGCAGGAAACCAGACCTCTGAAATCCCAGGCAAGTGTTTAACTTGCATATTTTCGTTGATGAAATATTCATATTAGTGTAGGAATGATTAGGAGTATAATCAATGGAAGAAAAACCCAATTTTGATAGGGATTTGCATGTAGAAATCATTATAACCATATTCTGGAAATATTATGTGAAGTAGATGATTAACCCACGAATTTGTGCTGATTTGTTAGAAGGAAATTCTGGAGAAAACTGATTAGAACAAAAGTTAAGAAAACTTTAGGGTTCTTGATGATTAGATGAGATTTTAGGTTGTTTAACCATGTTTAATGATGTATACACGCATGCTGAACGTTAAAGATATCTGGAATTATGTTAGTATGTTAGCAGTAGACTTTTTGGGTCGATTAGTGTTGGAAAATATGAGTTTTGATGTAGAACTTTAATCAATCCCGTCACTGCAATTGTTGCAGAATTTTTGCCCAGACCTGCTTAATCGATCGATCGAGCATAGAGCTTCGATCGATCGAAGGTTCGATCGATCGAGCCCCAAGCTTCGATCGATCGACCCCTCCTGGCAGACTCCTATTTCTCTTGTTTAATTAGTTGAATTAATTTATCATGGAAGAACCTTTGGGCAATCTAAACAAAATGATTTGGGAGTTATTGAGGACCAGTAGGATATATGGATAAATGTTAGAACCTTTAATCTTCAACGAGAATGGTATTTATGGGATATGTACTTTAGGTTGGTAGATTTATGAAATTTAAGGGTGAGGTGCGTAAGAGAGTTACGTTGGAATCAAATAAAGTCACTTACTGAATTTCAGATTTGCGAGGATATAATCCATGAGGGTTAGGTAATGAGTGAGAAAACCCTTCGAGCTAAGGTTAGGAATAAAACCTTATACGTAATTCTATAATTGTGAAATTAAGGATAAACGGTATAATTACGGGTGATGGGAAGAACCTATATTAATATGACATTGGTATATTTATATGATTGTGTGTACATATATTATATACATGTGAAAATCATACCCACGCTACTTGCTATCCCTGAGGTTTCCGCGTTGGGACAAGTCTTATCTCGATGGGACCTTTATGGGGGATATTGACTTGTACCCTAGAAGATAGATGTCCTTGGTACAGGCTATCGATGTGATAGTTCAGACGGTCCTAAGAGACGCCGGTATGTGCTACCCTCTTAGAGACTTGGAATCTATGCTTCGCCTCAATATTGTTTGTGTATTTATGTTAATACAATTCGAGAGTGATTCCGAATGTATTCCCCTTTATGTGAGTGATATGGGGCTTTGAATAGAGGAAGTATGCACGCACCATAGTTTTATTTGGGGTGCTGTTATATATATATTATACGAGTAGTTAATATATATATATATGAGATTATGTCATTTGAGACTGTCTACTGAGATTTGATAAGTAGAACATAGTTGTGGACTCTTATTATTAAATGCTTGTTTTGAAAAAGTATAATATGTCACGGTAAAACTTTAGGGTTTTTATAAAGTTAAAATGGAGGACCTTGGTTACTGGTTGGAACACTCTTTTAAAATAAAGTCATAAATTGTAAATCTTGTGGGTAATCTAAGTTAAGTTAAAGCTTTTGTAAAGACGAGTATGCTAGAGGTTAAAACGAACCGTTGGGAAGGCTAGTGCGATAGGTGTGCACATTAGAAGAGAGGTGAGTATTTCTCAAGAGAGAGACGAACTAATATGTTGTTGCATTGGCCTGTATCAATTTAAATACTTGCTTAACGTATTTTAAAAATCAAACACACTTTCGGGCCCTGACCCGTTTCTTTCTCTCTCTCTCTCCCTTGTGTATATATATATATATTTTCAGGTGCCCAGCCACAGGGGCGTCTTGCTTAGGATCCTTTGAGAAGAACGAGTTGCAGCTTAGGTGGAAGTTGCAGGTCACTTGAGTAGACGGCTTCAGTTATTGACTCAACTCTTATTACTCTCATTTATTGGGCACGTGTCGCCCCTTTCATCATTTCATTTACTTGTTGGGATTTTTATATTTCCAGTTATTCCAGTATTGTTTTATGGGATTTATTCAGGATAGCTTATGATGTTTGGTTTTATTATGTTGACATTCGATTGACGAATGTATGGTTTTATTTTAGTTCTTCGTGGTGTGATTCTATATTGTAGAAATGTTGTTTTGTATAAGTAAATCTTTTCTTTAATTAAAATTTGGAAGTTTGTATGAAAAATGTTTTTGACACTTAGCTTAATTATTTAGGGTGTTAAATATGAAAAAATATTTTTATCGACAGTGATGCTGAGAATGAACCAACTGTTTACCTTGATTTAATTTAATAAAGGAGTGATCACCCGGTATTTAATTAGGCGGGGTGTCACAGGTGGTATCAGAGCATCAGGTTCTAGTGTCCATAGGATCTGTACGGCTTATTTCGCTTTCAGCTTAACGTTATTTCTATGGAGCCCTATTTTTAGGACTGTTGTATTCTTGCTTTTACGTTTAAGTCTTCAGCTATTCGAGATTTGTTGATAACTGTAGACTAATAAACTTGTTCACGTTTCAGATGCCTCCGAGACGTGCTCCGAAAGATAGGCGTGCCCAAGCCGAGCAGCCAGCAGCTCCGGCACCAGGCACAATGAATGCAAATGAAGTAGCCGCCATAGTTGCTCAGGCGGTGAATGCCGCAATAGCGGTGATTCAGCAGGCTCCACCCCAGGTCCAGGCAGTGGAGCCAGTACCAGCACAGCTTCCATCTGCATGGGAGAGGGTTCGGGATGCTTTTCAGAAAGCACATCCCTTTGAGTTCTCTGGTAGCTCCGACATTGTCACGGTTAGCCAATGGAAGAAAGACATCCAGCGGCATCTTCGCATGTATGAGTGCACCGAAGTACAAAAGCAGTTATTGGCTTCTTTTAAGCTGGTGGGAGCCGCATTACAGTGGTGGGAGTCCACTACTACTTTGGAGGAGAGGGACATGATCCCTATTCAGTTGTTCTGGGAGCGGTTTGACCGCAAGTACTTTTCACCCGCAGTGCAGACTGAGATGAGGCGGAGATTACTAAATCTGAAGCAGGAGAACCTTACGGTAGCTGAGTATGAGGAGGAGTTCATGAGACTTCTCACTATTGTGCCGGATGAGGCACCAAGATTTTGTTGTTCGTCGACGGGTTAGCTTGGAGGATCCGTCAGCACCTTATTAGAAATCTATCCCTGAGTACTTTCACTGACGTACTCAATGCAGCATTACAACATTGCCAGGATCACCGCTTCCATCTTCAGGGAAGCAAGAGAGCAGGAGAGTCCAGCCAGCAGGGCAGGACCGGGGGTAATAGTGCCGGTGGGGCACCAACTCATGGACAGACTCGTCAGCACGAGCAGAGTTCCCATCAGGGGGACCCTGCTAAGCGATTCCGTTCAGGTGATTCTAGGCAGGGATTCGGAGGATTCAGGCAGGGCCATCAGGGTCAGCCTAATCAGCAGGGCCAGCAGGGCCAACACCGACCACAGGGACAGCAACAGGGCCAGCAAGGCCAACAGCGTGCACATCAGGGCCAACAGGGCCAGTGGCGTGGAGGTAACGGCCAGCAGGGTCAGAGGGGCGGTAATTTCAAAGGCAGATGCTTTGGGTGCGGCAAACATGGCCATAGGCGCCAGGATTGCCCAGAGGGCGATAGGGCCCCACAGCAGCAGGGAGCCCGAAATGAGCCGCAGAGACCACTTTTTCCACCTGCCCTTCCAGCTCCAGCCCAGGTGCCAGCCCTACCAGCCATTCCAGCAGCTCCAGTGCAGCAGGGGCAATTGCAGTATGGACGTGTCTATAACGTCCACCAGGCAGCAGCTCCATAGGCACCACCCGCGATTGAGGGTATGTTTCCTATCCATGGTACTATGGGTAAAGTTTTGTTTGATACGGGGGCAACGCATTGTTTTATAGCTACGCATTTTGCGAAGCCCTTAGGGTTGTTAGCCACAGCAGAGAGCACCGTGACGTGTGTCGACTCACCACTGGGGAGTGGGTCACTTATATTCTTTATATGCCGGGGAGTAGGGGTAGAGATTGGTAGCTTGGTATTGCCTGCAGACATGCTAGTCTTAGACATGCACGAGCATGATGTGATCATTGGTATGGATTGGCTCGCATCTTATAGAGCCATGATTGATTGCTTCAGTGGGAGCATTGTTTTTGCCATTCCGGGGCAAGAGATGTGTGTAGTGGCGATGCCTCGCCCAGAGGGAGGTTCGACCACTCATTTATATTACATTGAGGAGGATACCTCTAAGGAGGTTGTAATTCCTTTGGATTCGATCCCAGTTGTTAGGGAGTATTCCGATGTGTTTCAGGAGATACCAGGCCTACCACCCAGTCGTGAGATAGACTTCGTTATAGATTTATTGCCGGATACGAGACCTATAGCACGCGCACCGTACCGTATGGCTCCGACAGAGATGCGAGAGCTACGAGATCAGATTGAGCAGCTATTAGGTCAGGGCTTCATTCGTAGGAGTACCTCACCTTTGGGCGCTCCAGTCTTATTTGTAATGAAGATAGATGGTTCACTGAGATTGTGCGTGGACTACCGGGAGTTGAACAAGGTCACGATACGGAATAAATATCCGTTGCCTCGAATCGATGATCTATTCTACCAGTTGAGGGGAGCAACTTTCTTTTCAAAGATAGATCTGAGGTCGGGGTACCATCAGTTACGAATTAGAGAGCAGGATGTTTCAAAGACTGCCTTCTTGTCGAGATATGGGTCCTATGAATTCAGAGTGATGCCGTTCGGACTCACAAATGCCCCAGCCGTTTTCATGGACTTGATGAACCAAGTATTCAGAGAGTTTTTGGATCAGTTCGTCATCGTCTTCATAGATGATATCTTGATATATTCACACTCCGAGGAGGAGCATGCTGAACACTTGAGGCAAGTTCTTCAGACTCTACGAGAGCATCAGTTGTATGCTAAGTACGAGAAGTGTGGATTCTGGTTGCGAGAGGTATAATTCTTGGGCCATGTTGTTTCTGAGCAAGGGATAGCAGTTGACCCGAGCAAAGTGTCAGCGGTGAGGGAGTGGGGGCAGCCCATGACACCGACGGAAGTGCGTAGTTTCTTGGGGTTAGCCGGATACTACGGGAGGTTCATTCGGGGATTCTCCAAAATAGCGGGTCCATTGACGAATCTGACTCGCAAGGGGGTACCATATGTCTGGGATGACGCTTGTCAGTTGGCTTTAGACGAGCTGAAGGACAAGCTTACTTCGGCACCAATCCTTGCTTTACCGAAGCCGGGTGTAGAGTACCTGGTTTGCACAGATGCGTCCTTACGAGGACTTGGGGGAGTACTTCAGCAGGAGGAGAAGGCTATAACTTTTGTTTCCCGCAAGCTTAAGCCGCATGAGAAGAATTACCCCACCCACGACCTGGAGTTAGCTGCGGTCGTCTTTGCATTGAGAATTTGGAGGCACTATTTATTGGGCGAGAAATTTCGTTTGTTCACAGACCATAAGTCAGTGCAGTACCTGTTCACTCAGCGAGAGCTGAATATGCGTCAGCGCAGATGGTTAGAGTTTGTGAAAGATTACCAGTTCGATATACAGTATCATCCGAGGAAAGCCAACGTAGTTGCTGATGCGTTGAGCCGTAGACCGGTTGACGATGTAGCAGACATCTGGAAAGCAAAGTGGAAGGAGTTGGGTCACCAGGACGCAATAGCACGTTCTTTCATATCCGTGATGTCAGTCACACCCGAGATTGTTACGAGGGTGATACAGGAACAGACCACAGACCCGTTTTGTCAGGAGCAGATTGTACGACTTCTAGCCGAGGGTGCTGAGTCCTATTCTGTTAGTTCGGATGGAGGGTTACGGTTTAATAGGAGATTAGTGGTTCCAGAAGGAGCGGAGCTACGTCATGAAGTGATGACTCATTCTCATGGGTCCCGATTTGCAGTACATCCGGGAGGCGATAAGATGTACCAGGACATGAGACGACAGTACTGCTGGAGTGGGATGAAGAAGGACATCGTTGAATTTGTGTCCAAGTGTTCTACTTGCCAGCTAGTGAAGGTGGACCACCAGAAACCGTCAGGATTACTTCAGCCGTTGGAAGTACCCGCGTGGAAGTGGGAAAGTATTTCCATGGATTTCATTACCGGGTTGCCTACATCACAGCGGGGCCACGATTCTATCTGGGTGATTGTAGACCGTTTGACCAAGGTGGCTCATTTTCTGCCAGTGAGGACAGATTATACCACGGGTCAGTATGCCCAGTTGTTCATCGCTGAGATTGTCAGATTGCATGGGGTGCCCCTGAATATTGTGTCAGATAGAGACAAGATTTTTGTGTCACGTTTCTGGGAAAGCTTTCACGAGGCTATGGGTACAGAGTTGAGACTGAGTTCAGCTTACCACCCACAGACAGATGGACAGACAGAGCGTACTAATCAGATGTTGGAAGATATGCTACGCATGTGTGTTCTCGATTTCGGAGGAGGTTGGGAGCCACACGTTCCACTGGTAGAGTTTGCTTATAATAACTCCTATCAGTTTACGATTGGCATGGCTCCATTTGAGGCTTTGTACGACAGGCCTTGTCGTTCCCCAACTTGCTGGCTCGAGGTGGGGGACAACAAGTTACTAGGACCAGAAGTAATTTAGGAGACCTTCGCGAGGATTGAGATAATCAGGAGTCGTATTCGGGTAGCCCAAGACAGGGAGAAGAGCTACGCCGATGCGAAATGGTTTTTCTCGGAGTTTAATGTGGGAGATCAAGTGTTGTTGCGTGTATCTCCTATGAAAGGAGTGATGAGGTTCGGGAAGAAGGGGAAGTTGGCTCCGAGTTACGTAGGACCATTTCCCATCATCGAGAGGATTGGGCCGGTAGCATACAGGTTGGGATTGCCAGAACATTTACATCGCATCCACGATGTATTCCACATCTCGTCGCTGAGACGATATCTTCGGGATGATATGGCCCATACGCACATTGCGATAGATGAGATAGACTTACAGTCGGATAGCTCTTACGAAGAGAGACTAGTGGCTATTCTAGACTATAGTGAGAGGAGATTGAGGTCGAAAGTAGTTCCACTTGTGCGATTCCAGTGGGAGCATCATAATGTGGAGGAATCCACTTGGGAGCGTGAGGCAGATATGCGCGAAAGATATCCAGAGTTGTTTTTACCAAGTATGCCTTATTTTCCGAATTTCGGGACGAAATTCTGTTATTTGGGGGGAAGTATGTAATACCCCGTATTTTTATGCTATATTTAATTTGGGGATTTATTAAATTTAATGTGATGATTTATTTAATAAAAATCCGGAAATTAATTATGTTATAATTATTAACGTGACTAGAGTTAGTAATTATGGGAAACTCGTTGAATATTACTAATGAGCATAGTAATATATTATATTGGTTATATTGAATGTCATAAGTAAATTAAATGACTATTTCAGAAATTTAAGTCGGGACGTGCCCGTGTCACTTCGGGACTAATTATGTTAATTAAACAAGTGAATATTTTATAAGTTGTCCGTATGGTCGTTTTGAGTGCGCCAACGCGTCCGGAAGGGTCGAGATAGTCAGAAAAGTGTACCCGGAGGTTTAGTTCGGGCCTCAGGGTGTTTTTAGGCCTAATTAGTGACCCGGGAGGGCATTTTGGTCATTTTACAAAATAGGGTAATTAAACCCACGAATTTCAGCCATCCTTAGCAGCCATTTAAGTCATCCTTTTAGGGTTAGAGAATTCAGAACCCTAGAACGGCCATTGGAGAAGAGAGGAGAGAGCTCTCAAGGTGATTCAAGGCCCAAAACACCACCGATTACACCGCCGTCACCACCAACGCGTAGATCGCGAGGAGGAGAACGCAACCACTTCAATATCAGCAGGAAACCAGACCTCTGAAATCCCAGGCAAGTGTTTAACTTGTGTATTTTTGTTGATGCAATATTCATATTAGTGTAGGAATGATTAGGAGTATAATCAATGGAAGAAAACCCCAATTTTGATAGGGATTTGCATGTAGAAATCATTATAACCATATTCTGGAAATATTATGTGAAGTAGATGATTAACCCACGAATTTGTGCTGATTTGTTAGAAGGAAATTCTGGAGAAAACTGATTAGAACAAAAGTTAAGAAAACTTTAGGGTTCTTGATGATTAGGTGAGATTTTAGGTTGTTCAACCATGTTTAATGATGTATACACGCATGCTGAACGTTAAAGATATCTGGAATTATGTTAGTATGTTAGCAGTAGACTTTTTGGGTCGATTAGTGTTGGAAAATATGAGTTTTGATGTAGAACTTTAATCAATCCCGTCACTGCAATTGCTGCAGAATTTTTGCCCAGGCCAGCTTAATCGATCGATCGAGCATAGAGCTTCGATCGATCGAAGGTTCGATCGATCGAGCCCCAAGCTTCGATCGATCGACCCCTCCTGGAAGACTCCTATTTCTCTTGTTTAATTAGTTGAATTAATTTATCATGGAAGAACCTTTGGGCATTCTAAACAAAATGATTTGGGAGTTATTGAGGACCAGTAGGATATATGGATAAATGTTAGAACCTTTAATCTTCAACGAGAATGGTATTTATGGGATATGTACTTTAGGTTGGTAGATTTATGAAATTTAAGGGTGAGGTGCGTAAGAGAGTTACGTTGGAATCAAATAAAGTCACTTACTGAATTTCAGATTTGCGAGGATATAATTTAAGAGGGTTAGGTAATGAGTGAGAAAACCCTTTAAGTTAAGGTTAGGAATAAAACCTTATACGTAATTCTATAATTGTGAAATTAAGGATAAACGGTATAATTACGGGTGATGGGAAGAACCATATTAATATGACATTGGTATATTTATATGATTGTGTGTACATATATTATATACATGTGAAAATCATACCCACGCTACTTGCTATCCCTGAGGTTTCCGCGCTGGGACAAGTCTTATCTCGATGGGACCTTTATGGGGGATATTGACTTGTACCCTAGAAGATAGATGTCCTTGGTACAGGCTATCGATGTGATAGTTCAGACGGTCCTAAGAGAAGCCGGTATGTGCTACCCTCTTAGAGACTTGGAATCTATGCTTCGCCTCAATATTGTTTGTGTATTTATGTTAATACAATTCGAGAGTGATTCCGAATGTATTCCCCTTTATGTGAGTGATATGGGGCTTTGGATAGTGGAAGTATGCACGCACCATAGTTTTATTCGGGGTGCTGTTATATATATATTATACGAGTAGTGAATATATATATATATGAGATTATGTCATTTGAGACTGTCTACTGAGATTTGATAAGTAGAACATAGTTGTGGACTCTTATTATTAAATGCTTGTTTTGAAAAAGTATAATATGTCACGGTAAAACTTTAGGGTTTTTATAAAGTTAAAATGGAGGACCTTGGTTACTGGTTGGAACACTCTTTTAAAATAAAGTCGTAAATTGTAAATCTTGCGTGTAATCTAAGTTAAGTTAAAGCTTTGGGAAAGACGAGTATGTTAGAGGTTAAAACGAACCGTTGGGAAGGCTAGTGCGATAGGTGTGCACATTAGAAGAGAGGTGAGTATTTCTCAAGAGAGAGACGAACTAATATGTTGTTGCATTGGCCTGTATCAATTTAAATACTTGCTTAACGTATTTTAAAAATCAAACACACTTTCGGGCCCTGACCCGTTTCTTTCTCTCTCTCTCTCTCTCCCTTGTGTATATATATGTATATTTTCAGGTGCCCAGCCACAGGGGCGTCTTGCTTAGGATCCTTTGAGAAGAACGAGCTGCAGCTTAGGTGAAAGTTGTAGGTCACTTGAGTAGACGGCTTCTGTTATTGACTCCACTCTTATTACTCTCATTTATTGGGCACGTGTCGCCCCTTTCATCATTTCATTTACTTGTTGGGATTTTTATATTTCCAGTTATTCCAGTATTGTTTTATGGGATTTATTCAGGATAGTTTATGATGTTTGGTTTTATTATGTTGACATTCGATTGACGAATGTATGGTTTTATTTTAGTTCTTCGTGGTGTGATTCTATATTGTAGAAATGTTGTTTTGTATAAGTAAATCTTTCTTTAATTAAAATTTGGAAGTTTGTATGAAAAATGTTTTTGACACTTAGCTTAATTATTTAGGGTGTTAAATTGGAAAAATTATTTTTATCGACAGTGATGCTGAGAATGAACCAACTGTTTACCTTGATTTAATTTAATAAAGGAGTGATCGCCCGGTATTTAATTAGGCGGGGTGTCACATTTACCATAATCAATTTTGCAACTACGATCTCATTATATCAGATTGATTTATGAGAATATTAGATTAGAGTGTAGTCGTGATTATTTATTATAGTTGATTCACGATAAAATAAATAAAGAAAATAATTATGGTAATTTTAATTTCATATTGGATTTTTGATTATTTATTTTAAAGTAGTTTAATTATCTTTATTGGGTCCCTGATGTAGTCTATATACCTATGTTGTCAGGCCCATATTCTCAAGAAACCTAATTTGGCCCAAGCCCATCTTTTTTACATATATATAAAGGTGTGGGAGTGGGCTTTAATTGTAATTATTGATCATTGGAGTTTGAGAGGGATGAGAGAAAAGAATCCTTGCACCGAATTTCCTATATTGCAACAAATAAAAAAAATGAATTATAAGTCTTCATAACACTTACAAATTTTGCAATTGTCATAACCTCTTTCAAAATTTGTAAATGTTCAAAACTATTGTAAAATGAAAAATTTAACAAATAATGGAAACTATACAACACGTGAATATCCCATATATACCACTTATGTTCCCCTAGCAGTTAAAAAATATCATATCTTGCTCCTCTTCATTTTGTCTTTCGCATCTTGGCTATTCTTTCACTTCGCACTCCTCAAAGACAATCAAACCTTGAATCAAAACCCTCTCTTCTCACTATCACTCATCACCTTCGTCATCATCGAAGGTAAATATTTTCATCTTTGCCTCTGAATTACAACCCCTTTTTTTTCTTTTACGTTATTTGAAACCCAAATTTCAATCTTTAAACTCAATTTTGAAGTTTTCTTTGATGATTTGTTGACATGTTCTTTGTAGATGTTCATCGTTGCATAAGATTGGATCTTTATTTTTCTGAGTCTTCAATTGGAGATTCTCTTCAGCTAGCATATTTGTTCTAGGTAAGTATTTTCCCCTGATTCTTCCTGAATCACTTCAAAATACATAATTAATTTGGGGTAGTCTATGGTTCCATTCACTAACCAATTACAAGTTGTTTCTTAATAAAATTAGGCCTCACTTATTATATTATAATCCACTTTATTGTTTACATGTAATGTAATTCATTGCATTGGAAGTTTTCTAAAAAAATATTAGACTTATAAACTCCACATATGCAATGAAATTTATTTGGTAACCTTTTAAAGTTATTTTTAATCAGAATGGCTCCTTCGATTTATTTATATTTCTATATGAACTAAATTAGTTAAAGGAATGTGTTTTTTTAATGAAACATGTCTTGCTTTATTTGGTTCTACCATTATTCTATAAGAATGTATTTGAAATTCCCATATAATCATTTGATTTTCTTTGTTTGGTTAATTTTAGTTTGGATTCATCGTAGCCTCTAGATCTCAATTTTTTAATTTATATAACGAGAATGTATCTATATACTTGAATTTTTTATGGGTACCTATTCAGTGTTTGAGTTTGTATTCTACTTGGTCGACAAAATACCTAAGAAGCATTTTCATTATGGTTATTGTAAAAGTCCTTCAGTTTTCGGATATGGACATACAAGTACCTATTATTTTGAAGTCTCTTATTCATATGCCTTTCATTATAACATTCATTATTTTTGAAGTAATAATAAAATGGATACGATTGTTGAGAGGATTGAGAATGTGATTGTTTTGTTCATTACTTTGTTCTTGATGACAACAAATTTTTGCCCAAATAAAATAGATTGGAAATAATGAAGATAAAGAATGACATGTTTTTTTTATTTTATTAGGATATTTGTGAAGCTAGAAGGTTTCAAATTAAAAAAATATCCCTAGTTGTTCCTTATATTTTTTTATTTGGTTTATTAAAGATGTGATGAGTGATAATGCCTTTTATATTTTTTTTGTCCTATATAATGACCCCATCTTGTTCCAATATACTGGAACATGTTTTTGGATGTTCTATTTTCAATCAACAAGTAACAATAGATCCTTACACTCTCTAAAACACTCTCTCCATTATTCTTTTATTTTGAGTGCAGTAGGAAATGTTTCTAGGTGAAAGAAAAATTGGATCAGAGCTTTGTTGAAAAGTATGTATTATGAAATCACTTTGATTGAAATCTTTTTTTACTAATTGTTTAATATCACCATGATGATTATTGATTGATTTATTTAATATATATTTATTTCACGAGTTTCATGTTGTGCAATATAAGTTTTGTAGTCACATGTTTTACTATCAAATTAAATTTATGTCTGGATAAGAGATATGTGTTATGAGCTCTTCTTTCACTTTGCAATATGTTGAAATTACACTAGCTATCTATTTTAAATAAAGCAAATGAAAATGATATTTTCTATATTGTGATAGGATGCCACAATAAAATCTTGTAAAGTATGATGTAAACGCTGATACAATTTATCCATGTTATTTTATGTGTTTTTGGTTATCTATGACAATTTTTTTGATCATCTGAAACTTGATTTTGATTACCCAATTTATAAAAAAATATGACTAATCTTTTTCTTTTAATACATCTAGAGGCAAGTTTTGGACCACAATTTTGTTCCGTCAATTCTGCATTGGATTTCCATGTGTCTTCCACATGTTCCTCTACTGATATTAGTCTTTGTATTTCAGCATTTTGATATTATCATTCTATTCACCATTGTGTAGACAACCCAGGTTAGGAAGTACAAACAGTTGGAAATTCATAAAAGACCATTATCATACTATTCACCATTGTGCAGTAACAATTGTGTATAAAGTTTTTTACATATTTATAAAAACACTTTATACACATAGTCCATGGTCATTTGATTGTTTATGATGTGCCTGAGAGGTTGGGTTTGGAGTTAGGAAATAGGTAGGTTTTTTTTCTTGGTTTATCCTTATGTCTTTTATTAGAATTAAGACTGTAGTGAGTTAACCTATTGAATAGACTTTGGAGTCAGATCTTGGAGGCCGACTTGAGTATTTTAGGTTTCTTGGGTCAAGTATAATATACTCATATTTATTTTACACTTTAAATGTTTTTCATGGTAAACTATTTGGTATTATGTAGTAAAATATTTTCTATGATCGTTTGTATTTTCTATTATGCCTGAAGTTTGTTCACTAATTTCCTTGTGCTAATTTTCACAACAATCATCAGTTTCCAACAACTACTCATATACTTTTGTTTAGATGGAATAATAAGTTTTTTTTAATAATATTTAAACTGCCATTACGTTTCTTTGTCAAATTTAAAGATTCACATAGATTACAATAAATTTTCTTCCCTTTACCATCCTTTAGTGCCCACGTTACATTTCTTGTTGTTTATTAGGTCAATCATTTTAATAGTAACTACATCAGGGCATAAATTTGACATTAAATTCTTGATTTTGTTACATAATATGTTGTCATGATGGTTTACTTATTTTTATATTTTTAATCAACATATTTGGTACTAATAAGGGTTACATAAAAGCGAAGGAATTGAAAAGCAACAAATATGAAGCTCAAAATAAAGGTAATAGAGAATTTTTGTGAATATTGTTGGCACCAGAAGATGTGTTCTTGATCAACTATCATATTGCTAAAGGTATCATTCGGCTCGCCCCCTTCATGTTTTACGCAGCTGCTTTATATTTAGTTTGTTATTATGATTTAAAATGTGAGTTATAAGGAATCACATCTAAATCTTTGGATATATTCCTATAATATGCATAGCCAATCATTATTCCAAATCCCGTAATAAGTGTTCATTATTCTTGAGTTGGTGAGAAAATGTTTATTATGATTTTTGTTGATGTAAAAATGATTGACATACCTTTTGGTTTGAGGTTGAGGGTTTGTCTGATATGGCCTTACCATTGAAATGAGCCAAGGAAGGATAGTCCATGGTCAAGTCCCACATCAACGAAATGACTATCCTCGTATTTGAGACCAGACCATTTGTTATAAAAAACTAACTAATGACCTCTCTCAAAGGACAATTCAAAAAGATTAAAGCAAATAATTCCAATTCATATTTTATTTTTATTTTTCTTTCTTAATCTGTATTTTATTACTCAAATTTGGTTACGGTCGTGACAATCTATCAGTTTTGAAGACCATTGACTTTGTAGCTTGAAATAAAAAATAAAATGTTCTTTATGATCATGTGATATTGGCCATTAAGTTTCATTTTTTTGTACTAAGTTTATGACCATTAGTGAAGAATTTTAGAAAGGAAAAGGGACATCAAAGTTCAACTAATGAAAAACATTGGAACACAAAGTGTATTATGAAGAACTACTAACCCCAAAGTATAAATGACCTTTGAATAATGACTTAAATACAAATATTTCAAGTATATGGATGGTACTGAGTTTAAGTTTTCTTGACATGTTTATATAATGATAACATCACATAGTATTACTTGCATTGCAATATTTTATTGCCATTAGGAGAGTCTCACCAGTGTAGATTTCATTTTCAAGTGGATTTGCATTATTTGGTTACCATGGGAACATTCATATGTTTATATTGATATATTAGACTCTATTTTAAATATTTTTCTCTGCCTATTTTTGTATGTTCTTCCCAATTGGGATTAGGATGGTGTTAGAGTTTATGATAAACATGAGCTAGGTAACATTGAGAATCTTTCAAATGTATTATATTTTACTAGGGGATATTTGACTGATTGTACTCAATCATTACTTACTTGGATAATTAGGATTTATTTATTTATTTTAATTTAATACACTGGTGTGAATTAGACTAAGAAGATTTATTTCCCAATCTATAAAATATTATGATATATTTATAACTATAATAATTGATTATTTAATTAATTGCAGGGGAACTAATGGACATATGTAGATGTCCTCGTAAAAACATTTGAATCCTCTACTAAATGTTCATTGCATACTTCTTTGATGGTTAAGAATCAACTTCTTTCACTATTTTCTCATTGAGGCTTTGAGTGTAACATTATGATGAGATTATGAGATGTCAAGTAGGGGTTAAGAAGTCTCAAATAAAGAGACAGTAAATATTAAAATAAATACTACCAACAATAGTATTACCATAAATCCCAAGTGTGATCTAGTTTATGCTCTGTTGAGGATGTAAGCAAAGCAGCTAATATAGAAACTATCAATACCAAATGCTCCCTCTAAATGCATAATCAACACGCATTTGACTAGCTTTCCACCAAGAATTACGATTGATTAGTGGAAAAGAAGATGCTACTAATAGTGTTGCCTATCATGCCACTACACATGTAAATACATGCAACTTTCAGATTCTCAAATTACTTCATCAGTATTACTAATTAGTTGAAGTTTCAAAAAAATTATGGGCATGGGAATTAAGGAGAGAGAGAGACTATGGTGGTAGCATTAATAGAGATGACTTTGGATACAGTGGCGTTAAGTAGTGATGACATTTAAGTTATTTTTCAATTTTATATTTGAATTAACTTGATATTTATGCAAGGCATTAGTTTAAATTTTGTTTTCTTCCTATCTAAAAAATAATGTGTAACTATCATTCAACATAATTGTAGTTTTGATTATCTATGCAAGTTTGTTTTATTAACATGAACTAATTACTTATTTATTTTACCAATTTTATTGTAATGCATTTTTGTTGTTTCCACAAGGAGTGGTGGGTTGTTCTACAAGGGGACCGATGGAACAAATACAACTTAAGGAGAGAGAAATGGCAGTGGTCGAATTAATAGAGATGAGATTGCAGATAGTGGCATTAGGCAGTGGTGATTTTGCTGAGATGGAAGGATTTTATTTTTGTTTTTGTCTTTTTAATCTAATGCAAGTTTGCTAATTTTTGTCTGTGTTAGTTAGTGCATATTGGAATGATTTACTGATAATTATTGTTGTTGCATTAATATGTTTATTGATGGATTTGTAGTAAAAATGCGAAGTTTTGATTCTTTCCAAGAATTTGATTCTATGTTTTGTTTTATTCGCCTTATTTTTATCAATTTGAACGTGTTGGCTTGTGCTGGATAATTTTTATTTTTTTAATATTTTAATTTATATAATGATTCATAATACTTGCAAAAGGAATTTTTTTCCCTTACATATTACTATTCATAAGTGTTTTGAACCGTTACAAAAAATACATATTTTTTTCATTTGCAAGTGTTTATAAATGTTGTAATTGCAAAATTCGTACCGAATTTTGCAATGGCTTTGAACATTTACAAATTAAAATTTTGCGAGTGTTTAAAACACTTGCAAAATTTTCATTTCCATGTGTTCCATACCATTGCAATTGTTATTGTAATTGTTTTTCGGATTGGATATTCGTTCCCAATAAACCATTGAAAATACCACTTGCAACGGTTTTAAAAACTTGCAAAATTTTTGCAACGCGACAATTTTCAAGTGTTTGGTACCATTGAAAATGCCATTTGCAAGTGTTTAAATCACTTGCAAGTTCCCTAATGTGGTGTAGTTTATTCACATTTACGTGAATAGGGCTACAGAGTTACCACAATATCTTATTCATAAGAAATGTCTTTCATCTCAAAACGTGTCCACCTACCTACCCAACTTTGGGGAGAATCTTACACAAGAAGGTCCTAGTGTACAACAAGTTTAATCAAGGTTATTTTGATACCTCTCAGGGTATGAAGGATTTCATCATCATCTAGTTATATCTCCTGATACGAATCACAATAATATTCATAATGGTGTGGTTTCTTGAAACGCTAGATTTGATATTTAAAACAATATCTTGTTTACTTTTCAATGAATCATTAATTAAAGATCTTTAATGATGAGTTTTTTTTTTGCATTTTAAAAGTCAATCCATATTTCTCTTCCCAGCACATGGACCCACATAATGAATATAAGAAATAGAGGTGATCCAATTGAAGCTTTTATCACTGAATGTATAGATGAGGACTATCCCACCAAAAAAGTTCAGATAGTAGCTGGCTTGTGCCCTATTATAAAAAAATTCACCCATTTTCTTAAAGAAAAGAAGACGTGATCTCATGGAATAACTCATACAAGATCGAGGTAGACCCTGAGGTCAAAGTTCACCACCTCAGCATGGACCCAAACCATAGGTCTATTTGATAAAAGAAAAGGTCCTTTTATCAGAGCGAAATAATGCCACAACATAGGAGGTTTACAATCTCTTAACAGCTAACTTCATCAGAGAGGTGAAATGCCTGAAATTGCTCTCCAACGTGGTACTTGTACAAAAATCCAAAAAAGTAGAGGATGACTAATGACTTCTCTAACTTCTCTCTTCATTCCTAATCAAAGAACGGTCTAAATAGTGTTATCCTTTACCTCGAATAAACATGTTGGTGGACTCAATAGCAGGTCATGAGTTCCACTCATTCATGGATTCCTACTCTGGGTACAAAAAGATCTCGATGACCCATGTTGATGTAAAGAAATCCTCATTCATTAAATACAAAGGTACCTAATATAATAAAGTTATACCAGTCGGACTAGAGAATTCACAAGACACTTATCAAAGAAGGGAAAACTCCATTTTCATAGACCTCATTGGAAAGACTCGGGAGTTTAATGCTAATGACATGATAGTCAAAACTATGGAAACATGGAGCCGTATGTAGAACCTCATAGAGACCTTGGTTATACTCAAAAGAAACAAATGAGGCCCAACCCAAGGGTATGTTCTTTTGGGATTTTTGGAGTCAAGTTTCTAGGTTTTATAGTCATTATGTGATGCATAAAATTCAATAAATAAAAAATTCAAGCTCTGCTAGACACGAAGTCTCCAAAAATAGTGAAAGGGATCCAAATAGTAGCTAGGAGAGTTGATTACCTCAATCGTTTTCTCTCAAAGGCCATAGATAAGTGTCCAACTTTCTTCAAAATACTGAAGAAAGCCTTTGAGAGGACTTTTGGGGTCGAAGAACCTTTCTAGAATCGTAATAAGTACCTAGGGTCCCTACCTCTGTTGTCCTGAAATATCAATTGGGAAAATATATAATTATAAATTTCTAATTCGTCAATAACTGTTAGCTTATCTTTTATCTGTGAGGAATTGGGGGTGTAGTATTTCGTATATTATGTTATTTTAGCTCTGAAATCAGATGAAAGAATGTTCACAAGGATAGAAAATATCGATTTTTCCTCATCATTGGAGATAGACATCTAAGGATTTTAAATAGACCCTCAGTAAGATTTATACCTCAGGAAGTCTTGTCCAGTGGTCTGTGGAGCTGGGGGAATTTGATATCAAGTATCAACCCCAAAGTTCTAACAAAGCTCAGGCCTTAGATGACTTCATCACAGAGTTCAACAATCTGGAGGAAGTAAAAGAAAATCCCAAGATATTAAGGTTAGTAATTGAAGAAATACCCAAAGACCCAAAATAACCATGGATGGCTATTCCAACATCTTAGTTGGCGGGGATGGAGTTCACTTCTTAATTCCAAAATGAGGTAACA
The DNA here is from genome assembly GCA_949130495.1 of Sambucus nigra. Classification (NCBI taxonomy): domain Eukaryota; kingdom Viridiplantae; phylum Streptophyta; class Magnoliopsida; order Dipsacales; family Adoxaceae; genus Sambucus; species Sambucus nigra. Next base: position 346,853,862 of record OX422215.1, read on the forward strand.
TCTCTATTTCTCTCCATATATAATTCAATACCCGTAATAACGAGGCCGAATATGAAGCCATAATGGCAAGCTTAAGTCTAGTCATGCATATGAAAGAAAAATAGGTCAAAGACATTAGCCACTCTTTGCTAGCTTTTTAACCAAGTCACTAAGGTCTGTTAGGCCATAAGGGACAGGATGGGAGGATACTCATTAATTGTGAAGAAACTTATACATATAATCCCTAGATGTTGTATCAAAAATGTCCTATGATCATAAAACTCAAAAGTTGACCACCTGGCACATGTTGCCTCATTATATAAGGTAGATCAAGAGGTCCTAGTTATTAAATTGGACCAATTAACCACCACCCACCTCTTGATCAACATAGTAGAGGTCAATTTAAGCTTATATTTGACCACTCATATCAAATTTTACCTTAAAACTAGTGTATCCTTATGATGGAACTTTATGAAAAATGATTGAAGTCACTAACATTCGAATACTGTATGGATAATTAGGTATTATTCAAAAAATGGTTATCGCTTAGTGCCTCATCCTATGAAAAATAATATATGTCATTGAAGACCTCCACGAAGGTGTTTTGGTGCCAATACAAGCCCAAATAGATTATTTTACAAGGTCTTGAGACAATTATGATTTTAGCCTACTTTGGGGAAAGAATCTAAGAATCTAATCTAATGTTGTGACAAGTGCCAAAGGTTCATCTTGGTCCCAAAGAAACCAATAAAGAAGATGGATCAAATGTTGAGATAGTGGGCCTTTTCTCAATGTGGAGTAGACTTGGTAAGACCCCTTTCCCTCAGCAAAATCTAAAATAAATTATGCATTACGACTATTGATTACTTAACCAAATGGACTAAGGTCGAGTCCTTAACCACCATCATTGAGAATAAGACTTCAAATATGATTTGGAAGAACATCATCTGCAGGTTTGTCTTGACCCAAAGACTTCACCTTTAACACTGGAAAATAATTGAACTATATAGCCTTCAAGGAGTTCTCCTCAGCCTATGGCATAAAAAATCTTAACTCCTTTCCAAGCCAGCCTTAAGCCAGTGGCAGAGTTGATCCAATCAACATAAGCATCTTCCATAGCCTTGAGAAAAAGTTAGAAAAATCTATAGGGTTATGGATTATTGATCCTCTAAGCACCTTGTTTCCCTACAGAACTACGACCAGAGGAATAACGGGATAAACTCCATTCTCCCTAACCTTTGGCAGTTAGGCAGTAATACCAATAGTAGTTGAGGTGCCAACATGTAATACCCCGTATTTTTATGGCTTTTTAATTTTAGGGATTTATTAAATTTAATTGAGATAAATTAATTTAATTTTAATCCGGAAAGTTGTTTTAAATCTTTACCAGCGTGACGAGAGTTAGTAATTATTGGAAATTTTGTTGAATGTTACTGGATGAGAATAGTAATATATGAGATTTATTTTATAAAAATTGTCACGTATGAATAAAATGACAATTATGAAAATTAAGTCGGGACGCGCCTGTGTCGTGTCACGACTAAATTGTTATTATATAAAATGAAGAAATTATAAGTTACCCTTCTGGTCATTTCGAGTGCTCCAAAGTGTCCGTAAGGGTCGAGATAGTTGAAATAATGTACCCGGGAGTTTAGTTTGCGTCTCGAGGCATTTTTAGGCTTAATTAGTACCCCAAGCGGGCATTTTGGACATTTCGTAATTTTGGGTAATTAAACCCACGAATTTGCTAGGGTTATATCAGATGGTAAGTGTTGTCTTCTAGGGTTAGCATAACCAAAAACTAATGACGATCATTGGAGAGGAAGAGGAGAATATTTCCAAGGAGTTCTAGGCCAAGAACTCCTCCGGTTGCACCACCGTCACCGCCAAATGGTAGATCACGCAACGAGGATCTCAACCACACCAAATTCTTCCACAAATCAGAAATTTGAATTTTAGGCAAGTATATATCTTGCTTTAATCAAGTTAATGCTCTTTTATATTAGTCGAGGGTTGATTAGAATTAGTGTTCTTGAAAGATAACATTAATTGGAGACAAAAATTACATGTTATAGAGGTAAATGTAATCTTCTGGAAATCCATTTCACATGTAGTGGTTGAACCACGAATTTCCATGGTATTAGTGATAGAAAATTTGGAAAAGAATGGAAGAAACTAAGTTAAAGAAAAATATTAGGTTTCTTTAGATTTATAAAGGTTTTTACGCTTTTATCTTGTTATAGTTGAGGAAAATTCGCATGTTTTACATAGGATATTGTTTATATGGGTATACAACACTTGTAGTATAAGTGGTTGGGAGTTTGGGACTGAAACATGATGATTTGGATGAGTTTGGGGTAAGATTTCCATAGCTGGGTTTTCTTCAGTTTCACCATAACTGCTTGATCGATCGATCGAGCCCAGAGCATTGATCGATCGATAGATCGATCTATCGACCCCATTTCATCGATCGATCGACCCCTCTTGGAAAACTACATTTCTGTTCATGTTAACTTAATCCTATTTTATGCGTAGTAAACCTTGATTAGGGTCGCTACAACATAATGGAACATAAAAAGGACAAGTAGGGTCAAGATAAACCCCGTTAAGTGGGACTTTAATGTGAAGGGAGATAAAGGGTAAACGGGGAGACATTCATACTTAAAAAATCATACGTGCGTTGGTTAAATAATCAAAATGTCTAGGAAGTTGGATTAGAAGGTGAGTGAGGGCCTACTGAAATTGTTCTTAGGTAAAGAGAATACTTCGAGAGACGAGAAGTGAGTTTAGAATAACTTAATTACGAGAATAAAATGAACGAGTCCATTATACGAGATAATCGAGTAAAATGTGTAATAACAGATAATTAAAATTTTGGGTCGTGAGCGCACCTAATTTAATAATGTGGATCTGAATACATATATATATGATGGTGTGATGGTGCATATATTATTCCTGGGTAAAAATCGTACCGGGGCTACTTGCTATCATGGGGGTTTCTGCACCGGGACAGTCTTATCTCGATGGGACCTTTATGGGGGATATTGACTTGTACCCTAGAACATAGTATCCTTGATTACAGGCTATCTGAGTGATAGTCAAATGGTCCTAAGAGACGTGAGGGTATGTGCTGACCCCTTAGGACTGGGAACTATGCTTCGCCTCCATTTTTATGTGTTTTGTGTTAATAGAGTTCGAGAGTGATTCCGAACTAGTATTCCTTTAGTACGAGTGATACGGGGACTTGATAGCAGAGTATGCCAGCACCATAGTTTTTATGTGGGGTGTCGTTAGTATATATATATTTTATGAGTGATTGGTATATATATACTTATTTATGGAAACTTAGCACCATAGTTTTTATGTGGGGTGTTGTTTATATATATATTATATGTGTAACTAATATATATATACATATATCTATATGGGAACTCTATACTGTTCATATAAGTAGTTAAGAAATGAATAAATGTTTAACTTCACTATAAGTATTCGAAAACGTTATCACGATACGGAATTATTCTAAATAATGTAAGAAATCTTGAAGAGATAGATTTTCTAAACTGAATATTATAACCTTAATTTCACGTGTTAAGACTTATGGAGAATAAGTTAGAGAGATATATGAGATTCATTAGTACGGTAGACATGCACACTAGATGAGCGGTGAGAATTCTCAAGAGAGTGTCGCATACTAATATGACTGTTGCATTAGCCGGTAAGAATTTTAAATACTTGCTAAACTATTTTAAAACTATTTTATAATCGGGCTCTGACCCGTTTGCTGTTACCTCTGCTCTCTTGTGTGTGTGTGTGTATATATATATATATGTATATATATGTATATATATATATATATATATATATATATGTATATATATATATATATATATATGTATATGTATATGTATTACAGGTGCCTAGCCACATGGGCGTCATGCTTAGGATTCTTTGGATGGAACGTGGTGTAGCTTTTTTGGGAGTTGCAGGCCATTGGTTAGACGACTTCATTTTTTACTCCACTTCTAGTTCAGTTTTATCCAGTGGGGCATGTGTCACCCTTTTCCATTATTTAGTTGGTTTTGTCAGAGATTGTAATTCTTTTACTTTCAGTATCTTTACTTCGGGATTTATTACTGTCAGGATGTTTTACTTTAGTGTTTTAAAGTTGTGACTTGTTATTGATGGGTAAACTCTTGAATGTTCATTTATATTCTTATACTTAAAGTGTGACTCTTAAAATGTTAATGGTCAAAGGTTTGATAATTGGATTTAATAAAATGGAAATAAGATTTTAAATGGTTTTGACACTTACATTAATTAATCAGGGTGTTTAAATTGGAAAATTCTAATTTGCGACATTGATGCTAAGAATGAACCAACTGTTCACCTTCATTTTAATTTAATAAAGGATTGATCTCCCATTATTTAATTAGGCTGGGTGTCACACAACATAGATTGTAGCCTAGTTTGAACCTTGGGATACTGACAAAGGTTTTAAGAGGTCTCTGGATGCAATAAAATAAAATAAAGATATGTAATGATCTGATGTGTTATGTACAAGTAGAGGACAATCTCCCACTTCAACCAAAATGTGAACCACATAGAATTCATGGTGGGGGACATAATTTTGAGACAAGTCACCTGTGACACCCCGCCTAATAAAATACCGAACGATCACTCCTATACAAAATTAAAACAGGAGTCGCATATGGTTCATTCTTAGCATCACTGTCGGAAACGAAACTAATTACTAATAACCTATTAAGCTGGCATCAAAATTTTATTTAACTAATCTTTTTAAACAAACTATACAAATAAATCATTCACACAGTTTATATAAATGAAACTGAAAAGAAATAAAATAACCGAACACTCGGTTTAACAATAATACAACTCAATTGAATTCCGCATAAAAGGCGGTAAAAGAATAAATAAATACAATTGGGCTATCAACCCGAATGTTTCTACAGTACCTCCTATCTAGATCTCAAGGATGGAAGTATCTACAAGAAACCCGCATCCATCCATAGCTGCTGCAGTAAGCGTCTTATTCGAAGGAATCATCATCGAGGTGTCCCTGTATCTGGACACCTATAAATATATATATGTATAGGAAAAGAGGGAAAATATAGAAACGGGTTAGAGCCCGAGTGGTGAAAATATTTTGCAAGTGCATAAATGCTTTATTTATAAAAATATGTTTTATCTCATAATTAAATTGGTATCGCACACCCATGAGATACCCCTCACCCCTCTTCTAATATTGCACACCTAACGTATGCCTCAAAGCATCCTACTCAAGCTACTCTTCCTAACAATCCGTCGCCCTCAAACTCTAAAAGACCGAAGTAAACTGAGTACTAAGGGCTAAACTTCTCCCCAGTCTCAACACTGTGCCATGTTCGTGCGTGGGGTGTCTCTCTAAGCGAAATCCAAATAAGGAACCCCCCGATACACTACTACTTGTCACTGTCAATCATCGAGATCCATTAGACCCTCAGTACACACGTATATATATATATATATACTTATATAATAATAATATACATATCATACTCACTGTCATATACGTATCACAGTATACATCCGGATAAAATCTCCCGGAATGAGATTTAATCTATATTCATTTTATATCTTTACTCCCATTATAGATATATATTATCTTGTTCTCATGCACAAGTATTATACTATACACACAAGTATAATAACCATTCCAACGAGCAATTACTGGAGGATGCGATCTCATTATGCCTATCCAAAATCCGAGTTTACTCACTATACCATGGTACCAAGCCAGACTCTCTCATAGACATGGTAAACAAATACACAACGGTGGAGGTGGTTATGTTCCCCCTGCAAGTGGAGTACACACATCGTACTCGAACGCGGTACGAGATGACCTAGTGATATACTCAAGGCAGAGGATTCACCCACATCGCGTAACCTCCCTAGATCGCACTAGAGAAAATATATAATCTGGCTGTTCCAACCCTACACCAAAGGAAAGCCCGTGGAAATTAGCCTCTACGATACACATATACCAATCACATAAAGATAAATATGCATTCGTATCATATAATATATACTATACTGACATCGTATATATATATATATATATATATATATATATATATATATATATATATATATATATATATATACATTTATTACTCCTCAAATGTATACATGGCTATAATTGCCAATCACCCCTAACGATTGCCAATATCTCCAAAATTTTCTCACTCGTAACAATATTTAAGTATTCACACACCTAGAATACTAAACTCATAAACATTATCTCACTTAACTTATAACTCGAACGTTAATCACTTTTAAGGATTTACACAAATCTAATCCTAAAAATACTAATTCCTAGTAATCGCGTCCTAGGATTTACTCGGATGTATTTGGCTCACATATTTTCGAATAACGTAAATACCTTTGCCCAATGGCAGAAGAACTCTCTCCCAAATGTTGCCCATCCAGAACGTTTACAAGGTCCGTTCCCTGGATTATGCCCTACACCAATCCAAGGTTTTCTTTTTCATCAAAAAGTTTACTCACCCTAAAAACCAATATTTAGGAGTCCTGATATCATAAATAGGATCCCCCATTTAAAACATTAAATTAAAATTTAACTCCCCATACTCTTAAGGGAAGAAAACTAACAATTCTGGCTAAGGCGAATTGATTCACACATATGGCGAATCGATTCTGGAAGGCGAATCAATTCGGCCCCCAATCTGAATAGATTCAGAAAGTATTCTACTAACAATTCTTTAGGGGCAAAGCGATTCGGTCTAAATCCGAATCGATTCGGCCCAAGGCAACCTTATAGATCCCCTTAGGCGAATCGATTCCGCGTAGACCTTAATCGATTCGGCCTATTCGAGGGGCACTATTTTGGCAATTTTTCAATCTCCAAAATACCCAAATATCAACCCAATCTCCATTTTAATGGTTTCTAATCTCAACCAACAACCCTATTAACATCCTAACACTTATTTACAACTAATACTTCCATAAATTCGTGGTATTAAACCATTTCTCTTATATTTGAACCTTAAAACCATAAAAACCCTAGTTTTGACATTTCTTCCATTTCAATTCAATTTTACATTCCATTAACATGGTTTTAACACTAGAAATCCTTTAGAGTTTGCAATACATTAATTTGTAAACTCCTAATCATGTTTTTCCAAATTTAGTTTAAGGGTTCTAACCCAAATTTCATAATTTACCAATTATGATATGAAATATACACATTAAATTAAATAAAGCAAGTAAACATTTGCCTGGAGGATAAAATCCGATGACCTTTAGTCGAATCCCGGTGAGTTTGGTCGGAATCTCCATTTTCTTCCTCTTTTTCCTTCCTCGCTTCCCTTTTTATTCTTTCTCTCTTTTCTTTCTTCCTTTATCTCTATCCCGTGTCTTTATAAGGGAGTAAAGGGTTTATCCCTTATTAAACCCAAAAAAGACTCGTTTACTCAATTACGAGTCCCTATCGGTCCAAAAATTCTCGAAACTCAATTACCACCCCCCAAATACTCTATTCTGACTATCTCGGCCATTACGAGACCAACCACGCACTCAAAATCTCCATCTGAGTAACTTGATCGTGAATCACTAATTAACCCAACACAAGTTAATGCAGGTTTTCCCACTAAAATATTATCCTCTGTCGCTTAACCCAGCTGTGACATATATTAAAATACTCCAACTTATTACTTAATCCCAAAAGTAAATATAACACCCATCTAAAATCATCTAATCCTTGAAAAATCCAGAAAATACTTTTCATAATAATTTCTTAAATTCCCAAATTACACCTACTTATGAATTTAAATTATCCCCAAAAGTGCGGGGTGTTACATACTCCCCCCTTACAACGAAATTTCGCCCTCGAAATTTGGATACAACCGATACTACCAACACTAACCTGGGATCGCTCCACATCCTAATGCCTCAAGTGGGATGGTACTAACCCGATGGATCACAACCATACATTCATTCAGAATTCACCTCTATTAATGTTTATACGAATGCTGCTACCTCGGTCGTGAGGTGACTCTAAAGTCACATCATACCCATCGTTTCTAGTACCACATATAGAGTGAACGAGCCTATAGCCACCGCTCTAACATCTAAATTTCAAGGGAGAATCACGATTTTTAAGCGTTCGCGCATCTACATCATGATATATAAATTCCCTTAAAAAGGAAATTATCTAATGCTTGACTATTCCCATCAGTCTCATCGCTTTTCTGGGGCATGCTACCTCTTATTGCCCTATAAAATTGTATTATTGCGTACCTCCTACGATGTTCCATTCGACCCATTCCAATTCCACTTATACTTCCTCACGGCATAATCTTCAACTTTTTATACTATGCCCCTTCTATTTGAGGCTGTAAATAAAACTAACTTACCAGGGTGCCCACACCTTATAACCCATACTTTTCTGCACAACTATTGTAAACATCACACCAATAACCCTCTTCCAAAGGATGGGCCTTATTTCCTCGATGTAATACTCACACATGGGTTTTCCTAACCCGCAAAATTTAATTCCTCCTATACTGGGAAATCCAATCCTTTTCAAGGGGGACCAAGTAGTCTTTCTATATCGGTGCCAGTAATAACTCTACTGGCCTTACTTCCTAATAACCCTACGATCAATGTTTTTCTGACACACGTAAGAGGAGCACTATCCTAAATTGTGTCCATGATTCCTAAGACCTTTCCCAACTCTCGACATTTGGTCAATTTCATGCATGGGACGTCTCGCAAAGCGAAATCCAAACAAGGAACCCTCCCGTTACACTACTCCCTCGCGTCGTCGGTCATAGAGATATAATGGCCTAAGCCACACCAGCGAGACGTCCTAAATCCTACCTCTCTAACCTACTCACGTACCTCTATCACTTTATCCTTCCACTTAACGATATGGAAAGTCTAACAAATTGGGGCACCTACTCTCTACAAAAGTGTTATGAACATCATGCCCAAATCATACATCCTCTAAAATTTTCCTTTTCATTGAGGCATGCCTATAAGCCTCAAATCAATTTCTCTAATTCCTGCTTCACCCACCTCCTTACGGTAAGAGAACCATTTTATTGCTTCTCCATAGCACTTATATTTCGATAATCATACCGTCATCATGCGGCCCTCAGTCTATAGTGTTTCCTCTACACTATACGACTTATCGACAAAACCAACATCCTTGCATCCTATAACCTCTCTCAACTCCCGACATCATTAAGGTTCATGCGTGGAGCGTCTCGCAAGAAAAATCCAAACAAGGAACCCCTCCAATACACTACTACTTAACATTGTCGATCATGGAGGTCCATTAGTTCGAATATGCAACAAGGATAACCCTATCCCCTCTTTCAACAAAATGTGGTCTGAACTCCTATCTCTGCCCAGGAGACACACTACGAAGCGCTTGCACTAACACGCATTCCTTGTGCAAATAATAATGAGCTTAAACTCACAGGTCAACAATAAACCCTACATACCTTAAACCATATCTATAAGGTCGCCACGCACTCGAATCATGGTAATGAAACATTTGCTCACTGAAGTTCCATCTATACATATAATAGGGGCTAATTCACCTATATCCAGGTGAGATATCCCAAAAACAACCTATTCCACCCTAGAACCACGTACACGATAGTCTTGCCATCATTTTCCTGCTATCGCTCTGATAATCCATATTTATTTTCCTCTTATGATCGTACCATACTCGTATAACACAAACAAAAAGATCAATACAAATCTGATATAAACTTAAAATACTAACACCCGCTCTTCACATCGAATGGAAGAAAATAAATCTTCGCTATCGCGAAAAAATACATAAACATATACTATATATAATGTTACCGATACTACTAATAAACTCGAATCACACAAATTTAGGGCTTAATAAAATATTGTGACTCAATCTTGTCACAAAGAATTTACCTTCTTCGTCTGAGGTGAAACTTATAATAACTTTGCCAATCTCCCTGGCTACTCCAAATAATTTCCTTACATAATATACTTGCCCTAACAGAGCCAGAAGCTACTTTAATCGATTCCCTACCTCGGCACCATATTCTTGTCCTTTAATTTGTATCGGGCAAGGTCAAAGCGCATGGTTATACAATCCCCGTTGCAACATTCCACACTCATGGTCACCCTAACCAGGTTAATGTTATTAGTATCTCGGACTCTATAGCCTCGATATTGACAATTGCCTTCATAATTCCCTTAACTTATTTGTTAAAAGGAAATTCCACTACCGCCTTCAACATCCCTAGTTCAATAAATTCCCCAGATGGATGTCCACCTATGGGGTTCCATGGATACAAATTTTCCACAAGTTTTAGCAACACTTATCCAATGAGTCTAACATTCCACTGAAGGACTTTGTCCTCATTGTACCTACCTTACTTAGGTACAAGGTTCACTTCTCCATACCACTCTTTATTCACTGCTGGCCTCTGGCCGATCCTTATGTGAATAATACATAAATTACTTTCTTTTCATTCATGGTAAATCAAAATAACTCATAGCTAAATCCGTCTATAAGATCCCTTTACGAGCAAAACATACTGCTTCCCCGAATATGGCAACCACTATTCCCAACATTTCAATATTGCTCCCACGAGTGAAAACTTTTCCTCAAATTTTCACATATGGGTATTTCCACACCCTTCTCTAAGCCAAAGATTCTAAACCTTTCACTTCTGCTAAAACATGTTACACTTACTCGGTATAACTTGAACTTCAACGTATGGTCCTTATCAAAGGCCTTATTCTCCATTTACTTCACATGGTAATTCAACTTTAGCATCACTCTCTACTACAGCGGTACTTGGATACTCATAACTATAATACTTTAGTAGTCATTGAAACCATCCTTATCAAATGTCACAAGCAGAGTTATCTCTACTGCGGTTCTTATTCCCAACTTCAACTCATATCTCCAATAAGTCTTTGGCTCCCGCTGCCCATAAACTGGCCCTCCTGAGGTCGCTCTTGATCGATCAGAACATGAGTCTCGAATGAGCACGCAAAAGATTTGATATAATCTTATATAATGGGGAAAGTAACCAATATGTGTGTTTTAATCAAAACAAATTTTTTTCCAAAAATTATCCAACTTTTAATTATGCATCCAACCAAGTTGTGAAAAACCCAATTCTTACTTTAAATCGATTTTATCTGGATTAATCTTAAACATGCATCTAGTGATTAAAGCAAGTAAAATAAAGTAAAGAATACTCACAACGCCGGATGTATGAGGAAAAAACCCAAAATGGGAAAATAACCTCGGACCATCCAAGCCAGACAATCATTATGAATATGGATTTATAATGAACAGATAAAGACTCACTCAATGACTCGATCCCCATGGGTCTTGACGCTCTTCTGATCTTCAACCACTCCTCGCACAATGCCCGCACATAAAGTCATTCTTCCACGACACCTATCTACAACACACGCGTCCACGTATGTCTCGGTGTCCACCGATTGGCTTTGATTCATCTACGATGTCGAACAAGAAGTCCTTCTCTTTTCTTCATAGCAAAACCCTTTGATGTTCAATGATAGAAAAAACTTCTTTGGTGATGCAAGATCACGTAAACATATAAAAATGATAAATCATATCTTTTCAAACTCCAAGGATGTATTTATGCTTTTTAAACCTTTGAAAACATGTGCAAACAAGTTTCTGGTTCGAATACTGTTTTCCAGAATGCACACCACCGAAAATATGATAGAAACATGCTTTAAATAACAAATAAATGACGCTTCGAAGTGAGTGTCGTTTGAACGATAATGCCACGTCGTTCGTGCGACAAAGGCATCTCGTTCGAGCGAGATCCTTATGTCGTTTGAACGAGCTGACATGTCAGTTTAACTTTTAGTTTAAAATGTCTATTTTAAAAGAGATCCAAAATAGCCAAACTTTATTTCGAGTACATATGAATAAAACGTAGTGTAAACACCTCAAACACTTTTAAAAAAAATTTAAAAAACTTTTCTTTTTGAAAATACGTCCTTATCTTTTATAAAAACAATTTGGAGCACCATTAATTATACGCATTCGTACCTGAGTGATCTCAGAATGAAGTTTCCTGTGAAGACCATTAAACTTGCACCAATTAAACATCACTATGATTTAATTCTTTGAAGCTTTTCCGCAACATCTTTAATTTTCTTCAATACGTCATAGACCAAGTGGGATCGTGACAAAATAAAAATATCCCTATGACATATTACTAACACAGTTTTGTTCACGGAATTAAGTCAAAACAATACAGGGACTCAATTGGAAATTTATGTCCTAACAAATCTCCCCCTTTGAATATTCCGAAAAAAAACTAAACCAGTGAAATGGCTAAATCGGGCCGTCAAGCAGTATGACGCCTAAATCCCATCCCATAAAACAAAAATAAAAAACATGACACGGCCTAGTATATGTAGCACAGGCGAGCGTAAACTGTCTGATTGTGATGTAGACTTGAAATCTCAAATCGCTGAAGCATACCTATGCACAGTGAAGTATGAAGGAACAAATGAAACCAATATATATATCCAAATTATACCAAACAATAATAGATACCAATATGAATAATCTCTGAAAAAATCATTTGTTAAACAATTTGAGCAACAAACTTACACGAACAAATAAAATGATACCAATTTGGGATACCAATTTGTAAACATAAGTAAACCAAAACATGCTCAAATCACCCCTACATCACATACATCTCTCCCCCTTTTTGTTTCGAATAGACAATCCGGTGAAAAGATAAACCAATGAAAATATCTAGCATGAGAATATACCAATGTGAATCAATGTGAAATTGCCAAATAATCATGAAACAACCAGCTAAATATGATCAAGTAATGATAAATTAGTAGCTAGTAAACCAATGAATCACGCAAAGAATATAGCAATCTAATCAGGTGTGATAAACGAACTATATGAAAAATATCAATATGAGACAATTTGACCTGCATATAAACCAAGTCAGTCCAGAAACACTTCCAGCAGTACAAAAAATATACCAATTTTAACCAGAGGATTGCAAACTGATCAGAAGCCATAAAATAGCCTCTCGTTCGAACGAGCCCGGGACGTCGCTCAAACGAGTTGAGGACATCGCTCAAACGAAGTACAAATGTCGTTCTCACGACATGGATATGTCGTTTGAATGACTTCTCGCGACCTGCAAAAATTTCCTAGATTCCCAAAAAATATTATATAATATTTCCCAGTGAAAAAATTTCCACAAAAAAGTTCCAGGAAGGGCCTGATAGTAGCAAAACGGTGTTCAAACTGTGGGCTTTTAACACAAAATGGAAAAACTCATAAAAACTAAAAATGTGAGTTACATGCAAACATAGTACCGATGCGCTCAAATATGGACATGGAATGTATAAGTGTGAAACTAAAAACAAATGAGTCACAATTCCAACACATCGAAAAGATCAAGAAGCTCTAATTGATAGTTATAAATCATCAATCTTTATCATAGCCATATGAAAATTGAAGTGTGAGCTTAATGAACTAAACAAACTACATGCGCACAAATCCATAATTTTAATGATTCTACAAACAATAGCGTCAAATTGCAATGTTTCAACATTACGATTAGTTGAGAAAACTTGTTTAAATTTTTTAATCCATCCCAACTTCTTGAATAATATCATATTTTCTTTGGAATGAACTAAACTAATTGGCCCTTTTCTTAGCATATTGCATTTTCTTTTGGGATCTTTTAAATGGTGGCTTTCACGACGAGTTAATTTTGAACTCTCGTAGCCCTTTCCCATGAATCACTCATCATTTTTACCAACTCAAATCCTCACGGTATACGGTTCTTACATGCACACTTCTCCTTAAGTGTACTTACACATAGATTACAAGATTGAGATAAGAACGCCTCGCCAAATTCAAATATGCAAGAGAAGTCAAACATCCATATAAACTTGTGCATGTGTGCAATGTTGGCATATATACAAAACTCGAATCAAAATGCATATAAACTTTGAAACAACCCCATATAAACAATGGTTAAGATCATTCTAAGCATCGATAATAATGACCAAATGTCCTAGCCACATGGATATGAAACCATGGGGACGGAGGGGGGGTCAAAGCACACCAATATGCCACATCCAACATGTAAAATCAAAAACAAAAACCTAAAGTCTTTTTGGCTTTTCATATTGGCTCAAATTAAAGAAAAATATTTTTTGATTTTCAAATATATTCTAAAAAAACAAAATCTTTTTGTATTTTTCAATAGGACTCAAACAAATGAAAACTATAATACAAAATGATACACATGTCATAATACTAGCAATGAATATATCCTGAATCAAACTAACATATGACAAGCATGGAAACTCTATCATCCTTTAGATTTAGTGTGGGAAGAATCAACTTCACCCAAATGAGAATCATGAATTTTAACTCCTAAAGCCATTAAATGCGATTTCCTAACCCAAGTGTGTGTAAAACGACACATGGGTTTTAGGAGCCGAGGCAACTTTATTCCTAAACTTCCTAGGATCTTGTCTAAGGTCGTAACAATAACGCCTAAGGTGACCTTTTCTACCACAAAACGTGAAAGTGTAGCGGTGGTGGGAATGATTACCTATATTTTCACATTTTCTAACCTTCCTAGTGTTTCTCACACGTAGGGGGGGAATGGGAACAACTCTCTCCTTGAATCCTATACCTCCCCTATCTACCTTAATTTGGACGGTGCATAGGATCTTATATAACTTCTCTGACCTAGACTCCAAATCAAACTTGACTCTAGACAAGTCTCTCAATCTCTCCTCTAACCCGTGAATCCTAGACTCGAGTAAATGCCTAGACTCCTGAAACTCTAAAATCTCCTTTTTCAAGGACTCCATCAAACCACAGCGATTATCTCGGTCTTTCTCCACACACTCTAGTTTCTCCCTAAAAATATTCCCTCGTGTCCTAAGATCCTCAATCAAAATATCATTATTTTCTATGGCACGCTCATTCAACTTAGCTTGCAATTTGGAGTTATCCTTTTTTACCTTCACCGTGTTGGCATATAACTCATTAAACGCATTTTGCAACTCTTTCACATCTACCTCCTCCTCATCAATCTCGTCACCCTCACTAACATAGGATACACTAAAAACCTCCTCGGAAGTGTCATGAACATGAGAATCGTCATCGCTCACATGACACGGCATAAAAGCAACAAAGTCATGATCAATGGGGGAACTCTTTCCCTCTTCCAGATCACTATCACTTATGTTGGCATTATAGACAATGGGTTGCTTGCCCTCTTTCTTAAGTCTAGTAGGACACTCCTTAACTTTGTGATCGTACCCCTCATACCCAAAACACTCATCCGAATCATCTTTCTTAGGCTTCTCAAACTTATCCTTAGAGATGGAATCTACTTTGTTGTTCTTGAATTTTTCAAATTTCTTAGCATCTTTTGATTGCTTTTGAAACTTAATAAATTTTTTAAATTTCTTTGCCAACAAAGAAG